>VZTG01008119.1:848834-969894 GCA_013397845.1 Melanocharis versteri | reverse complement strand
AAAAAAAAAAAAAAAAGGTCATCCCTTCAGGTTTATTTTTCAGCAAGATTAATTCCCTAATATGGAAGGTCCCATGGTCACAGAAACCCCTGTCCCACGAAGAGAATAACACAGGGCTGAAAAGTCAGTGCAGTATGGAAAGAGTGAGCACCGAGCACGTATTCAGACAGTGCAGTTCCTGGATGTCACATCACAGCTTTGGGAGCCCAGCACTCTAATTAGTAGCCTAGTCTGCTCCCCAAAACAATACCCATTGAGGAAAGAACAATAACAATCTTATAAGAGAGATACATTTTGTATCTTACACATTTTAAGAATTTGCTTCCCAAATACCATGGGTTTGACAGAATCACTCTTACTCCTCAGGGGATGAATTGGATTTGGCTTGGGGATTTGGGGGGGCACTGGTAGCACGCTTCATTATTAATTTACTGTATGAAAACAATTCAAGTTTAAAGCCAGCTTAAACTAAAAAAAAAAAAAACAACAAAACAACACAACTTAGTGAACAAATAACCAATGTCAAATTTAAATATTGAGAGTAATTGTCCTATACAAGCAAAAATAGTAAGTAAGGGTCCGGCTTTGGTGAATTGAAGGTAGCCATCCTAATTTATAATCAATATCTACACATGATTTCTGCATGCTCTGACAGTTTGCCTTAAAACTTAAAATTTCAAAAGCAAATTGATAATGGATTGATAATTTTCCATAACGAAAATATTCCCAATTAGGAGTTTAGCCAAAGAAGACAAGATCTTTTGTTGCATTACTCCTCTTCATAAGCAGAAGTTCTCTCCGTGCAAATCACCTGCTTCACATTATTCTTAGCTGGAGTGTCTGCCAGCCCTTTTTTCAGTAATTCTACATAATGTGTCACTTGAAAGTGAGCATCAGAGTAAACAGTCTTGCCTAAACGACTAAAACAACTGAGATAAACAGTTCTGTTAGCCTCAAGGAGAGTAGTATTGATGATTTACTCAGAGGATAGTTTTCTGCAGACTGTAATTGTTCAACAGGTCAGAGGAGTCAAGTTTTCAGGGTGTCACAGTAAAATGCAGTGAAACAAGACATTTCTAAGGCTTGGAAGTGACATTTTATGTGCAGAAATGCCAACAAAAATTGTCCTTTACCTTGTCTTAGAGAAAATGGTGCCATTCAAACGAACTTTTGGTACAGATAAAGGAGGGAGAAATGCCACATGTGTAACAAGAAGGTGTCACGCTGAGTTAGATTTGGTCAGTTTATGTTGGGTGTTCAAAGGACTTGTGCATCGAACAAAATGCTGAAGGAAGTTTCTGTTGGGATGTTGGGACAGTAAGTGTGACAGGAGTCAGGTTAAGACTGTTTGCTTTTTCTATGGCTGCTGTTTTGAATCTCTCCATTCTTTCAAGCTGTTAGTACAGAATTTGTTTTATTTTCTACCATAGGTATAACTTACTGTCAGCAACTGCATTTAGAAATAACCCCTCCAGAATAATCTAAGTAAAATATGCATTAGTGCTTATATATTGGGAAACGGGACGAAACACAACACAACAGACAATAGCAGGTCTGTGGGATCCAACAAAGGGACATTTCAACAGTTCCAACAATGTAATGTCCCCTGTCCTGTTCCTTTGCTAGCTGTAGTTATGACATCAGGATGTGTCTGAAAAATAAAACAAAGAAAGAAATAAGAAATGCAAGAGCATTGTTTTGGACTGGATGAACTCTGAAGCGGAAGGCCAAGGTGATTAAGGCAAATAAACTACAGGGCTGTGTTTATTAGCCAGGAAGTGGTCATTACTAAATTGTCAGGAAATGCGCTGGAGGCTGATGTACCAACTCCTACACAGCTGTATGTATCAGTCATATTTTCTCAGTGTTGTTGAAATCATGGAATAATCATGGCAACTGCATTAACTTTTCTTTGGGAACAAGCAATTTCACTTCTTTTCAGCCACTCTTGCAACTGCATCCACCTTTATTTAGAAGAGGTAAACCTGGTTTCTCTGTTGTAAATATTTTGGTGAAGATGGTGCTCGTGAAACAGGACTGGCCACCACTGTTGCGGAGGGCGTTTGGAGAGACGGCAGCTGCACTGTGTCATGATGTGAAATGGCGAGAGCAAGCAGGAGAGGCGTGAGGAACACCCGAGAGACCCCTTCAACAGCTGTCACTGCTGGAGGCAGCTTCTTAAGAAACGCCATGACACTGTTTGGAGGGAAGTGGGGTCCCAGAGGCACCCACCTTCTTTCTTTTTCATGAAGCAGTTTTGGCAAAATGCCCTCTTCCGTGCTGGTAGCAGCCATGCAGCTTCCCAGCTGATTAACAGCATCCTCGACTGAAGGAATCTCTTCTGGAAACCACAGCACCGTTCAGCCTCCATGACCTGTTTAAGTCAGGACTGTATCCAGACACTGCTAGTAAACTTCTCCATGGACTACCTGAGGCTGCCTAAGAGGACACCAGCTACCTTTGTTCGGATCCCATCCCTCCTTTCCTCATATCTTCTTTCCAAGTAAGACATTGCTGCACTTACTCCAGGGCTGCTGTATACTTGCAATAGTGAATGGAGGTAGAACACCTGGTCTAGCACAACTAAAGGCAGAAGAAAAATTGTCTCCTCTGTCTGAGTTGAGCAGTGGTCCTCTGCACATTCCTCCTCATCTGATGCAGTTGAGCTTCACCCCATCATCTATCTGTTCTTTTACATAATCACAGATGGAAAAGTTGTTGGATGGGGACAATGACCTCTAAACTGGGATCCAGACTGGGAAAGAGCAGGGTAGGTCTGACCTGTCAAGCAGTAGTAGTCCCCAGAGTTGCACAGTGATTCATCCAGTTTCTCTGGCATGAAGAGAAGATGACCTTTCTGTGTGGTTTTTTCTTTTTTTGTATGTACTGGAACTATTCTTCAAATATTTTGCTGTCACCTGTTATTTGAAGCAGAATTGACCTTATAGCCAACTCTATGAATCGATGCTTGTTTGAAAACTGGGTATTAAAAATCAGATAGGTAAGTGCCCTTTGTTAGACATCAATATTAATTAAGCCTGTGGTGAGAACAATATACAAGTAGTACATAATAGAGTTCAAATTCAAGGCTTTGTTAGTATAAAGCAAGATATGAAAGAGAAATAGGAACTCTTCTTGTTGGGTTTCATATTTGGAAAATTTCAGAAGACCATCAGTTTGCTGCTGGTTACAACATGGCGTAACTTTGTTGTAAGCACCTTGCAAGGTGACAGCTATCTTGGCTTTGCTTCAAAGAATACAATGTGTGCACATGTCTGCACTTTTGCCAAAATATGCAGCAACAGAGCATCTCCATTACATTTTCCAAAGTTATGCAGGTCTGGCAGCACCGTGTTCACCTCCTTGACTTGCAGTACAGCAGCCTGCCGTGCTCTGCTCCGGCATGAAGATGATGACCTGATTGTGGCAGCCTGTGTTTAGCAGATTTGTTATAGTCTTGTCTTAGCATATCTGTGGAGTTGTCATAACTAGGGTATTTATTTCAAAAAGCATTCTTGGACACCTTTTTTAAGACTGCCAGGCAATTAAATTTAAAATGAGAGAAGTTTCTAAAATCTACCCCAAGAAGATAAAACACATTTTTCTTTGCAGCCCGGGTCACCCTGTGGCTGGGGCCAGACTGTCGCTCATCCCTGTCAGCAAGCCCTTGCCCAGTATGTGCCTACTGGAAGATGTCATCTTCACTCCTGGGTCCCTAAAATACCATCAGTGATGCAGAAATGTTGAGGGTGGCTCAAGTTATTCCTTTTAACCTAAGGGCATCTCCTGATGGACTGTTATAAAACGATGACACAAGTGCCTTACCACGAGACGGCCTTTACCAACCACAGCCTTGGCTTCCATCTCCTACAGCATCTGGGGATTATTATCATCACTGCATTTTACTCCACAAAATGGTTTTCCAATGTATCAAGCCTGTGGGATGTGATTACCCTTGGGCTCCACACTAAACAATGAGTCCTCCTCTCTGCCCAGTTCATGAGGGTGTAGACTTCATGAACATAATTTTTTGCACAGTTAACTTGGTTGTAATTATGTGAAAGCCAAACAACACCTAAAGGGATCACATTTAGAATGAGATTTCAACACGGAATCAGCAGGTCCCTCAAAGGTGGTGACTTAGGTGTTCTGTGAGAAGACAGTCCAGCAGCAGGGATGAGCCCCACGCAGGACACTCATGCTGAGAGATTAAATTAAATTTCCAGAGCATTTTTCCTGTCCTTGGCTGCTGGAGTGGGAACATTTAGATCAGCAGTTATTAAGGTTAGCACTTAATCTAGTGAGTTCATGGGGTGCTCTCAGCTCTCATTAGCATCAGCAAATGCTGAGGACATCCAGACCTCAACCTTAACAATCACTGAGAGTAGATCAACAAAAGGGACATCAGTGCCTGAACTTGTGGTGTCACTTATCTTATATAGCCTCAAAGTACACAGCCGGGTCTCATAAATAATTATTAGAGTGAGCTGGGTATCTTATTAGAAACTTATAATAAATGCAGCCCTTTGTTGAAAGAACCACCAGAGACAGACAATTTTGGTCTAGAGAAAAAGCCCAACACCTATGTCACCTATTTGGCACCTCTGACCAGAGCTCTGCATCTGTTTGTGGGCAGGAGACACCCAAATCCCAGCTTTCTCACCTGTGAACAAACAGGAGGCTGCTTTTGCTTGAGCCTGGCCAGTGGCCTCATGGCTGGATGTGGGACAGGGGCTCGGGATCTTGGACCTCAGATCTCCTGGAGCCAAAAGATTCTCCTACCCCTCCTGTGACAGTCCATCTCATCAGAGAACTGGCTCTCATGTGGAAGCTCTCTTGATTTCACATGTTAAAGATGTTTTATTTCGTATAAATAGCAATATAAGCTAGAGAGGGACCAACTATCTCCCGTTAACAAGGCACTCCTTTAAAAGATGAATATATGCACTCACCAAAAAAATCTCTTGCGGAAGACTCATATAAATTTATACAAGTTATGCAATAGCATCTGCCTTCAGATATGGAATAAAGAAACTGAAAAGTCGTGTTCTGAAGCAGGAACTTCACCCAACACCCCACTCCAGTACCTCAATGAGCAAGACACAATTAGCCATCCTTTTCCTTGGAGATACCCAGAACATGTCTAATAAAATAGGCTCTCCTGGTCAGGTAAGCACTCCCTTGTTGACAGTGAGAATCTTGTTTTGTGCCAACCTGGCATCAGCTTGAAGAAGGATCCTCAGCAACCTGTAAGGAGTGGAGCAAGGTTTGATGTTGTAGCGTCTTTGCTCCATGAATTCAGGGGACTCCATGGGATTTGGACTTGGGTCAGGGGGGACCGTTTGTGGTGGCTGTGCAGCAACCAGAGAGTTGCCAGAGCTGTCTAAATGAAGGAGAGGCAAGTAAGAAATCAAGTGCTTGTAAACATCTTTTAGGAATTGTGTTTCAGCTTCTTTCATAGATTTGACATGTGATACATTCATCTTTCAACCCATTGCTCAAGAGTCTGTTAGGGAGAGGGAAGGGAAGACAATCCTAGGGACAAGCCTTTGTATCCTCTCTGCTGAGCCTCAGTGCTGCAAGTGAAGCCAAAGGCAAGGGCAGGCTGGAGGGACCACAGAACAACACATTTTCTGAACCTGCATCTCCCTTGTTTCGCCTTTTGTCCACTGAAAGGAAACATGGCAGAGGAAGGAAAGCGTGCCACCCAGGCACAGGCATTTCCCCCAAAAATCTCCACTGATTCCATACTGGTCACCTCTTGCTTCTTCTCACTGATCAGCTATAGCTGCCTGTGCAGGGACTCAAAGGGAAATGTTTCACCTTTGACTGATATCCTAGGATTTAAAAATAAACTAGAAGCTGATTTGCAAAGGCACAGGTGTTCTTTAATGTCTTTTCCCTGAGATTCAAACATCCTTTCCTGCCTGTACATTTCTACTGCTTTTGTCTCGGGATATTCACCAGTATCTTCTCTCACAGATTCTGGTAATCCCCCTTGTGACCACTTAACTGCTGTTACTCACTTTAAAAATAAATACAGACACTAGGGGAAAGAATCTTAATAGAAGCACAATATGTTCATGTTAATATAAGTACATATTAACTCTGGGTTTCCCAGCACGAGAGAAAACCATCTGAAAATCAGGCTACAGAGACTGGATAAATCTTCACTATTCTCCCTGGTATTCCACAAGCAATTAAAACTCATTTAAAACTCAGTCTTCAATCTGAGTTTGTGATCCACAGTGTCCTGCAGCACACAGTTGTTTGGTGCCCACAGGAACCATAGAAGAGGAACAAAGGGACCAAAAAACCACCACTGAGTGCATAAACCCTTCATAGGCAAGCCACTGTTGATTGTAAAGTACAAACAGCATGTGGAATTTGGGCTATTCAAGGATATTATGCTGTGTACAGAACCATTCCACCGCTGTGCTCCCGACGCAGAGTTAATTCCATGTCTGTTGGTGGTAGAGCATCCCGACAGAGACGAGCAGTAATTATCCTACCCAAAAGAGGGCAGCAGTAAAACTTCTACAGCGCAGTTCGTGTTATTTTCAGAAATGGTTTTTAGCAATGACAAATGTTGTTTCAAGTAGCTCAATGACTGGGAATTGTGCCAGAGCCTGACAGTAGAAGCTGTTATTTTATTGATATTTCTCAAAAGGAAGTCAAGCCTGATTATGCATGTTGACACTCAGAAAATGCAAAGTAACATTTAAATTCATAATAAAGGGATGAGGATGCTTTCTGTAAGAGTGAGGATGTTAATCATTTAATTTAAGTCAGTCATTGAGCTGCAAAGTGAATTTCAATGTATCACAAAAGAGCAGACAGAACCAGAGATCTGCAATCTGTTTCGGAAAGTTTCCTGCCTGCCCCTTGAGTTCCAGCTGCTGTCGCTGGGGTTGTCCAGTTGCTGTCTGTGCCACACCACGACTTGGCCTTACCACAAAGTGACACCTAAGCCCACTGATCAGCACTGTTTTCCTTTTCTTGCTACTTACAGCCATGCTTCATTCTTCATGCTTTTCCCTACTGCTACACAGCTGCTAGGAAAGAGATTTTTTTCTTCCAGATAAACTGCTTTCCACCTTATTTATTGGTTCTTTTTATTTCTGCTGCTGAGGCTTCCACCTTCTGGCCAGGGGAGCCTCCAGATTTATTTCTGCTGCTGAGGCTTCCACCTTCTGGCCAGGGGAGCCTCCAGAAGCTCCTTGCCATCCTTGCCTCAGAACCCCAGAGTCCCGAGGCTGGAAGGGGCCCTGCAGGACCAACCTCCCGTGAACTCAGAGCAGGCAGCATAAGGTCATCTCAAGGTGTCTTACAGGAACCAAAACAGGAATGTGCTGGGAGCAATTCACTCTGCTTTGGCAAAACCACGTATTAAATCAGCTGATTCCCGAGCCAGCTGTTATAAAACCCTCCAAGCTATCGCCACACTGAGCAATTAGAATTTTTGCAGCTTGCCACCAGGTTTCTCACCCTGTGAAGGAGATCTTGAAGTGGATTGAATTTAATAGAAACCAAACACAAGAGTAAAGCACTGCAGAGAGAGGCGCTGCTGTCACGGTTGCTCAGCAGGCTGCCTCCAGTCGCCTCCAACCTGCTTGAGGTTCTTCATTTTGCTGTGACTTTGAGTAACAGGCTTCAAGGTCGTGACTGTATTAACTACCAAGGCCAAATGTAAGGCTGCTAGGAATATGGAACTGGCTTTGGCTAAGGAGCTACATAAGGCAGGGGTTGGTCTTGATTGCTATGTGGAATTCGAGTTCAGTCAAAGAACACCAAGAGGCCCCTCCATCAAACAGCACCAGTTTATGGGGACATGAAATATGGAGGCACCCCAGAACATTTTTTCCTGCGGGCATCACATGCCACTCTCTGCCTGGTACCTGTGAGGCACCTGATGTTCCATGCTTAGCTGTGACAGTAGAGACATCTGTCAGAGCTATCACCCTGGGTGGCTTCATGTCCTCCAGATGTGTCCTTCTGTAGCAGCAAGAGGACAAATCTCCTGGGCCATGGCAATCCATGCTGCTTAGCCACTCACTGGCCCTGTGTCAGGCTGTCCCAACTAGTGGGGACAGGAAAACATCCCTAGGGGATGGGACATTAGTCCACTAGTGCCACTAATAGGGGCACATATGCCTGGGTACTACTTGGCTTTAGGAGTGGTGACTGCTCACTGCTCCATTTCCGTCACAGCAGGTGTAAGAATTCCTGCCCTTGCACCACGCTCGCTCCTGCTGCTCTGCTCAGGGCCTTGGGTTAAAGGCCTTAAATCTGCCAACCCTGAAATGCTTTCACATCACTACATCTCATCATCTACACTACTCTTCACCTTCCACCGGGAAAGCTGCCAAGCACACCTAGGCTATGGTTCATTTTGAAAACAGCAATGACAAGACATTCCTGCATGTCTGCAAACATGCAGCCACTTGGGACACCAATTCCAGCCACCACTGCTTCCCTGACTTAACCATAGTAGAAAAGAATACTTCCAAATCAGCAAACCACCGCATTTCAACAAACTAAAGCAAACTGTGTGCGCAGCAGTGTCGGTGCCTCAGCTACGAGCCGGGGTAAATAACCTTTGCTTGTCCCGCTCTGGCACTTCACAGAGCGACGCTTCCCAGCGATCGGCTCGGCCACAGGAATGGTCTGATGGAGCAGGCCCAGCAGCTTGGCTGGCCCCCACTCAGGCAGGGCTTGTGTGCTCCTGGTCTGTCCCCAGCATGTGACACCCTCCACTGATGGCACTGCAGGCACTGGCACGGACCATCACATCCTCAGAACCCCTCCTGCTGTGATTCCCATTCCTAGCCCTGGCTGGAATATGCATTAAACTTCAAAAGAGGGCTTGAAGATTGATAACGTCAGAGCTACATGCGGGATGAGGCTGTCAATTAAGTTCATTTTAATTTCAGACCTTAGTTGGATTTGTTTGACCTCTTTTGTTATTTTTAGAGCTAGTTTAAGTTGGCAGGTCCTGCTATGTGGGAAATTGAATGTTAAAACAATCCTTCAGGCCTAAATTGGAATGCACAGTTGGAAATTTCCAAGAAATTATATTTCCAAAATCTGTTCTGGAAACTTCAAAATGACATAGTCACAGCAGTTCATTTCAATGTTTGCAATTCTGAATATAGTGTGTTAAATATAAAATATAAGCCCTTTGCCTTTTTATTACATTTTTTTGGTTTGATTTCTTTGGAAACAAAATATTTTTACCATGTTTTAGATATATGATTGTAAATGCACTGGTAAGATCCCCCAAAATATTTCCATTTTGTCAAACCAATATTTTCCTATGTGAAGTATTTTCTTTATTTTCTTTGGGGGAAGAAAACCCACTATGGATTTGAATTTGCCTCCTTCTGCCCAGGGATTTGGTCTTCAGCAACACAAATAGAGTTCCCTGAGGGAAACAGCCTGTCCCCAGCCAATCCCTGGGAACGGAAAGACAACTTTCTTCTAAAAGGGGGATACTTTTATTAATTCTTCCAGAATTAGGCATTTGGGGGGCAGAGTGCTGACACGTGTCAGTGTTACAGTCCCTCTGCACAGTGGGGACGAGGCACATATTGGGAAGACGGGTAGAGAAAAGCCATTATTGCTCTCCTTGGTGACATGCTATGGGTGTCCCATCAGGCTCGCAACAGTTCATCATCATTCCTATCAGTGCTCTGCTGTTTATCTGGCATTTCTGTTTGTGAAAAGCCACCTGATCTGTGGCAGTCACCTCATTTACCCTTGGCTGTGTGGGGAGCACATTTTCTGAAATGGGCTCCTTTTAGGTGAGAGTTGTGTTCTAGCTGTGCACGGCTCTGCTCAGTGGCGGGCAAAGGCTGGGGAATACCCAGGGTGGTCTGCGCTCCAACACCTCAACAGCTTCAGAATCCTTCATGCAGCTCTTCAGCTGCACTTTCTTTCAGGATCTTTTGGCTGGGCCCTGTCTGTCCATGCATTCCTGCAGCTATGGTACAACACTCGACGGTGATATGAGGCTTCTGTACAGGGCCACGATGCCAAGAACAACCACGGAACCGCCACAGCCAGGCTCCCAAGGGCTTGGAGACCAGCAGATCTGGTTGGTGACAGCCATCGCCTGTTCTACTCAGCCTCAGGCCCTTGTGCTGGGGGAGGATGTGCCATCCCTGGAGGCTTTTCCTGGACAAAAGTCTGGCTGGCCAAACCCAGCGCAGGCTGCAGCCCACGGTGAGTCGGAGATCAGGCTGCAGATCTCCAGAGGTCTCTGCCAACTGTGGCATTCCTGTGCTCCTATTGTTCATTCACCCCAGCCCCAGCCAAAGCAGACCCAGCTGTAAAGCCAGACTTGATACCCACTGCTCTTCCTGCCAGTCCCTGCTTGGCATGGGTATCTGCAGTCTTCCTGGTTTCCACCCTAGTGAGTTCCTCCTATAAAAAAACCCTTCCTTTTGCTGGAGTTCTGTCATAACATCAGGGTAAACCACACTCTACACAGGTGCTTTTGAAGCTGAATCTTAACCTTTCTTACCTGTTCGATTTCATGCCTAGAAAACCAAACCAAAAAAACTCTTAGCCATTCTTAAATGTTGAAGCAAACTCAAACACATAAATAGCTGGAGAACATACCTGTGAAGTACTGGACAATTGAGCCTTTCATAAGAATGTGCCAATGCACACTTTTGTCCTTGTGCCAAGGTCCTAGTAGCAAAGTTAGACACATAAAAGGTAAATGTGTGTTCTCTCCTTTCCTTTTTGCTGGCTATACTATTGAGCATGATCAGGTCTCTTTTTAGTGAAATTAACTGCTTTGAAATTGGCATCAGACCAGTAAAAGCCACAGGCAGTTGCTGAGCTGAGCTTACTGCTGCTATTGAGGCCAAGAATGATCAATGCTATGGAAAGCAGCTGTCAAGAAGACACAGTAACTCATCAGAGTATGAGGCCACCATGAGAGGCTGAGGAGAGGCTGCCCTCAGGAGCGGTGATTTCATTTTCAGACTTCACATTACTAAAGATAACCCACTTTACTGGGTTAACTTTGCCATGTTACTGAGTGACTTGCAGATCCTTCTCCTTTCTAGTTCAGTTTCCCCTCTGGCCACAGAAAGCTATCAGTGCTCCTTTTGGAAAGGAGCAGAATTGTGCAGCCAACTGTTGCCCTGAAAAAAGAAAGGAAAAAACCTCACCCACAGCTGCACAACAGCATAAAAGCAGGAGAAAAAAAAAGCACTATTACTTATGACAAGCATATTTATGGGACATTTGATGTGGCCTTCAGAGGCCCAGGAAAGAGTTTAGGGGAAAAGCTTTCCATCTGTGGCTACACATCATGGCACATGGCGAGCTCCTTTGTGGCACTTGGCTGGGCAAACCAGCAGCCTGGGGGTGAGCTATTGCTCCACTTTGCTCTGAGGCAGCCCAGGGATGGAGGCGGCGTGGGAGCTGGGCAGCAATGCAGCCTCTCTTCCTTGCACAGCAGCACCCAAAGCTGTGGGCCTGGCTCACGGGGTGAGGACATGTGCAGGCTCCCTCCTCTCCAGCAGGACTCCCTGGGAAGGCTGCTGTGTGCTCCCAACAAGGGTGAGACCAACAGGAGGTGCCAAGAATGCTCTCCCCAACACGTGCACCCCCGTGGGGTAACCACTGCACGCTGCAGCAAGGCTGGACCATCTTTAAAGTCTTTTTCCTGGCTGCCACTCACGGCCTAACAGGATCAGCTATTTTCCCTTGCCCACATGTACCCCTTGAACATTCAATTTCCCCTTTTCTTACAACAGCCAAGGACCTGAGGCTTTCTTGGGTCATGGAGATGAGATGGGGTGTGCTTTAACTCTGGTTTTTGAGCCCCACTGAAGTTTGATAAATACTTAGGATCACCCAAGGCCTGCTTCATAAAGCCCCATTTTCTTCACACATTTAAAAATAATAAATGCTGTCACAGCTATTTTTCATGTCACAGCATTGAAGTAAAGGCACTTTCAAAACCACGAGAGCTGCAAGTCAGTGCATCCGTCAGTCCGTTCAAATTTCTGTTGTCCATGTCATCTGGCTCCAGTTTCTTCTGCAAGGCCTGGAGCTACTGTTGCATTTGCAGAAGGTGACCCCAGCTTTACGGATCAGATCCTGTTTGTTTTAGTAAAATGGAACCCAGGACGCCATTTTTACAAAAAGCTGCCCACTACTCATTCACTGCTCAGAACAGAAACATGAAGAAGGCAAAATTTCCATGTTCTTACTGCAGCAAATTCCTCTGCCAGGAAAAACATTTTTACACCTTTTTTTTGGTGTGGGTGTGTGTGGGTGTGTGTGTATGTGTTTTAATGGTTGCTATTTCTACATTATCTATTCCTAAGATTATTTCCTGTGGGAAAGATTTATTATTTTTAATTCCAATAATAAATTTAGTAACAGTTGCCATTTTCTGCCAATGTTTCTGCATTTTGGGATAGTACCAAATTATATGTTCTAAATTCCTCTTCTCATTGCAGTTTCTCTAGGAAAGCTTTTAAGGCAGTTATTTCATACCTCAAAAATTACAGGGAAAAGAATTTTCTTATGCTTGTGAGACCAATTTTCCATCCAGTTCCAGGCTATCGCCTGTTTCTTGCATAGCCTCATTCTTCCATTTCCATTTAAAAGTCAAATGCTTCTCTCCCTCATTTAGCTTTCATGTTTCTCAAGATAGGCACCTGGTTATAACTTCCACTGCCAGTTCTTTTGCATCCAACCAGGAATAATTTGCTTCTCAAGAATTGTTGCTGCTGCTCAGCAAACTTGGCCCCACTACAGATATGTAGTGGCCACTACTTGGCCCCCAGAGTACAGATATGAAAAGCTTGCAGAGGCTCCTTTCTGTTCCTGGAAGCCCTGCTTTATACAGTTTTCTGTTTTTTTATAAAGTTATCTGGGGTTTCTCTGTTTGCATTGTTTTGTTTTGAGGAAGAAGTATTTTAATACCAACCCTGAGTTTTTATAACCTCTGAAAAGAAGATACTTGATTTTGCAGGAAGCTCAGCAGAAACAAGAATGCATAGAGCCAGCCTCAGTATGTGGCACAAGGTTTACTTGTCCAAATTTCATAAAATTTACTCACGAGTTCCAGTTTACCTCTGAAATATCTGCAAAGGCCAAGAGGCTTCTACAGACACTGCCTGATAAACTTGAAAGATTGGTTTTTCAAATCAGTTCTTCTTTGGGTGAGAGTTGGCTTCTGCTCCCTGCAGCACAGGTTGTAAATCAGTAATAGACACATGGTAGAAGCACCTGTTTCCTTCTGGGCTGGTTTCTCTTGTTTTGCTTAGTTGCAGAGATTCTCTATGTGCAGGTGAATTATTTGCATTTTAGAAATAAGTCAGAGGCAACAGCCAGAGGGAGCAAGGCAGGGTTGTGGCTGCCCTGGCAGCGCCACCACTGCAGAGAAAGTGACTACACTCAGTTTTATGCCATCCACTGACCTCATCACACCAAACCAAGGTGTACCCGGAATCCTGCTCCTTATTCTTAAGGGCTGTGAGGACAGAAGAAATTGTCTGACGGTACCCAGAGATTCCACAGTAAATGCTGCAGGAGAGATGAGGTTTGGATCTTATGTTTGTAGCTCAAGCCCATCAATAACATTACAAAAAGAAACCCACTAAAATTTCTGTCTCAAAGGAGGAAGAAGTTGTCTGAGTAACACATAACACATTGTAGATTTTGATTCAGATTTTTAATAAATTCTGCCAGTAGAAGCTTTCAAAGGCAATGATATATCAATAAATAACAGTTAAATTGAGTTCCTGAGAAAGAACCTACCACATGAAAGAATGTCAGATAGATGTAAATAACAAAAAAATGGCATTACTATATAAAAAAGCAGTAATACTGAATCTTACATGAACTGTCACAACACAAGCACTGCATACCTCAGAACATTCCTTTCATACAAATGTAAACAAATACACAATCATTTTTGTTTAGTTTAGGCTGATGAATTCATATGTTGTTGCTTAGATATCTAAACAATGGATAGGATAGGATATGCTAAAACATTAAGGAATAATATGTGGAATAATATACGGAAAAAAATAATGAAGCTCCAGATTTAAAAATAAAATAAAGCAAAAACACATTAAAGGAGTGTTTTCCTCAAATGTTATTAGGTCAATCACTTTAAATAGGACTGTTACACTAATCTGAATTAAGGATTTTTGTGTGTGTTTACTTATTTAGTTATATATAATATATATGCAAATATGTATGGCTTAATTATCTTTAGTATTCTGATATCATCTTGAATAATTCTCACTTATACATACAAGAAAAATGCGTATTTTAACATAGTTAAGAACTGATATTTCAAAGTATGCCTATAATTTGACAGAAATGAAGGCCTATTGTGCTCCACCACAGCAACATTTTAACCTCTAGACAACGGGACAGAATGACCTACCAACAATGCCAACATTTTCCAACGTCAGTGCCTAAAACACTAGGATCCTAAATGGATACACAGCCAGTTACATGGGGGGATCTGATGTCTGGAAAGCCACGTACCTCCAGGTTCCATAGGTGTCTGTGGAGCTGCAGGCACCCAGCCTCAGCCTTGCTGCACCCGGGGCCTCGACACGTTACAGGAGCCCCGTGCTGGGAGACGCTCCGGTTTGGATGCTGTGCTGCCTCTGCCAGCTGGAGCCACGGCCTCTGTGCTGCTCCCTGCCCGAGCCAGCCCCATCCAGGCTCTCCCCACAAATCTGCTCTGCTGTAATGGTCTGGCTGCTGATCCTCGGTGGGGAAACGTGTGTGCCCGTGACACGCGCTTGCTAAAACCATCTATTACATCAGACCACAACATCACTTCTCAGGCATAACCTTTGCAATCTGTTTTACAAAATTAATATTGGATACAATCATAAGAGGAAACCATCCACACAATACATTATCAACACACGGTTTAAAATGGTCTAATTTTAGACCCTTAGAAAAATGAATCCACAGGACCTGCCTGTGAATGGCAAGAAAAGGCCATTTCAAATAGAAAAACACTGCTCATGCAACATTCTTCACACACTAGACAATGAAATCACACCCAAGTTGCCACTTGCTCACACTTTCTATTACACTCCAATAAGCAGAAAGAAATAAAGCAGCTTTAAGGTTATGTCACAATTTTGAAATGTGGAAAATACATATAATAAACAAAAATCATGGTGTGAATACAATGGCATCAGTAAATTTAGAAAATTAGAGAGCAGTTTTCTTTTTTTCATTTTTCTTCTTTTTTTTTTTCTTTCTTACATTATTGCACAGAGACCTTTCATCACATGTTCTTCAGCTTTATGCATCTTCCTAAATGTGAAGTAAGTGCTATGGATAAAATAAAAATGTAGGAAAGAAGAACAGCAGCATGATTTGTCAAAGTTAATCCCTATAATTTAGTAGGAAAAAAACCCTGCTATAAACAAAATATAAGTGCTCTTTATTCATTTAAAAAATAACGCTGACAGTTGCAGAAGTCTGTAAATGTTAATCTGAGTAAGGGGGATGCTGACCTCAAATAAAAATAGGCCTAGAAATGACAGACTGCTGGCCTTGCAGATTTTGGTTGAAGACCAGGATTTCAAGTGTAATTATCAACAAAGTTATTTACAGTAGAACTGACCTGAACTTTCAAGAGTGCCATCTTTAGGACCTGGCCCTGCAAGCTTCTCACTCCCCAGGACGTCTCCAACCTCAGCTGAAGGTACACCTGAACAAGTGCTGCAGGATCAGCTCCTAAAGGATCAGTTAAAGGCCCTATTGGATTTGAGATTAGTCTTATCTAGAGTACTCTATACAATAATTTACACATATACAGGCTGACAAGCTCCAGTCTGATCCACCACACCTTTGTCTTCTACATCAGACTTCTCAGACTGGCAAACTTCCATTCCAGAAGGTTTGGGATACCTGAACGGATACCCGTTGTCATCAAAGAATCTTCGGAAAGTAAACTCATAAAAAGCATGTTCTGTGTGTTTACTGTTGGAAGAGGCTAGTGGATCCCAGGTCCTGGTGCTGTCACCACTAGCATCATTCCAAGGACTTTCTTCTTCAACTGGATCAAAATTTGAAGTGTCCATTGGATGGCTGATCTTTGGAACATAGGGAGCTGGCTGCCTACGGATATCGGTAGAGAAGTCCATAGAGTGAAAGAAAGAATGGGCTTTAATATCATCTGCTCCATTTCTTCCAAGCCTGTCCTCAGCAGCACAGCAGAGCTTTGTGATCAGATCAGTTGCCTCAGGGCTCAGCTTGATCTGTGAGGGAATGTGCAGTGTGCTTTCCCAATTTATCACCTGCAGGTAACAAAGGTATTAAGGAACTTCTGGTCTGGAAACAGAACCCTTCCAATGGCCAACAGGAACTGTACAGGAGTGCACATGTAACGAGTCATCTCACAGCCTGCATAGCTCAGAGTTTCAAGAACCCAATTATTAGATTGCATTTCCTGTTAGTAATTACTCTAATGAACCAGAAAAACGTTGGCTAGCACGCAAAAGGAACAATTCCATTTTTTAAAAAGGCAAATTCCTTCCTGAATGTTCCCGTAGTCAGATTTAAGAACATACTCAGTTTACACAGGATTTTGTGGAATGACATCAAGGAATTACTTCTCTTTGTCTCCAAAATGTGAACTGGGAAAAGTAGTCATGAGATAGATCCTTTCTAATAAAGAACTATCTTTGCTCAACTTTGAAACACTTACATTGCCAACTGAAATTGTCACTGGCATATCAGGTACTAATATGCACTCTAAGGAATTTAAATGGATGAACTTGCGCTTGAGAAATCTGAGAAGATTCTGCTGAGAAGACTCATAAAACTAATATCTATCTCTGCAGTTGGACAAGTCAGTTCTAGTCTGATATTCAGTGTCTTCATTTACTGGCAAAGGATATGTGCTTACACGGAATTATTTAAAATCAGGCTTTTTTAACCATTACTCCTTTCTCTAGCAAAAGAAAGGGGAATAGGTCTGTACATGGAAGAGAAGGGAAAGGTTAAAATTTTGCTACCACAGATCGGAACTTTGCTTCAACTTACCTTCAGCTGGGTTTCTGTGGGTGTAGGAGCCAGGAAAGGAGGCTGTCCCACCAACATCTCAAAGAGGATCACACCAACACTCCACCAGTCACAGAGCTGAGTGTATCCTGAAAGGCAAGTCAAAAGGTTGACCTCCACTAGCCAAGGAGAATGTGTATGGAGCTACTTGCAATTAAGTATTAAAACACACAGCACAAACTTCTGCCTTTTCTCAGACAAAAGGTTTGTGATTTCTGTTTGCTGACCTAAATTCTACTGCTGTCAGTAAAGATGTAATCCTGCTGTCCTTGAATCTTTCTGAATAAATTTAATTCTCAACAAAAATGAGTCATGAAACTATCATTAGAAAGAATGAAGGTTTCTTTGTGCCCAGTCCCACAGCTACGCAGCACAAACTGGACCTCAAAGAATAACAAAAATGTTTAGCGACTGATGTCGACTGATGTCCACCCTAGGTTCAGTGGAGGTGACTCCACAACTTTGAAAAGCTGCTGGAAGACACAGCCTGGCTCTACAGACAGAAGAAGGCCACAGACGACTTTCTAGGCAAGTTCCAAGCAAAGGAACAACTTCAATCACTTAATTGCTGTGACAAAACCAATAAGGTATATGTTTAAGATCTCAAAAAAAAATATTTAAACACTGATTTCAACGGAATTTGTGTCATCAGATGATGTAGGGCCCAATGCGAAATCTCTGTTAGACAAGATTAGGCTTAGGATCTAGCTTGCAGACAACTCTGAACACCTCATCTCCTTACTACAGTGACCATGTCAGTTCTGCATGGATAGTCACCAAGTACTGTCCAAATTCCTCAAGCTAAGCTTTTGAATGCAGGGTGTCCAGAGTAAATTGTGGAAAACTTTCTGTTGGGTTCCACAGGTTCTGGCTGGGAATGTGGAGGATATATTTCCACAAGTTTACATAATCCATACTTAAGTGGCCCATCTGAATCAGTGATCCAGAACTATCAGCTGACTACTCACTGGTCTGTGTTAACTTGATAGGGGTCAGAGTTATACTCCATGAGTACAGATAATCTGCTTTATACATGAAAAATATCACTGTTAAAATTATCCAACACATTTATTAGCAGCCTCACTCAAAGGCCTCAGAGTGTGGACATACACAGACACACAAAGTATGGCCACCCACAGTGTCAGTGAGGTGTGCCAAACACTGGAGCATGGGGAGTTCTCCTTAATCAGAGCTAAGTGTTTGTGGCCTTCAGAATGACAGTCTTCCAAAGCAGCAAGCTTATTCAAATGGGGGGAAAAAAAAAGTGAAACAGGAGAAAAATACAGGTTTACCTACCTTTACGAAGCAGGACTTCAGGAGCAATATAATTAGGGGTTCCAACTAACGAGTGGGCCAGACATCTCTGGTGCTGCTTCTTAGCTCTTTGTTCCAATGTCTTCAGCCTGTCTCCACATCGACAGTTGGACACATCATCCCAAAGATCACTAGGCTCCATGCTGTCTTGTCTGATATGGCTCCCTTTCAAATGGGAGAGAAAGTTCACACTCATGGTCATAAAACACGACACACAAAGAGAGAAGTATTTACCCAGATCTAGAGCCATCTCCTACTCTCAGTGAAGAATGACGTTTAAACTTTAAACCCAAGGTATTTTCTTATGCCCTCCCATTCGCAATTGATTTTCCACACAAAATGCCCAACAAAATGTCTGTGTCTCAGCACAAGGAAGTACACTTCCATATGGGAGACAGAGAACTATGGAGTATACTTAAGTCAGCTACACCAATTGTTTATGCCCTTTTTGCCAACAGTCACCAGTACTCAACAGCACAGGCAGGAGACACATGGACTACTCCAAATCTGTGATTAAATAATTTCGCCACCAAAAGAGACACTCCAAACAAGTATAAACTGAAAAACTGCTGCTGCTGCTGCTGTGGACAGGCACATTACTGATAGGGTTTTGAACAGTACTGGAAACAAAAGAACTGGAAACAAGCTAATTGAGTGAGTCAGACAGAGACAGACACATATTGCCATTGACTGTTTGTCCAGTTTCCTGATCTTGCCTTTCTGCCAAGAAGTAGTTGCTTGTTTCAAAACAAGTAACACAATACCATCCCAGAAAAAGGCTAAAAATATTACCTTTCTGATAGTATTTTGAATTGTGAGTCCACCTGAATCCAGTACACAGTCCAAAGTCAGTCAGTTTGATATGCCCATCGAGGTCTATCAGAATGTTGTCAGGCTTGATGTCTCGATGAATAAATCCCATTTTGTGCACACTCTCTATGGCCAAAGTGAGCTCTGCAATATAAAATCTAGCCAGACGCTCTGGGAAGACCTCCATCCGAATCAGCAGGCTCATCATATCCCCACCAGGGATGTAGTCCATCACAAAGTACAAATTGTCTTTATCTTGGAAGGAATAATAGAGTTTAACCACCCACTCATTGTCTGCCTCAGCAAGTATGTCCCTCTCTGCTTTGACATGAGCCACCTGATTCCGGTTCAGCACGTCTTTCTTCCGCAGAGTCTTCATGGCATACAGGGCATGGGTGTCCACTTTGCAGGCCAGGCATACTTCTCCAAATGCACCAATACCCAGAGTCTTGATTTTCACAAACATAGACTTGTCCATTTTGGCCCTTTTAAGTCTGTTGTAGTTGGACTCCTTCTGGTAGAGAATTTTCCTCATTTGTTCCTGTTCTGCTTCACAGAGGCCTGCCTTTACAAAGGAAAGCAAACCACAAGAGCTAGTACTGTAATATTCATAGCAAGAGAAAAATAAATGAGCATTTCCAAAACACTGTATCAGAAAAATTAACCAAGAATCAGAGAAGATTTATCCATGAGGGATATACTCTCTTGTCTGTCTGTTAAGGTTTTTCTGAAAAAAAGGCAAACTCACTGTGCCCAAACTCGTTGCCTGAATTTGCAATATCTGAGATTGGTATGCCTGTCTCATCCAGCTCAACAAGAAGGCAAGGGCAATACTCTCAGAGAGGGGAATAAAACATAGCAAACCTGACCATGGGATTTGGTTTACACCTTTCAAATGTGTACTTTGCCACTGCACTCCACTATATGTATGTGCACTTAAGCCCAGATTAATTTAAACTGAAACTTAAACCTACGTGCAGCAGTTCCATTTGTTCATAAATGGTTCCCCAGGGCAACTCACACTAACAGTTCCTGCCTTGGGTGCTGTTTGTTTGGTTTTGTGTTGCAATTAAGCTGGTTTTGACCTACACATTCCCAAGTGCCTTGGAACCTTCTTCAGAAGTTGTGTTTCTTCCTCTGCTGTATACAGCCTCCACTCTCAAGGTTTTTAGATCTCCTGACCATCTGTTCTACAAACTTCTCTTTTTCCCCTCTCAAAATATGTACATGTAATCCTCAGGCCTGGTCTCTCCTCAGCCACTGCAGCCCAGACCCTGGTGCTATTTCCCTCCTAAATGTATTATTTTCCCTTTGCACCCAAGCTGTAGAACAGCTAGCCTGTCCACCTCCTGTCTCCAGAGAGCCTCCCAGTAACTGCAAGTAACATTTCACAGGGCTGTGGGGAGGAACGTCCTGGAAAAAGAGAAGCAGCAGTATACAACCAGATTTTCCCCACCTTTCAAGACCTTCAGAGCCTGCTGAGTGCCAGCTCTGCCAAGTTCAGTGCCTGGCCCTCTGCTGAGAGCCACTGGTGGGCTCCACCAGCAGAAACCCCTAGGCTGATACCCAGGCTCCTCTGACAACTCACTTCCTGCAGCGTGCTCTTTTCTTTCTGCACAGCCCAGTTCCAAAATCCTGAATTAAGTGGCATCAACTGAACCACCTTTGAGAGAAAGATCAGTGCCTGGTGAGAAGGGGCCGTTGGGAGGGTGGAGGGGGCTGAAGCTGACTGATTAGCAGGCTAGAAACCCAAGCATACACCCACAGGGCTGCTGCTTAGGTTGATTTAATTTCACATCTGTAGTCTAGGTATCTAAAGATGAATGTGGGCAGCCAGACTATGCAATGAGATCCCCACGGTATAAAAATTAAATCTGCATGAATAAAGGATGGAGGAAGTCTACAGAAATCTGCAGAACAGGTAGGATGAATTTTCAGACTGAAGGAAACAGCCAAATCAAAACAAGGAATACTGTTTTTAAAATGAAAGATAAGTACATCAATCCATAATAAAGGAAGTGTTTATTTTTTAAGGTAAAATAATGAGTGTGCTCTGTTCTTGCTAATTCTGGAATAATGCAATATTCAGATAGCCAAAATCTCCTGCGTGCATATTTTCAGTCAGTGATGAGGTTTCTAGGAGAAGGAGTTGTTTTTGTTTGTACCTGAATTATCTCTGAATGAGGGAAAGCTGAAGAGTCAGAAGAGAACTAGCACAATTAGATGCTGTTATACTTCTTGAGACATCATTCCCTACCTCACTCTCAGGAAAATGTTCACTAAACTCAAGCAACACAATACAATCTGTACTTGCAGCGAGAACAAACTATTAACTGCCACCAAAATGCCAACATTTCAAGAGATTTTTCAAGAACATTCTTTTAATTCTAACCTCAACAAACAAACTCCTGAGTTTTCTGGTGCAATGTGAGCATGGAATTAATTCACTCTGGAAACTGACTGTGCTAGGGAAGATTGGGTAGTTAATTATTACCCATTATGTGTTAATAACAGCTTTCCTTAGAGCTTATCCTTTAATGAAAAAGTAGACTAGTCATATTCCAGTCATGCCTGGGAAGGAAAAAAAAACCCTCTTCCTCTTCCACATGTAAAAATTAAAAACACAACTGCCAGACCAACCATCAGAGCTTGGCAGCTTTGTTTTAAGCAGCACTATCAGAGAGTCAGCTTAGATTCAAGAGCTACAGTTAGACATGAAAGAAGTTCAACCACCCAAAAGTGCATCTCCCTAAGACCTGCCTCTATAACAAGTTCTGGAAACAGTCCCAAAATCAGTTCAAGCTGGTCCAGATATGGTTATTTGCACAACATTATTACTTACATGTGTTCAACAGACAACTTTCAGTCAAGTATTACACACTCATCTGAAAATATGGCACAGTGACTACACTGCCAAGCTGAACCATGGCTTCGGTGAATGAGCAGCAATCATTTTTTCGCAAGGAAGAACCAGAGCAAAGAGTTTTGCAAGAGCTGCCAAAGTACTGCCAGAATTGTCTCAGCCTCAAGCCTGCCTTCTAAGCTCTTTCCTGTAATATGGGGGGTTTTTGCTTCATTTTACCTTTCTGGTATGAAGAAATACCATTTCACATCTCAGGTTTTTCAAACAGCCTCCCAGAGCTGCATCCACACTTCTAAGTGGATACAGTCTGGTATAGGGAGGTGTCTGATACCTACTACTTCAGTGGATTCTGCCTTTACAATTTTTTTTACAAATTAAAAATAGTAATAATCAATTTGACCCTATTAGATTTTATTATAACAAAACAAGAATTACTTTTGCCATTTCTTGCTCCAATTGTAACCTTCTGTTAATTTTCTGCTGGTAGGTCTTTATGACGTTCTCTACATGTTGCTCCATGTAGAACTTGAAGGCAAAAGGCGAGTAGCTTTTTATTCGGGATTCTCTCTTTTCCTCATCTTTGCCATTTTTTCGCACAGGCACTGGAGACGTCTGAATCTGCTTTTTATCCTTGCTTGGTTTTTCAGCTTTAGTGTTCTTGCTGCTTTTATCATTTCGCTCACTGCTCTCTTCAGCCTTGTTGCTCGTCGAACTGGGGACCACACGCAGCGTCTGCTCCACGCCCATGCACAAGCAGTTGATATCAAACTGCTCAGAGGTGCCAGGAAGTAACAAATGCTTGGGATAGGGTGGCGGTGGACACCGCAGCTCCTGGTTACCATAATCCACATCCAGCTGATAGGCATTAGCTGCTCCAGGTGGTGGCACATGCTGCTCCATGATCTCCAAGCCATCCACAGCGGGTGCCTGCGCAGGCAACCAGCCAGGATGGGAAGGTCCCACTGCAGTCTGAGGCTCTGGTCTCATCACTCGCATGCTCTTCACTGGCTGGAGGATATGAGCAGATGTGACTGCTGTGATTGTGTTAGGAGACGTAATGGAAGGATCGGGTTTTCCTGGAGGAACCTGTCTCATGGACACTGTCACTTGTGGCTGCTGCTGGTGGTTGTTGAAGGAGTTTGTTCTGCTCGGCACAGTGGCATCAGGTCTGAAGGATACGTGTTGCCGTGGAGATGTTTCTATTCCAGGGTTTTGTAAAGAATCTCTTCGTGATGGGGTTGCTGCCTGCCACTGCTGAACTTGAGGATTATTCATGTCATAGAGGTCCATGTTTAGGCTATTTCTAGACGGAGTTAATAGATTTTGTGGTGGACTGTCTGAAAAATCATTAGCAAAGGCTGGACCTCTGGATATCACATGCATTTGATGAGAAGAAGGACTTGTCTGTTTGTGATGAGAATGTGAGATATACAGGCTTGCTGGTGCCTGCTGAAATGCATGACCAGTATTGTTCTGAACAACTGCCCCTTTATTTGGGAGATTGGCATATCCTCCCTCCTGCTGCATCTTGTTTTGGAAGGATGGACTCCGCTGAACACCATATCCCATAGGTTCCCCCTGCACCATCATGTGCTGCCTGCTGTAATGTTGGCTGTTGGAGCCATGGGATGCCTGCAGCTGCAAGGCCTGACTGCTGTGATTAGCCACTGGATAATTAATCACAGAAGACTCCATATTTGCAGGGTATGCTTTCTGCTGATGGCTCGCTGGTGTGCTGTGAGTGCCTACTGCAGAGGGTCGCTGTACAGGAGCAGTCATAGCTGAAGACTGAGAAGTAGAGATTAAATAGTCCATGTATGGCCTTGGAACCTCAGTAAGCATATTTGCACCTTCTGCTCCAAAGCCTGTCCCTTCATAGGCTGCATTACTGATCTGATGGTAGGACGGAAAAGATTCATTTGATCCTTCAAAACTCGGCCTGCGGGTTACATTATTTGGCACAATACCCTTTCCTTTATAAAAAGAACACAGAAGAACGTTAGAAAACAATTCAGGTGAAACAATTACTTTGTATTACTCATCCATTTATATATACAGACATACACCACACACATGCGCACTGCACAGGGAGTATGTGTTATAAAAACACCTTTCAAAACCTAAATTAAGCACTCTGAACATTTAAAGTTACAGGTGCCAAGTATTCCTACTGATAACGAGCTACTGGCTCACAATATTGCTCATGCCAGGAATCATCAGGGAGTCCTATCAAATAATGAAAATAGAAGCACAAATTCCCTAACTATGAACTCATCAGACTACTCTACAGCCTGTTTTTTAAAGCTGGCCCAGTATTACCAGTCATTGCTCTCAGACAGGAGGAAGCCACAGAGCAGAGTGTTAAGTACAACACCAACGGGAGGAAAAAAGCTCCTGGAAGGACTTTCTATACAACTTAAGTCAACATTGCTGTAAACTACTAGGCCATCACATAGTCCATCTTCTGTACAGCGAGCCACCTGCTCACACTAGTTGTCTGTTTACATCTCTCTCTTCCATCATTCTCAAAAATCCCTCTTTTCTTCTCCTTCATTTAAACAAAGGCATCATACAGTTTGTCCTGTATTCCTTCCAATGTGCTGGACACAGAGTACCCCCTCATATTACTCATCTTCCATCTGTTGGGAAGGAAAATCTTTCAGGGTGTCAACATATTAATCTTAGCTTGAAGTATGAGCAGAGACAAGATAGCAGCATTCCTACAGTGGAAGTGTTAACGGCACTTTTCATCAGTTCTTTGATCTGAGGACAAATTGCAGGTGTATAAAGCACCGGCTGTGCTAAAAAGACAAGGGGAGACTCTGTACTATTGTTATGTTTTTGTTCCCCTTTTGGTTCTTTAGCTCTCACAAATCACAGGACTTGGCCCATTTGCGCCTAAACCATTTCCTTTTAAAATCCTGGCTTCACAAAGCCAGTAAGAATAGTCATACTGAACTAACAGGCTAGAACAGTGGATGACAAGCTTTTTGCAGTACAGCACGTCCCAGCTGGGCCAGATGCAGCACACCTGAGCACAGCTGCTGACTCCTCGCCTTGACACACAAGCCCTGCTGCCTACGGACACGCAGGGATGTGCACGGCATTAAGACAGGTTTAGGCACCCTCTCTGCACACTGCCACCACACTAAACGACACCTTCATAAAGGATGCAACGTTCTGAAATGGAATCAGGTTGGACAAATAACCAGAGATCTTTAAAGTGAAATCTATAATTGGCAGCTCTTTCTCCTGTGATAACACAAGGCCAGCATTACTGAGGCTGTTCTTACAACAACACCCCTGACAGCTCATCTGTTGGGACACAGTGAGATGCACTGGTGAGGCTGTGGCAATCCAAAGCATCCTAAGAAGTGGGTACTCAGGCCTGGAAGTGGGAGGCAGCCATAAAACCCATTTGTCATCTCTGTCAGCAGGATTCATGCTGAGCCTTGGGGGCAAATTGACTTTGCTTTCCCTCATCAGAGGCCACTAAAGAAAGTAGCAGCAATAACTATCCTTCTTTGGGACACATAATTCATCTGTGCAAATAATCTTCATGTCAAGAGAGACATGACGTCCACCTCCCAGATTTGCATACCAGTAAGTCTGTTCTGGTCCGACAGAGGAGTGTTTGGATTCGAACAACAGATTTCTGTTTAAGAAGGTGGACTCTGGATGTGTACACAGACGACTCTTTGCAAGCAGGTGAGCTGTACTGAGGTTCCAGCCCAGCTGGCCTTGCAAGGCCAGGTTCACTTCACTGTCTCCTACAAGACTACTATGGAACACTGCTGTCCAACACTTCTCCCCAGCGACAACCCTACTTTAAAAAATAGCTTATTGCAAGAAAGAAGAACACAATTTAAAAGAAAAAGTACAAGCTTACCTGGTGAGGTTTGCTTAATTACACGTACTATCTGTTCATTTCTAGGATCCAAGTAGCTCATCTTACTGATGTACTCCAGGGCTGCCTCAATACTTCTGCTCCCTGTCTGCTTCAGTGCTCGAACAGCCATCTCCTGTACAAAGCAAACAAGAATTGAATCACGCTGTGACAAACCCCAAGCACTGGACTGCAAGCAGGAAAGCAGTAAGTGTTCTTACATTAATAGGAACATTTTAAACACCAGATCACAGCTGCCTGAAGCCAAATGGACTTGTGTTTTGAAAGCATTTGCATGCCTTACACAACTCAAAAATTCTAAGAAGAAAGTAACAAAACACACAACCTACCCAGATTCTGGCAATTACAGAAGCCTCAAATTAAAACACGTACTTCGAGATCCCTTAGAACAATCTTTGAATCAGGTATGCAAAAGGCAGCATAGTTTCACACTGGATGAAATGAAATGAAAATTTAGCTGTTAGTATTTGAGAGCATGTCTCTTAGTCACACCTGAACACAGCAAAAACTTTATCCTTTCACAGATGCCACAAAGAAGCTAATTAGGCAGGGGTTGATTTCTGCTCACTAGAGTCAACAGGGAAGAAAAACTGCTGTTTTCAGTACAGCTGGGACATCATCCACTATTTGTTTGGGAAATGACTGGGCATCCTAAACGGAAAGTCACACTGTCAGTCTTTTTAGCTGTGTTTTATTGGGCACGTGTCCATCACGGAGAAGTTAATACTGGTGCCAGACACACAGCCGGAAAACTAAAACTGGGGCAAATATGAACACTCCAGCTAAACTTCAAACACAACCATGGTTAGCAACCCCTGCTCTACAGCTCCTTGCAGTTTGTTTATACTTTTACTTACAGGTATATTAAACACCTTTCAACAATGACTCTAGCACTGCACGGTTGCAAAGCAAAATTCACAAGTCCTCATGAGGATGCATGGTCTTTTCTGAAACGATGGAGAAACTGAAATCCAGAGCTTTAATATTGAATTTAACTCACAGAACTTTACCCATCAAAAAGCTGGGTAGCTGCTCAAAAGCAGTTGCTGAGGACCTTTCTATTATCACCTCCAAAAGGCAATTCATAAAATAGATATAAGAGGAGATAAACCTTAGTGACACATGATTAGAGAACTAACTTGAACTGAACTCCCAGCTCTTAGATGGCTGAAGCTGGATGAAATGAATGCCACCACCAAGGATTTGCCTGCAAATGTCAGTATCCTATTCTCTTGCCACTTTACTGCTATTTTTAGGGGAATTCTGTCATCGCAACATGCCCACCGAGCGCTGAATCAGATGGAGGTTGTGCCTCCCTGGCCTGGCTGACTGGTTGCAGATGTGGCAGCTGGGTTGGCACTGGTGCACGGCTCTCCCACAGGTCAGTTCTGGGCACTGGCTGGCAGTTGGGAACTCCAGCTGGAGCAAAGGGCAGCTCTGCTGCACTGAACGGCAAGTACATGTCACATACCCGCTAACTGTTTACTTAGCAAGGGAGGATCATCTCAGATGACACCAATTCACACCTAGCACAGAGCCACGTGCTGGCACTTGGCTGGCACTCAGCATCTTGTTCTGCTTAACTCAGACCCCTCCTACTCCCCCCAAAATGGCAACAGTTTCTCCATTAGTCAGAGGTTCTGCTTGGGAAACAGCTATAGCAAGCTGAATATTTTTCATACAGTTTATGACTCATAATTCATAGAAAGGCAGTAGTTGGTTTCACATTTCCTATAGCTGAAATACTTCACTGGAATCAACACATTACTAAGGGCAATTTTAAATCAACAGAAAAATATTATGTATGAAGGAAAGAATTTCCCACAATGTTTTTACCTCTTTCTTTTTTCTTCTTGTGGATACATTTCTAAAGTATTAGCAAACTCACATCCCAGTGCTCAGCATTCTCATCATCCAGGGGCTCTGGGCTTTACAGCCCTGTTCCACACGGCTGCTAACACACTCTGTCCCATTTACAGCAGTTGGATCTAGCCTTAGGTCACAAGTCTTAGTTTCCTAAATTAAATGTTCTCTATAAGCACATTTGGGCTAGTTTGGATGTTGGGTAACAATTGTATTACTGATTAATAAAACAGCCCACACAGTCCATTTCTCCCTTTCTGATCTGTGCTGGCTGTATACCATTCAAAGGGGCTACAATAGGATAACTTTTTACGACCAGCATAGTGATACCATCTCTGAAAGCAATCCTCTTCTCCGCCATACTATAACTTTCTCCTCTTTTGCCATTGCATCTGGCTGAAAAACAGAGTAAAAACAACACTGGCCTTCCTGAAGCTGCATATTCTACCTTCAGCACAGGTTAGGAGGTTCATATTAAACTTCAGTGGGAATAATGTGAGGGGACAACCACAATACATTCCACTGTGCACAGCTGGATAACCTAAGAGGCCAGCAAGAGCTTGGGACCAGCAGGTGTGTCACTGGCAATCTCACCCTCGCAAGCCCCCAGTGCAGCAGCAGCCCCGTGCTCCAGCTCCCCACTTCTCATCTTTCATTAGGTCGGTTCCCACCCTCCAAAGGGTTTCCTCATTACACACCCTGTGTGCTCAGCATTTACATTACTGCTGGAAAAAATGAAGTAAGTTTTTTTGTGGTTCAAAAGAACACCTGTGATTCTCCTCTACAGCATCCCACAGCTCAGGCCCTCTCCCCTGTAACTCTCATGAGACACCAATATCCCCAGTTTCTGATACTAATTCACAAAAACCTCACAAGCAAATGGAGAGTAGCCAAAAGGAAAAAAAATCCAAAAATCCACATACAAAAGGAAAAGATTTTCCTCAGAGGCAGATCACATATAATCATAATTCTCCACCCAGGAGACAAATCCCTCTGGGGGCATGAGATACTCAAGGAGAGTGGAGGGCAACAAGAAGCCCCAGCACTGTTACAGCTGGCCTTTGTCCTCCTCTGCACCATTTTTCCCATCACCACCGTCCATGCCCACAGCTCTCTTCTCTCTGGCAGTCACCTGGAAAGAGCTCCATTACTTCCAGCACCTTTTCCTTAGGGGCAGAGGAGATGCTGATGCGTGGCTGAGGATCACAGAGGGTGTGCGCTGCCTGAGGTGGCTGCTGGCTCCTGGGGCACAGTGACCTTCTCCTTCCTACGTGCAACACAGGGATGAGCTCTGCCGAGCAAGGGAGCGTGGCTGGGATGAGGCAGCAAAACGCTGGCCTCCAGGAGCCTGCTGAAGGGGAAGTTGGCTCCCTGCTGGCAGCTGGGGCTGGAGCCTGGGCTGCATTTGCCAGAAATCAATACAAGGACTGTTTGGAAGTTCAGGAAGAAGGGCAGAAGATGGATTAAATGGTGTCAGTAATTACACTTGTTGGAGAGCAGAGGCTAAAGTGAGATAGAGGGTGTTGTGAGAAGCAGCAGAATGGCTCAAAAAGGATGGAAATCAATGCCAAAATCTTGCAAACCAATACACAGACAGTAGAAGGGCTGAGGAAACAAGGACAGACATTGGGTGAGGATAAAACTGCCCAGCTACAGTGACACAGATGGAGCTGTCTTGATTTTACACCACTTGAAGGTAAGTACACTTTAGAAAGAGAAGGGAAAAAAGAACCAGAAATGAGCTGAGGAAAAAAAAGCCACTTGGAGCTGTAGGCAACACCAAAACACTCAAGTAGGCACAGGATCAAATGCAGCTCCCACTGAGGTCAACAAAGATTTCCATTAACTGCAAGGCACACTGCATTGGGTGCTCTGCATCAGATTGTTTCCTTTTCACCAGGCCAAGTGCTGTCAGCCACGGCAGCGTGGGTTGAGAAACCTGGCTGCTGGCTGCGCTCTGCTGCCCCACAGCAGCCGCCAGTGTGCACAGAAACCACAGGAGAACAGGGCGCACTCGGCCCCAGCTCCTTCTCTGTATTCCCTTCGGAGGATTCAAACATCTCTCTGTGCAGGGCTTTCATGCACCTTTTTGCTTCCAGACATCACTAAGTGTTGATGAATAAATCAAGCAGAAAAAGTAAAGGTCAAGAGCTACAGGGGTGAAATGTGCATTTACAATTAACTCTTTAATAACGCTGTAATTAATGTAACAGCTGCAATATTAAAATGATGTTTCAGTGGGCAGCTACAGTTCTGGACAGAACTAACGGAAAACCAAAGTTAGGCCATGAACCACAAAGCAGATCGAGGAAACTGTAGGATCCCAAATTTGTGGACTCAAAGAAAAGAATGGGGAAGGTGGAGTTTCCCAGCTAGTTCCTGCAGCAAGCTACCTAAATCCAACTGCTGCATGGTCCACATGCTCTCTGCTATTTCCCCAGTCCTGCACTGGTAGATGGCGGTTTTCCAGAGATTTCATGATTTTGCTAGAAGGAAGGCCACCTTTGAACTCAGATGCTCAATAGGAAAAATCCTTGTTTGATGGTAAACAGATATTTGGATGTGTGCATATAAAGATTTCATCTCACTCTCTGCTCTGCAGGCAGTGTGAAAGGCTTTCCCCATTTTACCCTCCCGCCTGGCTGCACTCCACCAGCATTGGCAGAGGTTTGCGTTCTTGCTGTACTACAGGGTTGTCCAGCAACATTTTTCATTCAGAAAGCTCCTCGTTGCCAAGATGTATTTATCATCCAAGTGAAGATTGCACAAGAGGTTACAATAAGTAAGACTTTTTCCCAAGAACATTGTGTCTGAAGTAGACAATAGGTCCTCCAAGATTTGGCAAGGGTAATTAATTGCTAACAACAACAAAAATTAATTACTTGCTTTCCATTCACTAAGAAGGATGGGTGACAGATGCAGGAAACAGATACAGGTTCCCTGTAGAAGGGAAAAAAATAAAGCTCATGCCAAAAGAGATGATCCAGCATTGATTACAAGCCTTTCTGCGATAGCCCCCCATTGTAGGATTTTTCATTCATGATTTTAAACATGCAAAACCCAAGCAGTTCAGGAAACAATGTGTACAATGTACTCTATCAGAACTGCTGTGGCCCTGCAGAACAGAGAAACCTATTCTGCAATATTCTCTCTCTCTAATTATTCTCTAGCTGGACACTTCATCCAATTTTGTACTCTACTTTTGTTTTGCCTGTTTTCAGGTTGCTAACACCAGGGGCTAAATTTTGCACATAAATTCCCATGCCTGCCATAACCTTGATTAAAATATTCTAGCTACATAATTAAGGTATTATCCTGAGTATCATTATTGCTTTTCAGTTTTAGTGCATCAAAAAAGCAGGAGGAAATTAGCAGTGGCAGAAACCTACTGAGAGCTGCAGCACCACTTAGTCCATTCTGAAACCACATGACCTATGCAGAAACTAATGGACATCTACCCCATGATTAGTCAAAGGTTTTCTGCCCCCACTGCTCCTGTTACAAACTTCTCCGAAGCTGTCCTGCTCAGGCAGTAATAAACCTGCCTCTAACTTTCAGCCTAAATTATGCAGGGTCAGTTTATTGCCTCTGATTTTAGTCTTGATTGTCTTTTCACAGCAATTCTGCTGTTACCTACACAGTGAGCCCCCTTCATCCTAAGGGATTCTCACAGCTAGCCCTCCAGGGATGGACCTGTTTTCTTTTGTTAAATGGGATTTTCGCTCCCTTTATTGGTGTAGTAGCCCATCTCTGTATCAAGAGAGATCAGACTGGGACATGATTTTGATAAGAGCTGCACACACCATTCTTGATGATGGTGCCAACAGTGGTGGAAAAGTCATCCTCGTGGTAAAGTCATTCAGGGCTTCAATCCTGGCTTTTAGTCCTTGCTTACAGCATTTCTACCTCTTGTTCTCCTGAATTATTTTCAATTCTACTAGCACTCCAGCTCTGAAGGTCATCCATTATTTAGGTCAGATGCTCTAGCTCTTTGCACTGACTGTGCATTCCTACCTCACATTGTCAGAGTGCCTCCTTTCTTTTTTTTTTTTTTCCTCTCATACCAGGCTTAGCAGGGGTTAAAGCATGCAGAGGAGACACAATGTAGAACATAAAACTGGGCAGACAGAAAAAGAATACAGACACATGACAAAATGTAAGACTCACTAAATTAAATCACATCAACGTATGAAAAAAATACATGACTGTAAATTAGGAATGGGGAATTGCAGGTAAGGAGCAACTTTAACCAGAAGGTTTTTATATACATTTTCAAGGGATATTTGCCGAACTAACAAGGGCAGTATGTGCAAAAGACAGAGGTAGGATTTTGTAAATGATACAGTGCTCTGGTAAATGCCCTATCAGAAGAAAAACAAATAAAAATAAATCAATGTGACAGTCATTGCTATGCCACTGCTCATTCTGTTTGCCTTCCAACACTTTCAGTCTTCATTTAGCCAGTCACCTACAGAAGATTGGTATATTTACTACTCTGTACAGCATCCAGTACGAGGTCCTGTTATTGCTGAGTTTATGGCAGCATGATAACTTCTTATTAAAGTAAGCTAATTAAATCCAGGCCAAAATACGCAACTTGGAGTACTAGGCAAAAAGATGTTGGAGGGTTGAAGTGTCAATTCTGCTGGGTCCCAGCACAGAAACCTTTGTATCATGACCACCACAAACCAACTCTGAAATAAATTACCTTAATCCTCAAGCCACAGGATATGGCACATTCCACAGAATCACAGAATCACTACAGTTGCAAAAGACCTCCAAGATCATCGAGTCCAGCTTTTGACCAAACATCACCACATCAACCAGACCCAGGGATAGCGACTCCACCACCTCCCTGGGCAGTCCACTCCAATAGTTAATCACCCTTTCTGTGAATAAATTCTTCCTCATGTCCAACTATATTCCTTCCATAGCTGTATTTGCTATCGCTATGGAAGGAATGAGACAAAACAAAGATCATCTGGTAACGTTTTTTTCACTTCCAAAACCTATCTTTTGGTGATCAAAGAGTTTCTAATATCTTTTCGGGTTTAAAACAACTCTGGATGGTTAAAAAATCAAACAAATGAACGAGACAAGTGATACCAACACTTGAAATCTATCACTTTGGTTTTTGTATTTTACTAGCCCTAGAGTGAATACAAAGTTCTTCCACAAGTATCGCAGAAAGGACTTTTCTACTGGTTTTTCCCAGCTGCTTCTCCTTAAGTTGATGACTAATCAAAGCCATATAAGTTCTTCCAAGAGAAGAAAAAAGTGCTATATAGATTTAGCAGCAGGGTACTTACTTATAAACAACAGCTACCATAACACCTTCACCAACTTATAAAGGGTAAGAGAGAAAAAAAACCAGAGTTGAGAACAGCGACTGGAAATATGACATAATTTCTTGTCAGATGCCTCAAAAGATACCAGTTACATCAAAATACTTTTTAACACTATGCAACTTATACTACCTAGCAGCATAGAACTTTTTTCATTTTTTTTCCTGGTATTTGTTTGTTCTTTTAACTAAGCCTGTACAGTCCATTCCCCCACCACAGCTCACTGCAAGACACACAGTATTTGGCCACAGGTGTTTCACAGGGTATGCCTCCCATTTTACACTACAGCCCTTGTGTTCCATGAGTTGTTCAAATATGGCTCTTCCCCTGAAAAGGAGAGATATGAACTTCAGGCTATAAGCCAATCCACGGTCCCAAAGTTAAGACATTTGGAAATAAACCAAGCACGGCTGCTCAACATATTTCCAAACAAATGCCTGTAAAATGATGGAAGTATTTATAACAAGGCATCTCCAGACAAAGAGCGCATATGTAAACACTTCAAGAAGCTCTGATCAACTATTCAAGAGATGCAATCTGTTTAAAGAGAAAACACACATGCACTGCAATGTCAGTTTTCAAATCCAATCAGAACATTTCATCAGACAACTCCTGCTGATGTCCCAGAGAGTGCATGTATGTACTGACACACATACAGGTATAATATAATGTGTGCACATCTGTGAAGATGATTTCCTTTAAATTAATCTAATTTCAAGTGAGCCCCCTAAGAGCAATATGTAAAAATTAAGAAGTAAGACTCTTATTTGTGTCACCAGTCAGATTAAATGAGTAATTTCATTATCTTTACATACACATTTATTGTACTGTTTCTGGAAGCACGTCAGGCACTCTGGAAAGGATTTAGAAAGGGGGAGGCTGAAGGGGGCAGCTTTTGGAAAGCGGGAGGCTGAAGGAAGCTGGATGAGGTCCTGCTCCAGGCAACAAAGCTGCACTCTGCACAAAGCTCAAGTGCCATGAAAGAACAAACGGGCAAGGAAAGAGAGACCACAACATTAAGAACAATAATAAATTGAGTGAAAATAACTAAGAGCTGCCACGAATACCACTTTTTTTTTTTCCCTTTCTTTCAAGTAGGCTGGGAAGGAAAAACAGAGCTGAGCTGCTCTCTTCTAGCCAGGACACAGGCATGAGAAGAAGGGGAGCAGGGTGGAGAGAGGAAGGGGAGCAGGGTGCAGAAAGCTTTATCATGAAGGCAACTTAATAGATAGACCTGAGGAACAGTGACAAATAACCTGCTCTCCCTGTCCACACCAGCCTCGGAAAAAGCACATCTGTGTCTGAAAAGCTGACGGCAGAAGCCTTGCTTCCCCAGATATTTGGTGATGGGAGTGATGCTATAAACACCCAAGATCTGTGGTGATTTACTGCCTACGTCAAAGGCTCTAATGCCCCTTTCTGAAGGCACCTGCTCGCTCCTCCAGCTTTTCAAAGAGCACACACTCCTGGTTTAGCAATCACACTTGACCAACAGTAAAAGGCAATAGTAGTAGTTCCCTGAGTACAGAAAATTCCCATTCTGGAAAACACACTGCTTCAGATCCCCCATCAGCAGAGTTGTAAGGAGTGAGCACACAGCATTCCATTTTGAACACACGTAGTACTCCAGGACTATCTATATTCCAAAATTCACAGGGGTCAAGTTTACATTAATGATATAATAAAGGGGGGGGGGGGGGGGATGTGTATTTGTACATCTGCAGGGCTCGAATTGTCTCCTAACTGCACAAAATCCTTTCCACTGGGATGGCACCCCAAAGCCTGCTGCAGTGTGCTGAACCCTACACAGACACAAGAGAAGAATCCTATTTTGAAAAGGATTTCTAATTTAAAACAGAACAAACAGCCATAACTGTTTCTCATTACTCTTTAAGTATGCTCATTGGAGAGCTATTTAAACTATCTAGAGTTCAAGTCTAACCAAATGACCCATGTCGGGTCCATCAACAGACAGAAAGTTGGACAAATCTCTCCTAATCTTTCCTTAGCACTGGAGCAGGAGCACTATTATGCGCTAATTCAGAAACCTTATAGTGAGGCAAATCATGTTATAAGCAGCATTTACAAATTACTGCACTGGCAGGTTTACATTACAGAGCAGCATGGAAGAGCTTTGCTTACTTCATGCGTGAGTGAATGCACGTGCACACACGTGCAACTGTCTACATAACTGCTTTTCAGAGATCCTATTTTACTTCCCTGAAATCCTCTCACTTTGGTTACAGGAACACGGAACTTCCCACCCTCTGGACACAGCCTGTAGCAGTTTCAGCCTGGGCTCCAGTTCACTTCTGTCTGGCAGCCACTGTAGTGACCTGTATTGTGTCACACAGTGCCCCAGCCATATGCCTTGCATTAACCAGTGTGGCTTAAGAGCTTCTCCTGATCCCACAAGACAAGGCACAGCACTATTCATCCACACCTTCACTATTGCAAAGGTAAGGTAACATCCTACAACAGCTTTTGAACCCTGAGGAAAAGGAAACAGAGGGCAAATAGTAAACAAACTCAAGTATTAGCTCATGAGTTGTCTCAAACCAAGCACCACTATCATCTTCCTATAATGTTCACTGAAACCTGTTCACATTTTTTAATAACTAGAGGTTATTGAACACATCATCCCCTTTTCATACGAAGGCCAACACTGGGCAAACTCTGAGGCTTACAACTACAACTCAAAGAAAAGAGTCACCTATCTGGTACTCCAAAGCAAACCCTTTCTACACGGCACAGAAGTCCGAGCCAGCGGAGAGTATTTTACTAAACCTCTGGATTTTAATTCAAGTTACTGAAGTGTTGAATGAAGCACCTCCCATCTCCCTGTTTTCTACTCTCTTTATCCTAACAGTAAAGCAGTTGAGTTGATGTAAGGAGAAGCAAACAACCCTTTTGGCAGCAGCACTGAGCAGCAGAGTTTGCCAAAAGCTAATAGCAGACAACATCAGGTGTTACAGCCCTTATAACTAGGAGGACGGTATGCGCAGGGCAAGAACCTTCTTTCAAAAACCCAGTCGCCATTTGGTTTGAAACTTTCCTCTGGATTGGTATGATTTACATCCAGAAAGCAACAATGAATCCAGAAACTCAAATTAAAGACAGAATTCAGCTTGAAAAGACAAGAACAGTAACACACACAGGAAGTGTTTTATTATTACTTCTTCATAAAGCACATTGAAGTAATTAGCAGAGCAGGAGAGGCGCTGTGCATGTCACCAATGCAATCAGGAAGCTTCCCACTCAAGAGAATGGATAGACTTCAGCCAGACTAATTCCTTCACTTTTGCCCTTGTCTGACTCAGCCTAATGAAACACGCAAATTTGGCCAACAGTGCTGATATTAATACCAGCGTAAGTATTAATTTGAGGATATTAATAACACTGCAGCACCCAGCAGAGAACCTATACAAGTTACTGGAGAAAAAAAATAATAGCAAGCTGCCTTCAGGAGTTTATTGATTCCACTGCAATCTCACAAACTCTCAACACATACAGAACATAGCAAAGAGCCTTGCTCAGAAGGCATCTTCAAAGCTGAGGTAGAATTGAGCCCAGCCTTGAGGGAAAGGTGGAGCACACAGCAGAACAGCCCTGCTGTTTTCAGCAAGGTGCTCCAGGACAGTTTCACTGCCAGTTGTGTGCCAGGATCCGGCCATGAATAAGAAACGAACCTGCTACTCTGCACTCTGAGAGTCCAAATGAGGGTTCCTACACTCAAGGTGTGCAGTCTTAAAAGATAAAAACCAAAACCCCACCTATTCCTGATACAATGCATCTTAAATCACTAAATACATTAATATGGCAATTCCTGCAAAAGCAACACCTTGCTGTGCAAAGGCCAGCTGTCATTTAATAAGCACCATACAAACTCTTTTAAGTCTACTCTTGGAATTGAGTTCTCTCACGTTCTTTCTCTCAGGTGGGACATTTCGTGGTATTAGTATTTTCACGTATTAGCAACCAGGGCATATTTGCTGCAAGAGCAGCAGGCCATCGACGCCCTCCTCCAGACCCACTTTTCACATCCTGAGCTGTGAGAATGATAGCATTACCCTTTCTCGCTAGCACACATCTCTTCCCTTTTTTGTTATTGTTGGGTTTGTTTGTTTTTTATTTTGTTTTGTTTCGTTTGTTGGAGACAGCAGTTTTTTATTCTTTCAGGGTGAGTAAATCAAGCTGGATAGAATAGCAGTTCAATGAAGGTTTCATTATGAGCTCATTCCTCTTCATTAGCAGCAAGTGATGTGTTTGCTAATTTTACTGCTCATGCATTAGCAAAAAACACATTTGGCTGGCATTACATTTACAATAATGCTATTTGTGCATCAAAGCATTTCTTTTCAATGGCCACAGACACCAAGATGAAGGCTTCCCATTGCTCTTCCTTCTACTGAAAAGATACATATATATTGAGTTACGTAGAAAATAGAATTTTTACAGATATTCACAGACTTTACAAATTCTTTCTTCGACAAATTGGATATGAGGAACTTGTAAACTGGGTATTCAGAGTCAGCAAGATGAGTTATGAGGTTTGCTGTCCAGGAATAAAGCCCTAAAGTGTAGAAAAGAATTGTGTCAAAGACTGGAAGAGTTTTTTTTGTGCTGCCAGAGACAGCTGTTCCCCACAAAGTTACATGGTGCCGCAAATTTGTAATGCATTAGTACTGTTTATTGCATTTCTCCATATTCAACTCTACAAATCAAATTTTGTACCTATTCCTGTTAAGAGTGCCTCTATCACTTTTACTGAGTGCTGCCCACTTAAGGCATTATAAATTTTCTTTTACTTCTTAAGATTTTAATATTTAAAGAGTGATATTCCTCTGCCTGCTTTTTCTTATAACATTATATGGTGGTTTATTCAGTTTTAAACCATTAGAACTTTCAAGCATTGTTTTAAAACCTCCAAGGCAAGGAAAATTCATGTGAAGACACAAAAATTAAGCTGCCCATTTATATTCAAGGTCAAGTACTAACAATTTTTCAAACAAGGTTCCAGCATATTCCTGACATGGCCTTTAGAACTTTACGAGAGTTTTGCTCCCCTAATTTTTCTTTGGGGAGTACTTTAATAGAACTTACAAAACCTCCAGGATATCTGGCTAGAATGCATTACCACTGAACTGTTCTCTCCTTTGAGGATTTGTACCACAATGGGACCCCAACTGACATCAAGCAGTAATGCAGAGTCTAAAAGAAAAAAACATATCTGAGAAATACAGCTCCACTGTGAGACAAATGAAGGCTTTCAGCCTCCCAGTGCAACCCAGCACACCTCACATGACTGAAGAAACATCTGGGTTTTATCTTGAGATAGATTCCCAATATTTTTCTATAGAGACACATACACCCACAGAATGCAAGTGCTGTGCAAGGCAACTCGCCATATTTATTGTTCAGAGTAGGAAGAGGCAAAACTTTTACATAAAATACTATTTTTTAAAATTTTGTTGGCATTTTGAATTTTATTGTCGATTGTAATACTATCTTTCTTTTTTTCCCCCAAATTCTCATTCAAAAATACAAAAAGGCCTTCATTCAGCTTTTAACATTTAAAAATCAATAATACTGTAATGCAATATACACTGCAGAACTAGGGATCTCACTAGACATTTTCCAGAAGTCTCTATGCAGCCCTTGTCTTAGTTTCATTAACTCTATCAAATACACATATATAACTACAGCTCCAAAAGTAAGAACTGCTAAACACCACTGACTGGCATTTAATGATTTTCAAGGCTACAAAAATATCTCTTTGTACTAAATGCTTTATACAACTCAAAGTTACCGCAGCTTTCTGGAGTTGCAAGATAAAACTCTCAAACCTACCAGTGCTAGAGGCAAAAAAAGAAAAAGAGAAAGAAAAAAAACCACTCAGCTGGATAAAATATCTTAAGGTCAGGCTTTTTACATGTAAAGCAGCCGCAGCAAAATTATTCACATTCTTAGCACATAGCTGACCAGGACAAGATTCCACAAAGAGGTAAACAATTCCCCCAAGAGAGCAGCTGCATCTTCTTCAGATCGGGAGCTACTGGGGGGAGGGAGAAATGCCCACTGAGGTCCCCAAAACTGATGAGAAGCACGAAGAAAAGACTACTTCTGCTCTGTGGTAATGTTTCACTCAACTGCTCCTTTACTGTGCTCCGTGAGAATAGAGAAGAAAAAAAATAAGTAAGTAAGTAAGTAAATAAATAAATGAAAAATAAATTGAAGCCAGTTGGTAACACATGTTTTAATTAGTGTCCTAGAGGAACACTGTAAGCAGGAATCCAAGTCCAGTTCAAGAAAGAAGAGTAGGGGATAAATATTAGTGTTGAACAGAACTGAAAGGAACTGAGAGAACTTAGTCATCCAGTTCTGCTTTTATTGTGTAATTATTTTCAAAAGTATACTTTGAAAGTATAACACTATTTCTTTCTAGGTTTTCACATTATCTCTGAAATTGTCCTTTCCTAAACTTTTTTCCTTAACAGTAACTTTAATCAGTTCACCTCAACATTACTTCTGATGGCTACCAGCCAAGTGGCGCACTTTAATAGTCAAGACACACAGTACTGAAGAAGCATCTTTCTCGCTCCACTCCATTTACATGCAAAAGCTGTGAGATGTATTTTAGGTTATTGTAAGAAAGTAAATCCTCTGGGAAGATTCTCTTCAATGCCATTCCCTTAACATTAGTATCATCTCACAAACCTGTCAAGAGCCATCAATGAAATCAGCAGAGCAATACAGAAAATGACCACATCACTACTTTCAGCATTCATAACTTACTATTCACATATACCTTCCAGCTGCAAGTGTGCTGGCAGAAACTATTTCTGTCTTGTCCCTGGCTGCCTGTCACTTCTCCCTGTGCCAGAGGTATCGCCTGCTTTCCTCTTGCCTGACCACACTTGCCACCAGAGCCAGCTGGGTTAGCACAGACCCGTGATTCAGCTGTTGAAGCATTTTGCCCCAGGACAGCTAGGGTTAACTCCAGCAGCAGCTCAGCTGGGGCAGTAAGACCTCGGTGAGAGGAGGAGTAAGATAACACAGCATCGAGCAGATGGCCCTCTCTGGAGCACAGCTGGAAGGAGGAGAGCATGTGAGTGCAAGGCTGAGCTTTCTCTCGGCATTTCCTCTGATGGTGGTTGACAGCCAAGGCAGCTGCCACCACTCTCAACTTCTCTGCTGCTTTCTGTGCCTCCCCTCTGTCGTACCCCTCAATTGTGCTCATGTCCCTCCCACCATCCCCAAAAAGTTATTTTTAACCTGGACCACTTCTCTGATCGGTCCACAAACACTGTGCTGGCACAGCTTGCAAGAGTGAACTGGGGAGGAACAAGAGGGAAGACGGGCGGCTCTGGCAGCAACAACAAAAGCTGCTCTCCTGGAGCTCCAGCCCAGGAGTCTCCTCTACTTCCTTCACACCAGCCTACAAACTTCCCAGGTGAATGGAATATGCTTGTGATATCACAGACCACAACGTTTTTCTTTTTTTTTTTGGCCTCTATGCTGCATTAACAAAGTTTTAGTTGCCATATTTTGTATGTTGGTATCATACTAAGTTTAACAAGCTAATCTCTCTCTTACTTGTGCAGTTATCACCTAATATTCCAAGGCAAAACCAGGACATTTTTCAGAAATACATTTGATCATTTAAAAAGATATAGCCAAGGGGAAACAGTCTTACATGACAGGCTATAAATCAACATGTTAGACGAGTAATTTTAAACCACAGGAGAAGGAAAAAAAAAATCTCAGTGTATCAAGCCAATAAAAACCCTGTAACACTCTAGAATATATTGGACCTATTCCACAACAACTATATTTCTTATGAAAATACAGTATTTTGAACTCTAGAGAAGTCTGAACCTGATTAAACTGAAACAAAAGAGAGAGAGGAGAGCAGAGAAGAGGACATGATTCTACTCATCCTTCCTTCACAACTGAAGTCCGAGGAGGGAGTTTGAGAAGGTTCAAACAGATACACTCTCTTGAATAAGTCACTTAGTGTTGACACATTTGCTTAGCAGTTCCCAGTAATGCTGGCAGAGGATCAGTATTCCTCACCTCTTTCCTTCAAACCTCTACTCAAACTTTTAGGAGACTCTTATTTTCCAATGCTTTCAACCTATATCATTTGATAGGAGAACTGGCAATTGTTTTTCACGCTTCATTATTAAGTTCAATACTTGGCCCAGTATCACTTGGGTAAATGTTCACTCATGACACAAAGCTGGGAGGAGTGGCCAATATCCCAGAGGGCTGTGCAGCCCTTCGGAAGGACCTCAAAAGGTTGGAGAGATGGGCAGAGAGGAACTGCCTGAAATTCAGCAAAGGCAAATGCAGGGTCCTGCACCTGGGGAGGAACAACCCCAGGCACCAGCACAGGCTGGGGCTGACCTGCTGGAAGGCAGCTCTGTGCAGAAGGACCTGGGGGTCCTGGTGGACAACGAGCTGTCCCTGAGCCAGCGGTGTCCTCGTGGCCGAGAAGGCCAGTGGGATACATCAGGAAGAGCTTTGCCAGCAGGTCAAGGGAGGGGATTCTGCTCCTCTACTCCACCCTGGCGAGGCACATCTGGAGAGCTGTGTCCAGGTCTGGGCTCCTCAGTACAAGAAAGACACGGAGCTCCTGGAGGGGGTCCAGCAGAGGGTTATGAAGATGATTAAGGTGCTGGAGCATCTCTCCTGAGTAGAGACTGAGGGAGCTGGGCTGTTCAGCCTCGAGAAGAGAAAACTGAGGGGACCTCAACAATGCATACAAATATATAAAGGGAGGGTGTCAAGAGGATGGATCCAGGCTCTTCTCAGGGGTGCCAAGCAATAGGACAACAGGCAACAGGCAGAAACTGATGCACAGAAGTTTGACCTGAACACAGAGAAGAACAACTTTACTGTGCAGGTGACTGAGCACTAGAACAGATTGCCCAGTGAAGTTGTGGAGCCTCCCTCACTGGAGATATTCAAGAACTGTCTGGACACAATCCTGTGCCACGTGCTCTAGGATGGCCTCACTTGAGCAGGGAAGTTGAACCAGATGACCCCCTGTGGTGCCTTCCAACCAGACCCATTCTGTGATTCTGTAATTCTTATCATCATCATTATTATTATTACAGCCCAAGCTCAGTTGCATGGATACTATTTAAAGACAGCAGTGTTTCTTCTAAGATCTTTAAGGGTGCAAAATATTAAGAAACCAAAAAGAGACAAGCGATCACTTTTCTTCCTTGAGGAAACATATTCTTAAAATTGAGGTCTACAGCAAAACCACACTCAGCAATATTCTCCTTGAGCGTTTCAGAAGCAGAATAAAAGCTGGCCTGTGCTTTAATGGCGTAACACTAGCAGTAACAAGCACAACACTACACCGCATGGGAGGGAGGATTCAGAAGACAGAGTTCCAGAAACTAAGACTCAACAATGTGCAGTAGTGCACAGGTGAATGTCTTGATCTCTGCATGAAGTAAAAAGAAAACAGTTTCTCTGCACCTGTTCAACAAAGCTGCCAAAGGTACGGACATACGCCTGGTTAGGCAATCAAGTTTCAAACTTGCCCTAAGAGAACTGGGTGGAGACAGTTCTCCTACTGATTGCTAACATGCGGGCATGTTGCCAAGTACTGTTACACATGTCCCTGTATCATACCACACTGCAGGCTCATGGGAAGATCTGTGTTTGTATTCTTCAAGCATGCCAAGCCCCAAACAAAGCTAATCCTCCACTGCAATGATACGAGGAGATGGTCCCCTGTATTTTGATGATCAGGTTCACTCTACTCTGAGAGGTCATCTTGGAGTAGTTTCTACAGCTCCAGAGAAATGGTCTTTCCTCACTTCCACTTTGTGTGCATCTTCCAGCTCCCGGCTGTGTGCACACTGCCTTGGATAGTGCTGTGAGATGCATTATCACAGATGCAGTGACTCCTCAACAGCAGTGTTCACGCAGTGCTTCCAAGGCCAATATGTGCATCCTGTAACAGGCATTGTAACTGTCTATTCCTCTTCTCCAAGGAATCCATCAGCGTTTAAAATTGTTGACATTACAGTTAATTACTTTTAATCAAGCTCTCCAACCACAGAGACCAGTGACAGGCAGGCTTAGAAGTATGTGCATACATATATATATACACACGCATACAAAACTATGTGTGAAAACCTGAATTCAGTCATGTTTTTCCACAAATGAAATGTGTAGGATTTATGTTTCAGAACATGCAATAGCTGAGATTGCTGGAACTATCCTAAGTACTGCCTTGCAAAAGAAAACAGTAATATAGCCATAGTAGTTCCATATGTAGCCCAGTAGTTGAGTGACCATAATGACTCTTGTATATCAATTTTAATAGTCAGTTTTCAACTTGCAGCTTTTCTCTGCAAAGGGTTAGAGCCAGGAATCTAGAGCAGAAGTACCCTAAACTGTAATAATCTGACAGCCAAAATTTTAAATAGGATCTATGTGCTAAAAGCCAAATGAGCTTTCAGAGAGTATTACAATGCTCCCATCTAAGCAGTCTCTCCGCCGAGTGACTTTGCATTCTTTCCAACCTGAAGCGTATGGACTGGGACATCCCACCAGCTGACTACTCAGTTATTCCTGCCCTGAACATTTAGCCATTTTTTCAGTACAACCTCAAGGTCTCCTCTTGTAGAATGTTAAATAAGCAGACAGTAAGAATGACAGAGATCTCTATGCAAACAATAAAACCACTGAATATCATTATCCTTTCATCTTTTCTGCATTGCAGCCTTCTTACATCTCTACCCTAGAAAAATTAATCCAGGTTGTAATGTCTTCTGGGTAGAGACCTCATTTTTTGCAATGATGTTGCACCAAACAGCTTTACTCCAACGTCAGGGTGTAAAGGTGGCTTTTTATTTGATTATCACTGCAATGCAAACGTGAAATCCAAAGTGAACAGTAAAACTCTTGTTAGCCATTTACACTGGTAACACCATCCATATCACACCAAGGTTTTATCAGTTTCTAACATGCAGGTCATAGATCAAAGATCGTGTTCTGCCAGGAAAGGTACATTACAAATGCTTGGAAAATTCTGTGGACACTGACATAATTTAGAGAAGAAAGAGGGAAAATACCAGGTATGCTACAAGTGACAGGAATATCTTGGCTGGTTATTATAACTGGTTATTCAGCCATCCATGTAATACGAAATCCAAGCTACCAATATTAAAGAGATTTGAGCATACTTCCATTTAAGGCCAAAATCTGTGCCAAAACCTAAGTCTAAGTAAATGGACTTAGCATGTGTGTGTACTGGTGAAACAGGAGGACTCTTTTATTGCTCAAAATAGGCAGCAAAACTCTGGCCCGATGAAATCACTAGGAATTTTACAGCTGATTCCAGTGAGGGCAGAAATTCAGCTCAAGAATCCTCATATTCCAGCATGGTGGGGCTGGGGATATGATCCCAGTCTATATGAATAGCTGATCTGAGATCCCAAACACACTGCTCTTCTTTCACACAACTTTCTCATCGCACTGCACCCTGCACAGCAGGGCTCAGACAACAGGCGGGTTCCGAGCAGATTGTGCAGGCTGTTCACTTTTTGTCTTCTGACCCAAGCAACCAAGGTGGACCCCCTGCTGGTGCAGGTGGGGTCTGAGGAAGGAGGATACTGTTATTCAGTAGCTGATGAAATTTAAAGGCCTCCCCATCCCCCTGCAGCACTTCCTGCAATGCTCCATACACTAAAAGTCATATACCACTACAAGCTGGATCGCAGCTCAGTGCATTCCACTGCACTTTGTCACGCTTCCCTGACCGGTACTATGCCAAAAATGACTAGCTTTAACAGTTCTCTGGTGAATAAAAGAGCTTTTGCAACTCTGAAACAGAGCTGAGTTTTTAATTCATGTTAAATCTGCTTTTCTGTTCTGAAGGAACATTTTTAATGCTGCCTGTAATTCCCCTTCTGTGCTTTTCTTACTTCTGTAGTGACTTTTGTGAAGCTAAAGGAAAAATTCAAGCTGACTAGTTTTAAAAGCTTTAAAGAGACCTCTAAAATATGCCTGAAGGAAGTAAAAATATGACCTAGCAAAATACAAAGATGAAAAAAATCCACACCACATTCATATAAATCTAGAAATACATGGCAATAAGACTCACAAGAAGGCTACCACAGACAACAAAATCGAACGTACAGCTGAACAATCTAAAACAAGCTTAGAGCAACATTACCCAAAACTTGCACATTTACTGTTTATTTACTCAGTACCCAACTGAGCACAATCTTGGAACAACATGACTGCTCCTGCAAACGTCTGCTCTTGCAGTGTAGAACTATGCCCTAAGAAACTTTCCTTTGTAACCTTTTATGCAAAACCCATGCCTACAATTACCAGAAGAACCTGATTATGAGAAAACCGTAAAACAAACATAAGCACTTAACAGAATAAAATGCTCATTATGACAATGCTTTACTCCTCTCCGTAGCAGAAGAACACCAGCATGATGCATGTGCACCCAAAAAAGGAATCCCACCTCCCTCCAAGCCGGTTAGATTTGCTCAGCAGACCAAGAACCGTTGCCGGCTCCAGCCCATTTTTGGAACAGCGGGTTTCGCTATCGAGCCCCATCTCCGGGCTGACCTGGAAACATGCCTGCCCTGATTTCTCCTTGCATATGGAAATAATAAAGCTATTTTTACATGAAAAGCAAATCCTTTATTTTCTCAAAAGCAAGAACAACCATTGCAACAAGCACAGAAGCCAGGCGTTTGGAATAGAGGAGGGTGTTACCTGAAAGTACAAAAAGCAATTAAGCCTTGTGAACAGAGCGTGTGGGCAGAATGAGGAGTTCAGCATGACTTTAGACAGCACGCAAACAAAAAACTGAAAAGAGGATGGGGAGGAGGAATGCAAGGTAATCTGGAGCTCTTAAATTCAGTATGCTGAGAAGGTGGGGAAAGCACCTCTGCAGTGAGGCCAGCTAGAGCCAGCAGCAGGCACACACTGGGGGAACTCTGGTGAGAGCCCCACACTGCTCTCCCTGGTGCGCAGGGAGCAGTTCAGGCTCAGGCTGCTGCTTCTTCCAACCTGCAGAGCAGAAGAAAAGGGCTTTCCCAACACTCTGAGCAGGATCTCTTCAAGCCAGATACTCCCGTTAACACAACCAGTTTGCTACTAATGGCTGAGCTCAGCACTACCACCTTTGAGACCCAACTGCCCTCACCTCCAAGGAAATGCCAGACATCATCCTCTCTGCTCACACACCCAGTTCCCGCTTTCTAGCAGGAGCTTCATCCTTGTTATGCTTCCCATTTGCCATCATCATTGTCAGATATCACTCTCCTGTCAGAATTTAAACCTCGACAGCAAGACTTCCTCTATCCATTAGCTGCCATGATCTGTGAGTCAAAAAATTTTAAAAAAGAGCCTCTTCCCAGATTGAGAAAGCACAAAACTACTGCGTGAATGCGGCAAAACAAACTAGCTTTCTGTTTAGTGGCAGGAGTTTCCCCAAATTCATGGGCTCCATAGTTTGTGTGCAAGGAGGGCTCCGCTAGTTTGACTCAGGGTTTTGCCTAATGCTAGACAATGGTCCTGCTTCCCTACGTTAATGGCAGAGAGGAGGAGAAGGAAGTTTTATGCATGGCAGAAACTAAGATAACTGGCCTGCCCCAGCTAGATGTAGACGCTGTGCTGATGCTGAGGCTGCTGCTGTTCGGCCTGCGTAGGGCAGGGTGAAGACTGAGTTCATACTCCACTACACAGTGGTGAGCTTGGGAACACAAACCCTCCTGCTCAAAGCAAGAAATGGTTCTTTGCAAAAAAACAAGGAATCCTGCTAAGCATGTAGCACTGCTATTTGCCCAAAATAGTGCTCCTGGAGGTGCTGAACACATAGCAGGACACTCTGACTTCCCAGGAATCTGCGAGAAGGCAGCTCTGACTCCAAAGTAGAGCTGTGTCCCTGACTCTTCCTCCTGAGCAGTGGTGTTCCAGGCTCGGAGGGCAACAGATTCTCCCTGGCAGCACATCTGAGCACCCGTTTCTGCCCGAGTGACGAGCAGGGCCTGCAACAGCAAGTTCTCAACCTCCACCAGTTTCGAATGCTTACAAATCACAGAGAAGTTCCTGGAAAAATCTGTTGCAAATGATTTTACAGCACCAAAGTAATACCAAAAAATACTTTTTCTAGTTACTTTCATGTGGTTAAGAGCCCCAAAGGTTCACTTCTCAGCAAACAGAGAGATGAGGGGAGGGGGGAGGCACACCAACGCAAATGAAAATTCTTGTGGTTTGCTTTCGAATTTGCTGGCACTTCCCAGTGAGGTCCTCTTGCACTATGGGGAGCTGGCTCACCACGTGTCCTGGCAGACACTGATGACTTTTGCCCACTTGTAGATTTCTAGGCTCTAGGTCTTCAATTTGCACTGCTGAACACTGCACCAGTATCTTCTCTCCACTGTTCGCATGACCGCAACCCCACACGTTTCACAGGTTCATGATAAAACACCTTCCAGAAAGCATTCAATGGACTTACTGCTTGCATTAAAGAACATAATAAAAAGGTTTTCTAAACAGGAGGGATGGCCAATGCACAAGAAATGACCACAGGAAGGAGATGGGAGTGAGTTTCCAGCATAGCAACTCCTGAAGCACCTGGAAGAGAATGAAAAAATCCACCTGGCCTGGGCAGCACAGACCACATGGGCAATCAGGGGATCATCTAAAATACAAGGATCATCTGAAATAGAATCAAACTGTGCTGGACAACCAGAAAAGAAAGGCTCCAGCAAGGCAGAATGCATATTGTTTGGAGCACTCATTTGGAGCCAGGACAAAAATAGCCCAATATGGAGTGAATTTACCTTGATTCAAAGGTCTCTGTCTTTTGACCACAACTTTTTATATTTTTAATTGGTACAACCAGGATTTTTTTTGTAAACAAGGATACCTCACACAAATTAGTATTTCCAAGGTTCCAATTACATTGACTGAATTGGATTTTATGCATCTTTTTCAGGCTGATGTCTGGCAGGATGGTGGAATGAATACAGCAACTGTGGCAATGCTGGAAGAAAAGCATGAATGGGACAGGTGGCTGGTTTAAGCACAGCCTATGGAGCCCTGACACTGAATGGAAGAAAAGATGCAGAAATGAAAACATATGGGGTGTGTTGGCAAAGTCACATTACAGTTGCACCTATAACTCTTTAGATGTCACATCAAATCTTTTTAGATGAAAGGCTGAAGTCCATTAAAGAGTTATTCCTTAGTAGTTTGCAATTATAACAAAATCAACTCATTTAGGGTATTCAGAGGCACACAGAGAAAGGCCTGTAGGAGGTGTTGAATATTAGTCATTCAAACCAATGGAGCAGAAAAAGCAATACAACAGGACAACAGGTAAAGAAAGGAAGGTATAGACTTGAATAGCCTGGAAGACAAGAACTGATACAGTGGGAGAACAAAACAAACAGGGAGGGAATGAAGCTGCAGATCAGCAACAGTGATCTCTGAGTCTCTGCTGACATTTTCTTTTGTTTTGAAATAACCCCCATCCAACAGATTCAAACAGTGGATAAAATCCAAACGTAGCCATATAAAGACTTTCACAGGAGTAATTTTACACTGCTGGTTCTCCTTCTAAAGTCAGTCTCTTTAAAGGGCAGAAACTTAACTATATTATCACCCAGTAGCAGCAGTCTTCTTTGTAGCACTTTATGCATGTGAGGTGCAAGACTCTGCATCTTTGCATGCTTTGGATTAAATAAGTAATTTGCATATCTTGTATTAGAGTATGAAGGATATAGAAAAGGAGGATAATGAAGGGTATAGAAAACAGTTGCAAAACGCTTGGTCATTCAAGCAGTATACATTTAAATCTCACCATTTTCCCATTTACACCGTGTTTGTATTTCTCTAAGCGCACAGATGACTGTGTGTGTCACAGTAACAGTTTCACACATGCACACATACACTGATGACAATGAAAGACAAAGCAGCAGCACAGAACAGAGTTATTTTCACAGACTGTCCTTGCCATGGCCACTACCTGATTAACAAAGTTTCAGGTACACAGTGTTCTTTGGCTTCAGCCTTCTGAAAATTAACTGACCTAGAAATAATTTTTTTTAAGTATTTTCATATCCTCTCTTGTTCCCTTCATCCTTCGCCTCCCTAGGGAAATATTTTTAATTACTTGGATTCACTCAAAATGAAGAGCACAAGTTTCTCATCAGGAAAAATCCATCTCTTACACCGCAGGGAAGCAGAACATAGCCTCAAACATTAGAATCTTGTTTCCTTAGACTGCAAAAGAAATCTTCAATGCAGTATCAAATCCTATGGATTAAGTTCTCCACAAACAGCTGGTACCATGCAGACACTGCAGTCATCCCAATACAGACAGGCACACATGAATTGTTTGTATGAAACCAATTCCTACGTGTCAATTTGTAACCCAGAAGTTTCCTGTGAACTGCCAGTGACCGCCCAGATGGCAGGACAAGACCATTAGGAACAAATCAGTTTTGCTGTGCTGCAGCCATAGCTGGGAGACCCCATCAAGATCAGAGCTGACAGAACCACCTCAACAGAAGCTGCCCAGTAACATAAAGTCAAAAATATTTCTATCAGCAACAGTATTTTGGGTGACCTGCAGAAGATGTGTAGAGCAGGCAGACAGCAAGAGTTTGACTAGCTGACTATCATCAGGCTTTTATTCAAGCATCTTCTGGAGATGGGATATTGGGATCCCTCCCAAGCCTGGACAATATGAGACTGCTACTGCTAGGATAAGACCACAGACCACAATGCCACAGCAACCTCAGCCTCTAATTTGGTAATCAGAGGCATTGTTAATTTTTTTTTTCCAAAGAGCTAGGGAATTATAAAAACTTAGAAATAAGGGCCAGCATTCCCCACTCTAAGCCTCAGCTCCAAGCAACATAAAAATGTCAGATCTAATCTACACTCACAATTAGGTTACGAACATAAGCAGAAGGAGTGAAAAAAGTTAGATGTATTTCACAAGCTATACACATAACCTAGGTAAGTTTAAAGACAAGTTAACACAAACATTTGTAGCTTTAAGCAGACAATGATCGTACATCTGTCCCTCCTTGATTTTACTAGTACAAACTGCATTTGTTCCAGCAGTACTTGATTGTGGAACATCTACTCTAGAGTAGCTATATCCACAGGCAGCTTGCAATCCAGTTGGAATTCTTTCCTAGGTCAAAGAAAGGAAAACCTGGGTCTAACCAGCTGTTTCTTAAGAGTGATTCAAGGCAATGGTGGGGAATTAATGGACATATCCACTACATGAGAAAAACAGCAACTGGCATCGCCAAGTAAAAAGGTTTGAAGGGCTCTTTCTCATCTCTCCTCATGTACTTCAGACAGCATTTGCAAGTCACAGGGACAGGCAGCACCCAAGGAGCAAAGAATACAAGTACTGGAGCCTGATTTATGGAAGATTAGGGGGACACATGGACAACACATATCGGACATGGACATTCTATAGGAGTCACCACCACAAGCAGCTGCCGAGCAGAATTTGAAAGCAGGGCCCATGGGAGCACCAACAAGCTGTGGTCTGCTCGAGATGGGCGTACAGCAAGAAAAAACTAAGGAAAAACTAATGTAATTGTAAGTTATTTTACGTATACTTGCCCATGCTTTAGGAAAAAGAAAAGTAATTCTTAAAAAAATCACTTCACAGAAGTATGGCACATACCCGCATACCACATAAGCAGCAATTAATTTTTACTTGCATTGTACTGATATTCAACTAGCAGCTTTAACATAAGCTTTTAATGAGTTTAGCAAATATTAGAAAAACATTCCTGGGTTGAATTGAGTTCTAAATGCACACCTTGACCTACCCCTAAAGACTGTAGCATGCAAAGGGGTCTTGTATCAAGTCCTTCTGCTGAAATGTCTCTAAGTTTAAAAGTGTCATTCAGTTTTTTTAAGAAAGAAAAGAACCCCCACAGACAAAAAAAAAAAAAGCAAAAAACACCCCCCACCTCCCTCCCAATGCAGAGATGCTATTTTTCAGTCTCAGTATGAAATATAAAATCGCACTGGTTCCTTTTAGATACAAGCTGAAAGAACAGTAGAGATTTAGGCAGAGAACAACGTAAAAAATGCAAAAGGAACAGTTACACCCTATTACTATTGTGATATCAGCTTCCTGTTATAATAATAATGGCAATCTTCACTTTTGGTCACAAGGGCTTTTTATTCAGAGACTGAAGTAAATGCTTATGCAGATATTTTAGTGACTGTGAAGAAGTAATTTCCTTTCTCACAAAAAAAAAATCCATAGCTCAAAATTCTACTGGCAATTAAATTTTAATAAATACAATTTAAGTATCCAGTGCAAGTTAATCCTGTACCCTGTTGTAGCAAGATATAAGTTTATATTTTTACATTAACTCCCAAGCTTCTAGAATGTTTATCTGATATAAGGAGTAGGAAAGCTTAAGATAACTCAAGATTCACACTTATTTACAGTTGAAGTCTAGCATCTGATTCCTGTCCTGTCATTTCAAACACAATCCCACTACCAAGATGTAATTTACTCTATAGTTTGATAAAGAAGAAAAAAGACTGACAAGAATTAAGGGCAGAGTCTAAAACACTCTTGTTCAATGCCATATTACTGCCTAGCTGCCAAATCTTGTCATGCGAAGGAGAACACGCAATCATTTACTACTGTTGAAAAATATTTCCACCACCACAAAAACTCAAGGGAAAATACTTTTCTTCCTCCTGCAGGACAAGCATATTCCAAGCCACACTCACACAGAACAATACCAAGAGCACCTTCTCAAATACGCTGTGGGAGTTGTGTCATGACACAGAGAAATCTAAGTAGGCTCACTAAGCCAGTATCATCAAGAAGTGACAGAAACATAGGAAGACTGAAGACAAGAGAAAGTGCTTAGGAGAGAAAGGTGTCAGCAGCTTTCAGCTGAAGAGCAGTCTTCATCCCTTGCTTTCAGCCCCTGGAAAGCTATGACTCACTTTTTTTCTGAAGCAACTAAGAACTGAAACGACTTAAGTTGCTAACCTCAGGCATATTAGTGGGAAAACACATTCCGTTACATGCTTTGATGGAAGAACACTGCATTATACTGGAAATCTCTCAGAAAGGTCGAAACCAAAAAGGGAGGTTAGAAATAAAAAAGTATAGGAAAAGGTTATGAAACAAGCCCTCAACACATCTAGTAAAGAGAAGGCGGAGTGAACAACTTACCTCCAAATGATGGATGCAAATGGAACACCCAAGAGACTGTTGGCCTGAATTATCAGATCTATTTCAGTTGCTAAAATAGAACCTTTCTCCTGCATTCAGCAGTGAGTGCCCTCATTTGAACATCCCTTTTCTCTTCCTGTAACCCAAAATACTTCTACAAGCAGCACAGCTTGTAATGACTTGCAGCACATCAGCTCAGTTGGTCAGAGCATGGTGCTAGCAACACCAAGGGCACAGGTTAGATCCCTGTATGGGCTATTCACTTAAGGGTTGGACTTGCTCATCCTTACGGATTCCTTCCAAGTCAAAATATTCTATGATCCTCACCTTTAACATATGTCCCACAGAATAACCCGGGCAATCTTATAACAGCTCATTCTTCAATCGTTTTTCATTAACCAATCTGGACTGAAAACATCCAGAATATGACTAAGATGTTCATCCTGGAGGTTTTGGTAAATGGCTGGGCAGGCAGAACTCCTAACACACGTAAAGTTTACTCAAGCAAACACAAAATTTTGTTACAGGACAGGCCAATGTTATGAAATTAATTCTCTTATTTGCTATTACAAAATTTGCTGTCCTTCACCTTGAAGGCAAGCTTTTTAGACTTGTCCTCTTAACAAATACATCACAACAGATATTTTACTACAGCAAAGCTTCAGCAAGTTTGTTATTAAAACAAAACTCTACATTGTATCTGCTTCCTGTCATCACTCCAAAAATATGGTGAAAAGTCCTGCTGTTCAGTAACACAGTGCTAGATGGCACGTGGATCATAGGTAGACAAGCATGACCTATACAGAACAGGAAGAACAGAATACCAGTTCCACACGCAAAATGCAGAAAAAGGACTTTTTGCCCAAGCTCTATTTGTCGGAACACAATTTCCCTCACTTAAAGACCGGCAAATATTCATTCTAATTGAAAAAAATACTTTATTCCCCATTCTCAAAACCTGAAACTAATCGGCATTCCCAAACCAGAGCAGAATCTTTGCCAAATGGGTTTAATAAAAAGAAAGTAAGCCACAATGAAGAGATTGAAAGAATCTTGGAATGCAAGGAGGAATTAAAAAAAAAAAAAAAAGCAACCAAAACTCCCACCCCACTTCTACAAACTGAATCTCATTAATTCAGCGTAACACTGATGACAAGGTAGTCAACTTGATATTCTTACACACATTACACCATTCCACAGACACCATCCCATTTCCTTGAAAGACACTACAGTTAGTAACCAATGGACAGATCTTCCCCCTCAAAATATCCTGATATTGGCACAGAGGGGTACACGTTTTACTACAGATATTTATAAAAGCCTTTGGAGAAAATGAAGCATGAGAACTTCCCCACTTCACATATTCATAGCTGTACAGCGGATAGCATGTTACTGGCAGTATGTAGCCTGTAAAAAATCCTAAAACATGGCTTTTTCTTAAAAATAGCTGCCCAAACAAACCATGTCTAGAAACCTTCACCCGGAAAAGGCACCTTTTGCTCAAAGGAAAGTTTGCTTGAGGGAAAGAAACAAAAAAAACCCCACAAAAGTGACAAGTGTGTAACGTTCCACAGTCCATCTAGAACTGCTGCAGCCCACTCCAAATTACAATGTCAGTGGCTGTTTATGCTCTAAGGAAGTACAGTAAGTACAGTACAGCCCATTCAGGTTGTTGGAATGCCACTGATCATACGCTCAATTGCATCTATTCATTAGAAACACTCAGTCCACAACAGCAGCTGCATTTACCACCACACCCCAAACGCCGCCCAGTTGCCCCAGGTGATTCCAGCGGTTTCCCAGCCCACAGGACAGACTGCTCCACACTCTTGCCCCCCTACAGTGACTGCAAGTTACACTTCCAAGCCCAAGGACTTTTATTTACTAAAGAATGGCATATTAGGCGTGCTTTTGGCTTCGAGCTTTTACAATGAAAAAGGTCTGGTCTTTTGCAGTCATGTTCTATGAGTTGCAAAACTATTTACGCTGCACTAATTATTTTTGATTGAAACTCACTAAATAATTACTGTTGAAAAGATGACTTAAGCAAACAACAGACAAGTTGCTCCATTTGTTTCAGAAAAACAATGACTAATTATGTGTGTTATTTTGTTTTTCATCTCTTTAAAAAAAAAAAAAAAAAGATGTAATCCTGGCTTCTTTCAGGTCAGCAGTGAAGTCCCCATTAAGTTTAAGGGATCAGATTTCACTATAAAATTATCAACTACACAATGGCTGAAAAATAAATCTTTATGGAAGAAAACAGGTCATTTAAAAGAATACTGGCAACTTCCTAAACAATTAAAAAAAAAAAAGTCTGTTTTCACATGTAACATCTATGATGACTGCAACTGAAAGACATGAGAATTTGATATTCACTTCACGAATTACACTGCATTTCATATGCTTGTTAAATCTACTAATTGGTTTCTAGTGAACTTCCTGGCTGTGTGGGACTTTCATAGAGCAAGAGTAAAGTAATAAAATATTACACTTCCTTTTTATTTAATAAAACCAATTTCAATCTCATCTTAAAACTTAGAGTCGCTTAGGCAGAACAGGGAGCTACAAACCCCAAAAAGCAACATCTCTTGTAGGATGTGAAATAGTTGTTAAAATCTATCCATGCTACAGATATGACAGATGAGTGGAGCTAGTAAGAGGATTAAATAGAAGTATCCTTTCCCTAGCCTCTAAAATTCTTCTCCTTTTCAACTGTCACTGCTTCCCTTCACCCTTCCAAAAATCCTTACTGTGGCCTAATAAACAGACTGAAGAACCCTGATCCTTGCATGGTGTCCACCACAACAGATTACCCCCAAGGTTAGCAGTACTTTTCAGTGTTCCATCTAGAACACCAGAAAGCATCAGCCCACATCCAGCTGGAAAATGGAGCTCCTGTAAGATCAAACTGAGCGTTATAGCCCTCTGTTCCTTCCCCACAGCTTCCTAGAATGCTCATGATTAGAGCTTCTTATGACAAATTGCCAGACACCTCAGGATGCTTGCAGCTGCTGAACAGCTGATTTGTGTACCACGAAGCAGGATTGGAAGGGGGAAGATTTTGTATTCTGCAGGCTTGCTCTAGGGGAAGGCTCAAGTTGAACATTAGCTATTCATGGACTGAAATCTTTAACTTCAAAACAGCTTCTCCTGGCATTTGGAAGAGGAAGGTGGGGTGTGGGCTTTAATGCCCATTTACCAACCTCACATGAGCATTGGCTTCAGAGGTAAATAAAAACATCCCCAAAGAAACTGAAGGTGCCTTGACTTCTCTATTAAATCAGAGATCTATCAGCTGCCTACAGGACTACAGAAGATGTCCATGTGGCATTTAAAGGCTTTGATTCGCAAGCAGGGACAGGGTAGCACGGGATCGCTGATTTTCAACACATCATGATATACAACAGTTCAGCATCTGATTCAAAACAGCTCAGACACCAGTGGGAAAAGAAGACTCTAGAGTTAGTAATCAGGTCTGTCACCCTCCACCATGCCATCCCCAAGGTCAGATACCATTCACACCATCTCAAGAAGCTCCACTCATTCACAACTCTTTGGGACAGTGAATCTTCGTATGGTCTGGACCTGCATTAGGAAGCCCAGCATTCTTATCCACAGGATTCCAGTCTTGAAACCTTTGTTTGGACTTTAGCCAAATGTGATCCTGGTTAAGCCTAGACCTGAGTGCCAAACACACCTAAAGAACAGGCCCAATAATGCCATTGCCAGGCAACAAGTCACAGCTAGGGAGAAACGACAAATGGGAGGATGGAAGGATCATGGCCATTGAGGAGGGGCAAAAAAAAGCCCAACCAAAAATGTGAGCAAAATTTAAGGAGCAAAAATCTCCACATCAGTGTCAGAACTAGGTTCAATGCTCTAGAAGAAGCTATACCATCGTATGAACATTGAAGTAAAAATAGCTGAGTATCTAAAAAAAATTTACATACACATATACTTCATTACGCTGCTTTGAATACCAAGACATTTTAACAGGTGTTCAGGTATTTCTGTTTTATACATTGCCTTAACATTACTGAGCTGTAGCATGCTCAAAGTACTTTCCAGGATTTCAGTCCAACAAGCCAAGTTCTATGTGTGAACGATTTGTCCATGTAACCTACCAAATGTGCATTTCCGATCCAGAATCCAGCTGTGCTCATTTAACCTTGGCTCATACGCACAGGGAGTGTTCCCATCCTAAACAGCTAGGGAAATTTGGAGGGTAGAGTTCTAAAAAACACTGTTTTCATGGCATACTAGAGATCAGAGAAAATCCTTGGTTCCTCCAGTTAAATTAATCAGTACAGCATCTTGGTTCACTGGACTAGGAAGTGTTTAGTTGTTCTGCAGCACTTCTTATTAGATATGCAATCTACCCTAGCTCTGATTATCTTGTATAGCATAAACTCTTTGGCATAGAAACAGCACTAATTAATGCTTATATAGCTCCAGGGAAATGCATACTGTTATACTGTTTATAATAATGCTTGATGTTAGTTTTGTTATACAGAATTAGAACATAGTCTAGGAGAGTCAAAAGACTTACATCCTGCCATGAATGAATGGGGGCTAAGTTTTGAACTCAAGGAGATGCCACTGGAAGCACTTGGGTTTTAAATCTCTCCAGTTTGTATCAAGGACTATAAATGGAAATGTTTCAGCTTGTCAACAACTGCTACTCAATTACACAGGAAAAAAAAGTGTTCCTACAACACTCAGAATCTGAACCCAAACCAGCACTTCTTCTCTAAAAAGCAAAATTTTGAACTACTCCTGGACAGAGGTGGAAGTTGATACCAACACTGGAAGCACAAGCAAGATAAATGCAGCTCAACACAAGAAGACTGTGTTCTGCACCATGTGAAAGGTCTCTGAATTAAGAATACATTCTAGCACCAATCCCAGGATGACAAAAAAAAGCATCTCTACATAAAGTCTCTTATCTGAGCAGTGCTACCACCTCTTAATAGAAGCAGAGAAAGTGAAGAAGAAAAGGCGTGGACAGAATCACTGCTGTCAGCTGAACATCCATGCAAGCCCTCCTGCTTCTGGCCAACAGCAAGTGAGCGTCTTCAAATACCATATACTGTTTCTTTTATTTCTTACAGTGAACAGTCTTTTATTTCTGACAGTGAACTGGGCTTAGATGTGCTAGACAAAATTCCACCCTATTACTCACAGCTAAGGCTTGTTACTAAGCATTGCAGGGAAAATTAAGAAACAAAAAAGAAAAAGGAAGAAAAGAAAGATTAAAAAAAGACAAGCTACCCTGTCCAGTCTCATATATCAACTGGGGAAATCATAGAAGAATTCTAGAGGTCACCATTACTGTCTTTAATATAAATGAACCCCACACTAGGCACATCTGTCCCCAGTAAGTCCATCTACTCTCTGCTCATACAGCAACACGACTGCCAGAAGAATCAGTGCATTTCCATGATTTTGACAGCCACCATCAAAATCCTTTCTTCAGCACAGAGTATAAACTTGTTTCGACAGCAGTGCCAATCCTCCCTCCCAACTCATACGTACCTGATCACAACCTGCATTCACCAGTTCCTGGAGCATCTGCCTGTTGACTTCCACGGCTGCTGTGGTGCTCGACTCATTAGCAAAGGGCAGCAGAGAATATCTGATTTCTCGCAGAGCTTTCTGATATGGTCCAAACTTGGGTGTTTGTCTCATCTGCTGCTGCCTTGCAGCATCCTTCCCTATTAAAATCTTAGGGTCCAGAGAAGTTTCACTGCCTGCTCCAATTGGTAGTCCCTGACCTGAAGATTTGGATGGTTGCTTTAAACCTTCTCGAATCTCTTGTAACCTTTGTCTGCTGTTTCCAGAATATGCTGTAGCAGGAAAAGTCTTTGGCCTCATTGTTAATCCAGTTTTCTCTGAGCATAAATACAGCTTTATTCTTTCTTTCTTTTAAATTATTTTGAAGAAGTGTCACTTGATGGTATCAATTTCTTGTAAACATAATCCTTCAAAGAGAAAAAGAAAAGGCAAAATTCTCAAGAGATTTCTGCCAATGTTTTACTTTAGCTCACAATCTTCACATTTCCTACGGAAAATGAAAATCTGTGGAATCATCATTTTGCAGACTGACAGTGTCTGAAACAAAAGAAAATAAAAAGTACATTCAATTAAGTTGATATTGTAAATGCCTCTGAAGGGACAGCATGACAATTAATCAAGTGAAAATGAATCAGTTTAACCTCTTAAACTGCCACAGTTGGATGCCCTTCAATGATTTTCACCTCATCTGTTTTCAACAGGATTCTAGAAGGCTTTCTCAACATAACCAATAAATAACTCAGTTTTCTTTTAAGTTTAATTTTCAAAATAAATTAAAATAAAGCCCCTAAAAAGTAAGGTTTAAAAAAACTAATTTAAGAATTTTACAGTACCTAACTGTGGCAAGTTTCCTACCCAATTGCATAACCGAATTCTGGACAAGCCTATCCTATTTCATAATTAGGGAAGAGTATGCTCATGAAATGTTTTTCCCCTACTTAAGATTTTGTTTGTTTTACACTAGCGGAGCCCAGTTTCAGAAGTCTATGAAAAAGACTTATAATGGAAATATTGATGACTCTAACCATAGCAACTTCTAGTATTTCAATAACAAAGTGAATAACAGAAAGACAAGATATTTTGCCTTTCCACGTGAATAACTTAGCAAAGCCCGAAGGTAACAGTTCTCACCAGAACCAGAAGGAGGAGGGGGAAAAAAAAGAAGGGAGGAAAGGGTATATGATATTTCATTAGCTGTGCCTTATAGGGAAGACAGGGAAAAGGGGGATAAATAGAGCTACACCGTAGGAGCAGAAGACGAAGAACCAGATCATGTAGCATCCCAACACAGAAAAAGAAGACTGAGACAGCTTTATGCACCTCTTCTGACACGCAGCAGGGAACACCTATGCAGCACAGCTGAGCTACTGTACAACTTGCGATCTCCACGCAGCACAAAGTTACAACAAGAATCCTACCTTAACTAAATCTTTATGCATCATGTAATACAAACATGAAACAATGGTGTATGTAGAACAGGATTAAAAAGACAGCCTAATCAGAAGTGCAACCTAGCTATTGATGCTGCTCATGCAAGTTGGCTTTTTCTGCTGCCATTTGCACCTGCAAAGTGAATTCCGAATGGTGCTCCAGTCACCTTGCTGGTAAGGGAAGAATTCCGTTCAGTTTTTTCCAAATTGCAAATACAGAGGATGGTAACTATGTTTCTCTCTGGCACTCAGAAGCCAATTGGAATTTTTTTAAAGGTGCTTCACTTTTGATCATAGCACATTTATCTCTGAAAAAAGTTTCTCCAGGAAGTATTTTTCTTTATTTTCACATGCTCATACTAAAAGCTCTTTTTGTTGTGATAGCTGTAGCATCTCCCAAAAAACCAACAACTTCCATACATTTATGGAATCCATAACTTCTCACCGCCAAGCAAACACCTTACTACTGTGAAGCCCAACAGAATCAGGACGCATACACCTCTGAAGCCCACCACCACTTCCTCATCAGTACAGAGTCTGCTTCAAGCTTTCCTCTACAACCAAGGTCTGAAATGCAACAGTGCAGTCAGACCCCAGACTCTTCTATGTTGGTTCACCAGTTTGAAATGCAGGAGCACAGATTAATCACTTGAGATTAACCCAAGTCAACGTTTTTTGTTAAGATTTAAACACTCTGTTAACTAAAAAACACCTATGATGTGTATGAGGTCTTGAGCTCCTCCATTCGGTGCTCTCCACGAATACCCTGCAACACTAACTCACAGAGAAGTGACAGTGACATTTGCCAATTGTTTTGAGGGAAGTGTTAAAGCTGTTCATCTAGATTTTGATGTTTCCACAAATCAGCTATTGGTCAGTAACAGATCAAGCTTTCATTATCCCAAGTGAAGACAAAAGAACTGCAGGATCTCAAGAACAGATTTTTTTTCTACTTGGACAGAATATAGCAAAAGATAATACACAGACTTGGTAAAAAATAAAACACAATAGTACTGCAGCCTTCTTTGGATTACATCATAACTAGCTAGTGCTTAGAAGATACAGAGCAATTAATTGGTCTATAATCGTCTTTCTTTTCCTGACAGCAGCAGGCACCATATGGCTTGGTTTAGGCATCTGGGCTGCTCTTCCTTTTCAGTCCCTGTGCCAATCCTCAGGCCTGGGACACGCTGGGAAAGCTTGCAAGCCCCCCACCTTTCTGCAGCAAAAGACTGCTTTCCCACTTACACACATGCTTCACATAAAGAACTTCTGTGACCTTTAGCCTAAGCTCGAGTCTAATAATGCTGGGTCAAGCCAGCTGGCAACTTCCTCAGCTTACATTTACAATACTGCTTAAACCAGAAGGAAATGTTGCTCGTTTAGACAGTGTGGATGAGAGCAGCAACAGCAGTAAGTCTTGGAGCTAACTGCAAACCTGTTTCATATTTTGCAGGGTTTTTTTTTTTCTTAACTAAATATGTAAGATAAGCAAAAAGAAAAAAAAGGAACACCAAATATTGCAGATGACTTACAAGGAAAGACAAGCTGCTGGCTTTTTAAAAATCTTCCTGTAATTTGCATTTTTCATAAAAAAAGTAAAATGGTTGTATGCTTTAAAAGATATGCAGTGTGTTTCATTCTGTCTAAGCATTTCTAACTGTACATCTGGATTTGGATAACTTCAAATCCTTCTAATCTGCACCCTGCCTGCAGCATGAATGTATCAATAGCCTTCCTGCCATCAGAAGAAATTATTTTTGAGTTGTTAGCCATCCTGACTAAACAGTCCTAAGGTCTTTTCCAAAATGCTACATGTTCTGTACTAATTAGAAGCTTGTCCATTATCCTGAAGACATGACACTTCAAGTAGGTGCAGCATTACCTTACTTACATCAAGTTAAACAATTTTTGAGTAACTGATTATTTTGTTTCATTTGAGAAATACCAATAGCTGCTCTGTCAGCAACCAACCAACAAATCAATGACATACTGAAATTATATGCTGATGTCTGTTGTCCCAGCAGTACTATCTATACAATCTCCTGTTTTTCAATTCACCAAAAGGCTGCGTGTGTTAGTGGCTCTGTGGAGCTGGGATGCAAGCAAGAAACTAAAGCTCGCCTGAGCTGGTGAGCTGTTACCCTGTAACTGTGCAGGCACAGGAGTGAGCTGAACTTGAAATCACTGCAGTATAGGAAGGAGTAAAGTTTTAAGAAACTGCTACAACTTCCTTCCCTCTCTCAGTTTACGGGTATCGCTTTGGGGGCTTTTTTGGAACACAAATTCAAGGAAGCAGGGACTGTTCACTTCGTATTGGAGGTCTACGATGGGGGGGAAGCGTTTCAGGAATTTCATTATTATACAAACCGTGCTTCTCTTTATAAGTGGGCACATTGTGGAAGTGAAGAAAAGTGGAAAGGGGATTTTCCCTAAAACGATTCCGCCTCTCCTCCTGCTAACAGAACTGTCCAAAAGCGACTCTGTGCCCGTGTCCCGCTGCCAGCCACAAGCACTGGCCCAACGCAGGGCTGTGGGAAACAGCTCACCTTCCCCCCCCACAGCAGCCCGGCAGTGACTGACCGCAAAGCCCGGACACTCCAAACGAGCCCTTTCTGCGTCACTTGCGCGAGCGCCTTTCCCGAGGAAAGGGGTATTTCAACACGCACGCCGCTCCCGAGGCAGCGGAGAGGGTGGCGAGCTGCTGGGTTTCGGCAGTGACCTTCAGCTGACTGGCAACAGCGGGGCCCCGGCCGCAGCCAGACGGGACCCCGCGGGCTCCGGATGCCCCGGCCGGCTCCCGGGCCCTCGCTCCCTGCGACACCCGCCCCGCACCGTCTGCCCCGGCGGCTCGCCTCTCGCCCCCGTGCCGCCGGGACCCCCTTCTCCCCCCACTCCTTTCGCGGGCAGAAAGCTCCCAAAATAAACTCCGGCCATTTATTAACAGCTCCGGCCTGCTGGGGCAGAGGCCTCGGACAGGCGGACCCCCACCCCGCTCCGCCGGGGCCGGGCTGCGCTGTCACACGAGCGTCCGGAAAATGTCGGAGGGTGCGGGCAGGGCGCCCAGGCTGCCCCGGGACGGGACTCGCACACGGGACTCTCACTCTCGCTTCGAGGACCGACCCACCTCCGCTCGCCCGCACCCCCCGCTCCTCCGCAGGACTTTCCCTGCGGCGCGGAGCAGTTTTGGGGGATGGGGAGCGCTCCCACCCGGGGCTGAGGGGGAGCCCGCGCCCCCCCGCACCCGCTCCGCTCACCTCCCNGTCCCGGGCGCCGAGTGCGGGGCGCAGTCGGGACATTCGCTACATTGTTGGCATTCCATTCGCGCCACGTGACCCCGCGGCGCCCGCGTCATTCCACTCCCCTCCCGGCGCATTCCAGCGGGGGGAGGGGCTTCCAGGGCGGGAAGGGCCGGCGCGCCCTCAGGGACGGAGGTGGCGGGGCCGCCTGCCCTCCGCCCGCCGGCCCCTCGGGGCGCCCGTCCGTGGCTTTACGGGCAGCTCCGAGTGACGCTCTTTCCCCTCACGAAACCCACCCCGCGTCGCGGCAACTCCTCGCTGGGTTCTGGCGGGACAGGGCTGGCACTGCCTCCACTCTTGGAGGCGAAAAGGGCTGGGGCAAAATCGTGGACTGGTACGGAATTGAAAGGGACCTTAAAGGCCGTCTAGTTCCAACCCCCTGCCCATGGAGGGCACCTTCCACTAAACCAGGTTGCTTAGAGCCCCATCCAACCTGCCCTTGGACACCTCCAGGGACGAGGCATCCGCAGCTTCTCTGGGCAAGATAGGTGGCTTGGAAGTGCTCTTCTGCTCACGCCATGCTACAAACTCATTTAAATTGAAAGGTCTGTGCTGATAACCGTTATTCCTACCAGTATCCATTCCATGCTGGACTAACCAGGCACACGTAGTGGCAGCACTATCAATGCCTACTTGGAGTTTCCTTTTGGTTTCTGGTTTGCTTGGGGATTTTTTTGAGGGGGGTTACTTGTTTTTCATGTTGTTTAGTCATGGTGAGGAGGCAAAGGAGCTATGAGGTACCGCAGGAGGGCAGACAGGGAATTCACATCTGGAACAAAAACACAGAACCAAGCTGCAAAGGGTATTTGGATGCAAAGTTCATGTTTGACCTTGTTATGGATGGAACTACCTGGAACCAGAATCATAGACTCACTAAGACTGGAAAAGATCTCTGAGATCATTGAGCCCAACCATTAACCCAGCACTGACGTGTTCACCGTTAAATCACATCCCCAGCTGCCACATCCATGTACCTTTGGAACACTTGCAGGAGTAGTGACTTCACCACTTCGCTGGACAGCCTGTTCCAATGCCCAACCACCCTTTCAGAGAAGACATTTTTCCTAAAATGCGATCTAAACCTCCCCTGGCGCTACTTGAGGCCATTTCCTCTTGTCCTGCTGCTTGTTACCTGGGAGAAGAGACCAACTCCACCTCACTACAACCTCCTTTCAGGTAGTTTTAGAGAGTGATAAGGTCCCCATATGAACCTGTTTTTCATGAAAGCAGTAATAATATGATTTTAGATATCTCTCTGGTCTTTAATAAAGACAATTCACAATGAGAAATAATCCCCACACTCCCAAATACTGTAATGTTTGGATCTGGGAGGCTGGCTCTGACCCCTCAGTGTGACAGATATGCATGCTAGTCATAACCGAGGGGTATCAATACAGAGTAAAAACCATAAAGAAGTAAACTTTCTTATATATAGGCATATATCTTTAGATCATTAACATGGAAGAAGCCTGCAGACCTGAAATTCTTCAAAACTCCTAAATTCTGTTGTGGAGCTGGGAGGTGCTCATTGTAGGGTTACTCTGTTTGGCAGAGAAAATGTCAGTCTTGCAAACTGTTAAGACATGTTAATCATGCGACGAGCCCCAGTGTCTTCCACTGGACTGCGAGCACGTATAAAGAGAAGTCTGTGCATAACTGTCTTTCCAGGATGGGAGCTATATTTACAGCCTTTTCCAAGCCATGGAGACTATTTTTGTAAGTAATATACTCATGGGCAGTCCTATCTCAGGATATTTCTCTGAGCTTGTTAATCATAAATTTTTCTTCAATGTCTTCCATGCAAAACTGTCAATAGTGCCTGTACATGAATAATGCTTATTAAAAAATAGTGCTCGTAAAAGTGCTGGTTTGGGAGGAGAATAGAGTGCTACATTTCATGAGAAAAATGCAGCCTGGCGCACAGAAATTTTTTAGCGTCTCATCTGAAGGCAGTCAGTTACTGTATATAAATTGCTGTCAGAGTTTCAGTAGTGTCATTGACTGGAATATATTGTAGGGCAGGGCGGGGGGGAAAGAGGAAGCCTCTCACTCTGGAAAGCTAAAGATAAGGAAATCCATTAGATTCAGACCAGATTCCAGTGCTGGCAGAATATTGCAGGAAAATGTGGCTCATTTTGCAATCTTCAAATACCTGCAAAACTGAAGTAAATTTTTAATGATATGACAGATGTAGCACGGCTTCATTTTCTGAATTACTGCTGTGCTTATCTGATGAAGCATAGCAACATGATTGCCCAAAACAGACATTGCTCAATGGCTTGAGACCTTTTCCCAACAAAGTTCAGTCTGGTTTAAAGGAACAGCATCAAGATAAAAATTGCTTACTCTATGCTATTATACTCTTTTGTAAGATTTGCTTGTTAACCACTTTCTTAAATCTAGGTGAAACAGATCTTTTAATTTACTTTTCTCCTTTGGAATTGTTTGTTTTCCTATTGCATTCCGATCCATCTGGGAATGAGACTCAGCTGCACTATTTTGCTTCCTGGTTCCAGCCAGCTGCATTTTCTGCATTTCATGCATTTGCACAGAGTTCCTGGGATAGAATTCCCACCAGCAGAGCTGCAAGTACAGGTGAGATGGGTTGCATCTATCCTCTAGAAAGTGCTCATATTCAGCTGGTGCACCGCAGATGTAGACACTCTGTAGACTATTTCTGCCTTTACCCTTTAGAAGCCCAAACTAATGGGAATCATGTTCCTCAGAAATACTAGGGAAATTGAAGTCAGCTAGGTTGATACAACAACTTGGTTAAACATGATTTGATCTTTGTAAGGTTTTTGGAGATTACTCTGAAAGTCATCTTTTTGGAAATTACTGTCAAGTCTTTCTTCCCAGCTATCTTCTCCCCAGTAAGGTACCTCCAGAAGGAAAGATGCTCCATAAAAAGAACAATGCAATTTGGGCTGTGCAAAGCAGCAAATCTGTTCCCAGACTAGACTATGAGATAATAATCGACCATGAGTAAGGGTCATCGTGTTTATTCATGGCTCTGCTTCAGTGAGTGATGCTGCTGGATCTGTGGTGATTACAGCACTCACCTGCTGACTTGCCTGAGCAGCTGTCTGCCCCGCTGTGTGGGCAAGTGGGAAGGACCACAGATCCACTATTTCACATTCTTTCTCCTTCCACCCACCTGCAACAACGAGGGAGGTGGGAGCTTTGTGCAGCTCCGTCCTGACATCTGATGCTGCTGTGTGTTGCCTCATCCCCTCCTTGTACTCTTGTTTCACTGTTTGCTGGGCCACAGTGTCTCTTTCTAAACTATTGTATTTGGAACCAATTACCAAATCATGCTGCTAAAAATACTCCTAGCAACCAAGTAATTATGATGTGGGTGGATGAACTTTTTCTTTACACAGTACTAATTGCCAATAAAAGCTTGAACCTGTTCACAAAACTTGAAAAAGAAAGGTAAAGCAGGAATATCATCAGCAATGCCTAGTTCTCTGCTAGTTTTTTTCAGAAAGAGGAACACACGCATGTGAAATAATAGTGAACATGTGAACATACGTGTGTATGAGCATACAGACACAAGGAATTTGCTGACAGTGACATCCTGTTTAGAATAAGAGTGACATGTTCAGAACAAACCAGTGTGATGTAACATGAATGATGTGCAAGTAAAAAAGACTTTACAATGTCACTGAAATATTCTTGTTTCAACACATTGATTTTCTTTGCAGAGTGATACTGGGGAATCATTCTTCCCAAATCACCAATGCAAAACCAGTTTGAAACAGCAGTTCTGAGTTCTCCAGCATAGTACAGACAATACAACCTATATGTGAATATAATATACGTTTAACCCTGATGCAAAATTGCATTTCTAGTGGTCAAAGTTAGGCTTAGTGCTTCAATAATTGAGTAGGTGAAAAAAATAACCTCTAACCAAATTCTAGGTATGGTTTAGATATGTTTTTTTTTCCCCTTAGGAGTATGCTTATGGGTCTATCACAGCACCCTTTTGGGGTGGCAAAGATGCAGTGAACGTGAGACCTGGTATTTCAGAAATTCATTTTATTTCAGCACAAAGTAGTGAAATAGGACAAATCTCGCCAGGAAACTGCCTCAGCTTGCACACAAACTCTGGTTAACTGGGTAAGGCGTTCTGGATGCTCAGACTGCCTTTACAGCACTCACAGGTTCAAAAGGTTCAAAACTCTGAATTTCACAAGGACCCACGTTCCTATGTACTCTGCTCCCAGCCCCAGACTTTGTATCAATCATTGACTGCAGCTGGAGCCCAGCAGAGCCCAAGAGGACTGTAGGAATGTCGGGACTTCGTGTGGAATTTCACCAGTGTGAGCCAGTTGTGCTCTCCATTTGGAAATGAATTGCTGAGCCAGTTGCACCCTCCATTTGGAAATTAATTGCTGAAGTGTTCAAGACCCTGCGATCAGCTTGATGGCATCACTTTGTTCAGATGCAACGCAGATGGCTTTTGAACAACACAGCCACCCAATCTGGAAATTTTAGAAGTTTTTAGGCAGTGCCCTTCTGATCCTGGAGAAAAAGAGAAGGGTAATACAGGACATGTGAAGCCCTGGTAACAGGTCTGGGCATCCAGCAACCATCAATCTAGCCTGCAATTATCTTTTCATCAAAGGCCTGGCACAGCGGCATCTCCCAGCATAACAATACCCCCACCACAGCTTTGTCCTTCCTGCCACATGCTCTGAATGATTCACGCTCTGGACAGAAGGAAAAGGTGTGGGAGGAACACATGCGTATTCAAAGCCCTTGGCTTGCTGCAGAAAATGAGGGACTTTGGAAATGATGAGGACAAGGGTAGTTTCCCAAAATGTCTGCGTGGGAGAAAAAAAAATGAAGGAGTTGTGAGGAGCCTCTATCTGGAGGGAACAAATGAGGCACTTTTGAATTCCCAGAGCAACTGGTATGGAGGTAAGGATTTGGGACTAGGAAACTCCTAAAGGAGCACAGCATGCAAAAGCAGCACCAGAGCACACGGGGAGGAATGAGCCACATGTGTAGCCTGTGGAGACTACAAAGTGCCCCATGCCCCATGCACACACACCCACCCACCAGTGCAAGGGCATTTTGCAACCGTGAGGGACCATCATGGCTTCAGAATGCTGATACACCTTGGGTGAGGGGGTGGTAGCCAGGTCTGTAGAGCCAAAGATAACATAGATCAGCTTTTTTCCATTCCCTGTCCCTTTTGGGACTGACAGCAAACTATTCCACTTCTCCACCTGAACTTCCCTGCCTGTAAGGAAAGAGGGGTAATTCCCATGTTTTGGAAAGACGAGGAAATCTCTGGATGAATAGCTCTTTCTATGACCTATCATTATGTTAAATTTATGTCTCAAAGCCCAGCATCAGAATTCAGCATTAATGTAAAAGAAAGCTGTGTTCATTTCTCTGACCATTTACTGTACCTATTTAGAAGGCCTGATATTAAATCCCTGTGCAGCTCTATCCATGAGTAACTCATACACAGGGAAAGATCCAAGACTTGTTTAAAGATCTGATCCCATTAGATAAGACCCTGGAATAAGAGACAAAAATTACTCATGTGAAAAAGACTGCAATTTACTCATATGAAGCCTAAAATAGCAGTGAACAAAACTTTACTGAAAATGGGTATTTTCAGTTAGTTACTTGCTTGCCTGGTCACTAAAGCTAAATGTCACATTCCCCAAAAGCAGCGCTAGGAAGGCACCTACTAGACACCTCACCAGAGAAATCTGATGGATAATTGTCAAGAGGGCAAGAGTACGTAGTAGTCTCAGCAGGGAATGCACATAGCTCACACTCTCAGGGTTAGTTAGGAGCTCATGTCCATTTGGTTGCAAACCAGAATGAGTCACAGGCATTGTACCACAATTACTCCTAACCCTTCCCAGAGCAAAAAACCAAAAGCATTTCAGGAAGCCTTAAGGTCTACAATTCTTAGAAACTTATCAAGATCATTCTTGTCCTAAGGAAGGACAAATAGGTATGGCTAGAGAGAACAAATATCTTAACAAAGGAGTTCAGCAGTGAGGGCTGGCAGTCCAGTGCCCCTGGAAGGTAACACTAGATGGATTATAACCATCTCATCTTACAAACATGGAAATGCTTCTCTCCCAGCTAAAGGCTTGAATGGAGTCACAAGTCAGCACATTTAATAGGCTGCCTTATCAAAAGCCTTACAAGGAAACGCGGTACTTCACAGAAGGACAAGAAAGTGTCAGATTAAATATCAATTGAACACATTTTGGGTTCCCAGCATAATGTGTGGTTTGGACTACATATGGGTCTCAGAGGAAACCATTCCTCTTCTGAGATGTTGCTGGATCTGACAGAGTCTGTAAAAGGAGGGAAATATAACTGGAACATTATCAAAAAAATAGTGACCATGGTAATAAGCCTTGGATCAGATCTTTGAACAAGACTTGGATCTTTCTCTGTAAGCCTTGTTATTATGACTAAGTCAGCTCTAAAGGGAAAAAAAATTAACAGCAATGAATTTCAACTGATTAAATGCTGAGAGAAACTGGACGGGGAACAGAGTAAAGGAAGGAATGGAATAGAAGAAGCAGCAGTGGCATATGTTAAGAAGCACTATTAATGTGCATTCAAAGACACTTAAAATAATAGTACAGATGGGTAAGGAAGTACATGGATAAGAAAAAGACGCAGTGCAGAAGAAGAGAACTAGACAGATTGCAGACTGACATCAATAATGCACAAGGAAAAAGGAGGGAGTCGATATGAAACATGGAAGTCAAACTGTAAGATATTGAACTATGTGCATTCAAATATTCCAGATACACTGAATAAGACTCCAGTGGAAAAAGGCAAACAGAAGTAGATGTCAGCTGCAGAAGTAGAAAAAACTTATTTCTACCTCCATTTTAAAAAGTCTGCTTTTGCATCAAAGAGTGAGAGAAGTAGGTGACAGAAGTAACCATAAATTAAACAAGAAACAGAAACAAGACCATGCTGATGCAAGGCAGTCACATGCATGGAACAGCTACTAAACGAGGACATTCCAGGAAGGTGTAGGGAAAATATCAGTTAATCTTGCTATATGTGATGGTGCACCAGAAGGCTGCAATTGCTACCAAAAAACCCCAAACCCATAAAAAGGGACCACCTCCTCAGAGCAGAGATTACATCTCTGCAGATAAGATGGACAGAGGAGTTGAAGAGAGAAGCAAGGCTAGGCTGCATGGACATTCTCAAAGAACACAGCACTTCAGCGGCAAAGCCAGGACCAGAATCCTCATCTACCAAATAATGGTCTACAACTAGATCATACTGTCACTAAAAAAGAAACAAAATTACGAAAGGATGCAAAACACAAAGAGTCAGAGGGGATGTCCGATTTCTCAGTTCCAGATACAAAGCTCTAAGGTAAACCTGTAAGACTTAGGTCTTGCCCTAGTTACTCTGCAGAAATTCAGATCCTCGCTGCTTAGCTTCTGTTTGACACACAGTAATTTTCCAGTGGTGCTGTAAGCCTATTGCTTCATCTCATTTTCCTAAGTAAACTGGCTTTTCACAATGACTGTGCCAATGGAGCTGGCCCTACATTGGCATATCTGCCACATCTGCATGACGGCACGGAGCTGCCCAGTGGTGCCGCTGGCTCACGGCATCTCCTGGGCTCGGCACAGCGGGGTTGCAGAACTCTCCTGTTCAAGGTCTGCCCTCAGAAGTGGCAGGTTCTCAGAGCTCCTGCTGAGCCCAGCACTGAGCCACTACGTTTCTTGTGCTGTAAGAGAGGGCCTGAGAGCTGAGCAGTTGGGTGGTGCAGTTGTGAGGGGCAGGGCTCCAGTGGAAGCCTCCACTCTTTGGATTGCCCGCAGGAAGGAAGTGGGATAACATACAACTTGGCAAGGCATCTCAAAGCAGCATAAGAAGCCCCAGTCAACAAACCTCACACATTTTCTTGGGGGGGAAAGAATGATACTGAGTAGAGGAAAAACTACAGTCACGCCTCTGTGTACTCTGGGAGTCAAAATCCTGTGTGCTTTGCACTTGTTTACACAGCTTTATCAGCAAAGAAGGATACCAGAAAACCAAGAGAAGTATTTGCTATTGTCTGTGAGGTGGGTGACTTGCACGAATAAAATAACTTGGCCTGACTCGCTGGTAAAATCACAAGCAGGATGGAAAGATGGGGATTAAGTGTCACATGGCCTTGGCAAGAGAAACATAAAATTGCATGTTGGGACTTGTCATCCATATGTGCTATACGTCCATATTAAAGAGAAAGTTTTATTGAAATTGGGTTCAGGATTACATACCCTAAAATGTTGTTGGGGGAAATTCTGAGAGGACCCCTGTGTAGGTCTTTTGGGTTTGCATGGCAAGGTTTTGGTAGTGGGGGACTACAGGGGTGGCTTCTGTGAGAAGCTTCCAGAAGCTTCCCCCATGTCCAACAGAGCCAATGCCAGCCAGCTCCAAGATGTACCCGCCCACTGCTGGCCAAGGCTGAGCCCATCAGTTATATTGGTGATGCCTCTGGGAGAGCAGACTTAAGACAGGGTGGAAAAAAGCTGCACAGCAACAGCCAGAAGAGTGAGAAAACATGAGAGCAACAACACTGCAGGCACGCCGTTCAGTGAAGGAGGGGCAGGAGGTGCTCCAGGGGCCAGAGCTGAGATTCCCCTGCAGCCCCTGGTGCAGACCATGGTGAGGCAGCTGTGCCTCTGCAGCCCCTGGAAGTCCAGGGGGGAGCAGAGATCCACCTGCAGCCATGGAAGAGCCCAGACAAGAACAGGGGGAATGCCTGAAGGATGTTGTGACCCCATGGGAAGCCCACGCTGGAGCAGACTCCTGGCAGGACTGGTGAATCTGTGGAGAGAGGAGCCCATGCTGGAATAGGTTTGCTGGCAGGACTTGTGACACCGTGGGGGACCCATGTTGGAGAAGTTAGTGAAGAACTGCAGCCCGTGGGAAGGACTGACGTTGAAGAAGTTCATGGAGAACTGTCTCCTGTGGGAGGGACCCCACACTGGAGCAGGGGAGGAGTGTGACAAGCCTCCTCCTGAGGAGGAAGAAGCAGCAGAGACACATGTGATGAACTGACTGCAGGCCCCATTCCCCATTCCCCTGCACCACTGTGGGGGAGGAGGTAGAGAATTCAGGAGTGAATTCAGGAAGGAAGGGGTGGGAGAGAGGTATTTTAAGAATTAGTTTTTATTTCTTGTTATATTACTCTGATTTGATTGATAAAAAATTAAATTAATTTTCCCCAAGTTCAGTCTGTTTTGCCTATGACTGTAACTGGTGAGTCCTATGTCTCCCTGTGCTTGTCTCAACCCATGAGCTTTTTTTTATATTTTCTTTCCCCTGTCTAGCTGAGAAGGGGAGAAATAGAGCAGTTTTGGTGGGCACCAGGCATCCAGTCAGGGTCAATCCACCACAGTAGGAGACTGAAAAATCATCAGCTCTCCAGAATGCTTTACTAGAGTATCATCACAGAATAATATACATGAAAACAACATCAAAACTGAAAGAGTTTCCCCTCCAAAAATGCTTCACCACCACGTGTTCGTGTTTGATGACTATCATTATCACCGCGTGTCTCCTCGTCTTCCACACAGTCTTTCAACCCACGTCTATTTTGAATTAACTTCCCACGCCAGCCACTGCTTTTAGCTCACTTCAGGAATACAAAGTTCCACGTCTGAAAAGCATCACAGCAGTCCTAAACATGCTTTCAATTTTCTAGCTACTTTCTTTCAGTCTCTGCTCTATATTACTTTTGCATACTCTGCTAGAGTTCATAAAAACTCCAGGATTAAAGAAGAAAGGCTCTGAGTCTTAGGGGGTAGCTTTTATTCATCACCAGTCAGTAAACTGTAGGTTGGATAATATGTGATTTGCAAATAATTAAAAGACAGATTTTGGTTATAATGAATCTGTAACTTAAATAAGTGAAGTCTTCTTTAAGTCTTGGAATTTGATAAACACATGAATAGGAGTACTGTTATACTGTAAATCAAAGTGAATAGAGACACAGAAGTCACAACCAATTGTTTTAAAGCAGCATCTCATGACAGCATGCAACACAACTCGAGTGGCCCTTGCTTTTCTATCCCCATGATTACAAATCATAGAATGGTTTGGGCTGCAAGGGACCTTAAAGATCATCCATTTCCAACCCCCTGCCGTTGAGACAGGGACACCTTCCACTAGACCATGTTGCTCCAAGTCTCATCCAACCTGGCCTTGAACACTTCCAGGGATGGAGCATCCACAGCTTCTCTGGGCAGCCTGTGGCAGTGCCTCGCCACCCTCACAGAGAAGAATTTCTTTCTAATAGCTAATCTAAACATTTCCTTTGTCAGTTTAAAGCTACTTGTGCTGTCAGTACATGCCTTCATAAAAAGTCTCTCCAGCTCTCATGTGGCCCCCTTCAGGTACTGGGAGCCTGCTCTAAGGTCTTTCCAGAGCCTTCTCTTCTCCAGGCTGGACAATCCCGACTCTCTCAGGCTGTCTTCATAGGAGATGTGCTACAGCCAATTCCCAATCCATTAAGTGGTCCACCCATCAAATCCATGTTTCTCCATTTTAGAAATGAGGATATCATATGGGACAATGTCAAATGCCTTGCACAAGTCCAGGTAGATGATGTCTGTTGCTCTTCCTTTGTCCGCTATTGTTGTAACCCTGTTGCAGAAGGCCACCAAATTTGTCAGGCATGATTCGCTCTTAGTGGAACCATATTGGCAGTCACCTCATTTTCCATGTGCCCTAGCATAGTTTCCAGGAGTATGTGCTCTGTGATCTTGGTGGGCATACAGATGAGACTGACATGCCTGTAGTTGCCTCAGTCTTCCTTTTTTCCCTTTTTAAAAGTCTTGTCTGTGATCTGGCCATTTTTTGCTTCAAGTGCTGCAGTTAATGCACAGTTTCTCACCATGATCCTTTGTACTCCCTTTAGCCTAACAAGAGCAGTCTAATTGTTCTTCTATTTTCCACTTCTCAAAGTTTCACATATAAATCCAGATGCTCAAATGCTCTTTGCAATGCCAAGCCCTTGGTGCATATGGAGCAAGAGGGCAGGCTCATCTATAATATGTATTTCAATGCACACCAGGTCTGTTTAGCCATTCTCTGTGTACACAGAGATATGGGTGTGCAGTTTTGGAGATTACTTTTTAAGCCTTGTGAAATGTTGTGAAATGCAAGCAAAGACTGTGTTTGTATGCATCAAGTGTTTTCTTGGCCACTTGGAATTTCAGTTACTGCTGCTCTTCATGACCATTTGAAACATCATGCTGAATCCTCATCTCGACAGATGAGGGGAGGTGTGTGCCCAGAGTGTGAGACACAAAATGTGTAGTTGGAGATTTTTGTCTGGTGGCCCCTGAAACATGGCACTGCTGATCATTCCATGCTCTTCTCCTGATTGCACCTGATTATTTCTGCCTGCACCTTTCTAGAGGGTAAATGATCTTCTATTCTGTCCATGACTATCCAGTTGTAGATCCCTGTGGCTTTTAAAATTTCTTCTCCTGAAGCTCTAGCTACTATTACATATTAATTCTGCCTCAAATAAATTTTGTTCGATGTAAAAGTATCAGTTCTCTCAAATCTGATTTCTGTACTTCCTCTATTTTTTTCTGGGTTCAGAGAGGGCTTTTTTATCTTCTTTCCTTTTATTTCACATCACTGGTCTCTCATGAAAGGCCTAATCTGGAGCATTTAGTTTCTGTCTCAGTACTTCTTCTTGAAGTGGTCCTTGCTTTTCTATCACCATGACTACAGTTCTTCTCTATGCTCTGGCCATTACCTGTTTTAGCTACTGTAATTCACTGACAGCTTCTCTTTCAGGTTTTCTGTACTCCCTTTAGTCTAACCAAAAATTTGTTAATCTGCCTTCTCCTCCCCTACACTTGAAGGACCCCACCTAATTTCTTATTCTTGCCATTGGCTCCCTGCCTCCTCACTCTTCAGAAGTTTTCCTCTTCTTTGTTCCCTCTCTTGCTTCCTGAGTGCCTCCTGATGCTATCCTGCCACAATACCTCTTGTCTCCTCCTAGCCTCTGTTCCGTAGCCTGCCTTTATTTTGGAAACTGAGTGAGTTGAAGTAATGCCAGTTTTACAGGGAGAACTCATGCACAGGACCATTGGCTCCTGAAGGTCACCTATGAGGTCCATGGCAGATTAGGAAAGAAAGCCCAGTGTTTCTAAGTGACATCCAGTCATTCAGCCCAGGGATTACCTTCTCCATTCAGACCTGCTGCCCTGGTGATTCTTCATCCCTGCAGGATTCATTTTTCCCTGAAGACAATTGCCTTGTGTTTTTTCTTGACCATGTCTGACTCTGAATCCTTTGGGAGTGGGTTTAGTGTTTTTGTACTTGCAAAGCACCCAGTCCATCTTTATAGTGCGCATAAATGTTTTCCCCATCCTAATTATAGTAGCCAGTGGCTTAGACATGCTGTACTGTGCTTGGGGAGGAAGCAGACAGATTTCTGTGCATCACACAGAGGAAATCGACAGACTGTGTTTGCTCGCTAATTGAAACATTTCACTGACTTTAGCTTGAGCAATATAAAACTGCCTTGAATAGCCTAAATGTGCCTCTGTTAAGATTTCAGATAAGATCTCTTGCCAGAACTGTGATGCTGCCTTGGTAACAGTGATGGTCAGGGTAAAGTGTTGGCTCTGAAGCATGGGAACTGAAAGCATGACCCTATCTGTTCCCTCATCTTCTGGAATTTAAGGGACAAATATTCTCAAAAAACTCTTTGTGTTTTAAAGGATGAAAAATCTTCATTTCTTTTCTGGATTTATTGTTGTAACAGGTTCAGAGACCCTTGGTCCTCCTTCCACTAAATTAGCACAGCACTGACTGGAGTGATGGCTGCTCCTGTCCTGAACTAGGAGAGTTCCCATGGGACCACAGTGTGTTAATCCCATGCAGCACCCGTCTCTTTGACTGTCTTTTTCCCAGAATTATGCAACTGGGTTAAGTATGGATCAGCCTTGGTCCGCATAATTTTATACCCAGTCTCACCAGAACCAGAGTCAATGAGTGAATATCAAGTACATTTATTCAGGTTGTACTTTAATAATTTACCATAAAAGTGAAAAGTGTCAAAATGATATATACTGACATCAGGTCTCTGGTCATTGCCTGTCCATTCAGTTGCCCAGAGAGGCTGCGGAGCCTCCATAAGTGGGGATTCGCAAATCTGATTGGACATGGTCCTGAGAAACCTGCTCTGGGCGATCCTGCTTGAGTACGGGTTTGCACTAGATCACATCAAGAGGTCCCTTCCAACCCCAGGTATTCTGTTACTCTGTGAGCTAAGCTCTTCCAGGTTTGTATCACTGACATATGTTCCTTCCAGGCAGCAAAGAGAACTCCTACACGGGATGTAAAGCCCTTTGTCTGAAATCAGACAAAGAGTGGGGGGAGGAGGACCCCCGTTTATCCTGTAAAGAAAGTTTAGCTGGAGAATTGTTCTTTTCCTAACCTTATTCTCCTTATTCACATTTTTTATGAGTAACACTTGGGAACCCAGAGTACAACAGGCTGAATTTATTCATAGTCTGAGCATTATGAAAGCACCCTCTGAGGCAGTTTCCTCTCACGCTGCCACACCATTGAAGGCAGCCCTGACCTTCGGGGACCACCCTCTTCAGGAATGGAGGGTTATTCAGCCTGCATCCTGTTTAAGAACCACACGCCCCTCCTGAGTACCGGCTCACCGCTGGAGCAAGGGCCTCACCATCTGTTTCAGTGTTCCCACTGTGGAGCAGCGCTCCTGGAATGACCAACTATGAGAGTGTGACCCACTCTTCCTGGCGCTGGGTCAGAACTGAGCTCCCTCTGGGTGTACGCAGCTAAAGCAAGACTGATCCCACAAACCTGCAGGCAGAGGTGTCAGCAACTTGGCTGGCATCAGAAGGAAAACACACCCTTGGGATACAGCCTTGCATATCATTTAACCTCAGCTGAATACATGTAGGAAACAGTGATCTGGCTCCCTCAATTCTTATTCAAGATAAGCCCTTTGAAGTCCATGTATGCTGCAGGCAGGGCCAGCTTGGCATTTTTGCCAAGTCGGTGAAACATTTTGACATCAACTGCTTTCCTCTTCCCCAAAACAACAACTGGCTCTTGTTCTGCTTATTTTAATCCTGAAAAAAACCTTCATCCCGTTTCCGTCTTGCTCTGCATTACTATGAGGGAACACCATCGCCACCACAGTTTCTCTCATGCATGAATACACAGCCTCATTGCATACAAATCTCCCTTTTCTCAGTGCCCAGCCCTGAGTGTCTGCACTGGGTTTCACATTGAGTCCAGCAAGAGGCTGGAGAAGGAGAGAGCAGGCTGCAGAGCAGAGAACAGACTGTGCTTACCATTCTTCATGCTGCAGATAGTCAAAGTAGTAGTTTCTTACAGGAGATAAGGCTGTGAAGGATCTAGTTTAGGCTGACTTCACTACGGCAGATACTTGTCTAGTCTTAAAAACTCCAGGGCAAAGATTCCACACATTTCTCTTTGGGAGCTTGGTCTAGTGTTTCATGATGTATTGGAGGCTCTGTCTTGGGGCTGCCCTCTGTCCAGATTTGCTAGATGTTTTCTTTTTCTGCCCAGAAAATTTGCCTGCACAGATGTTTGAGGATTGTCTGTACTGCAGCTCAGATAGGAAGGCTACACATGTGGAAAACCCGGACATATCCCCAGGACCTGTGCTGACCTATTGTACAATTTGTGTACAGGAAACCAGACCAGGAAGCACTGATCTTATTCTATGAATGGGATGTGGTTGCCTGGTGAATACACAATACATTCAGTGTCCCAAAAGTGTGGGATTTACTACATAAAAGCAACATACCTGATTACAGAATCAGAGAGCAGTACTGGATTCACTGCAGGGGCACTGCAGAGCATGACAGAAGTGAGAGATATACTGAAACTGGGATCCTGAAGACACACAACAGCTGTGTGTGATGCTGAAGTTATTAGACTGACACTTCTGCAGTATCCTGGGTCCTGCTTTGAGTTGCACTTACCCTTTGTGGCCTGGCCCAGCCCTCCTAGGCCTCTACCTTCTCATGCTTCCCCGATTATTTTTCCCCCCCCCCATATTAAGTTCAGTAAGTACCAAATATATTTTGGGAGGACACCCTGAACAGAAGCACAGAAGCCCTATGCTGGCTTCAGGACGTGACACACTCACACCTTAATCATCTGGAGGTGCTGCAGGCCCCATGTGTGCTGCAGGTGAGGGGTGGCAGAGCACTGGGGTGAAGAGCAGGGGGAAATCAAAAGGTACTGGGCAGCAGCACTTCCCTTCTTGTCTTCCACCACTCCTCACTGTCATGCTTTTGTACTGACACAGCTGTTTGCATGACCACAGGATGACCTAGAAGAAGGGAAATTCCACACTAAATAATGTTTTGGGTTTTGCTTGGGTTGTTTTTACTTCAGCCAACAAGCAATTGTGCTGGTCTCATTGAAGCTGCCAATTGACTGTGTCTGAGCAGAAAGGTGCAGCAGGGCCAAATGTCCCTTAGGCCAGTGCTGTGTAGAAGATCACGAGTGAGGCGGCACAGAAGCAGTGCCTGTCCAGCTTCTTCATTCCCCCTCTGCGATGCCCCCTTACTCTTGTCATCTCCTCCACTGACACTTGGGTATATTGTGCAGCGCCACGAGTGGCTGCTTGGTGAACCAGCCCAGGCAACCAATCCAGCTGAAAAAGAATCCATTAGAATAAAACTAAAAGGGACCATTTTCAGTGCCATCCCTTCCTCAGTGGGGTCCACCGCACGGGTGGAGAGGAGCAACGAGGGCATGGCTTGGTTCACCCTGTGCTCCTGCCTAAGAAGTTCCCCCATGACCCCCAGCCTTTGCTGTGTGAAATGACAGCCTCAACATAGACACTTTCCTCACACCTAAACTAACTGTATTCTCATATTTTGTTTCTCAGCACAATCTTCCATTCTGAAGGGAAGGGTGGTAATTTTTTGTGAAAATTCACATTGTTTTGTTAGCAAATAAACTCATGTTTGACACAACATCCACCATGTCTGCCAGATCAGCAGGGGTTTTCTTCTCTGCTCTGGCTCTTTTCCTCCTTGTTTTATTTTTCCCTTCCAGTACTCTCTTAATTTAGACTGGACCCTCTTGTAACAGCAAGCCAGCAACTCGCTTTGGGCAAAACAATTTGTACACTAGATTTATTGTCTTCCTGCTTGGATATCCATCTTGTAATGTCTTCCACATCCAAGCCCATCCAAGTTTCTTTCCCTCTTTTTTCCTCTGTACTTTAAGCTTAGTGTTTTGAAGGAAGTTGATCAAACTGAGCATTCTTGTGAATTTGAGCTTGGTTGCCAAGAATGTAAGTGATTCATCCCCCTGTAAGGAAAAGTGCTGGCAATAAAACATTCCCCATTCCCCCTTTTTTACATGCAAAATACTGTTACTGCTCAAAACAAGCAGATCTTTTTACTCAGAACAAAGTGTTACCCTATTAATTGCACAACAACTAGAATTCTTAAAATACCTTTAAGCTCTATTCTTAGAAGGAAATATTACCAGCAGAGGCCTTGAGAGAGATGAGATGTAAATTACAAGCACTAGTAAAGCACAATGAAATGGTACCTTGCCTCATATCCTTCACATTGTTATCTTACCCTCAGCAGGACCAAATTCCAGCAGTTTTTCCTTTACGCTTTGTGTCGTGGGTATTTTAAGAACCCTTCAGTGAAATACAAAATGATTTCAGGGGAGAAATGTTTTATTTCCTTGCATGAGGACAGTGCAGGAGCTGAATCAGCTATGCAGTGAGAGAAGTTTAACATCCCAGTTCGTTCCCTGTGGTGGTGCTGGTGTGGCTGGACGGGCACACACCTTGGCTCAAACTCCCCAGGGACCTGCCATGGCCACATTCCCTGTGCAAGGACACCCTGCCTATCTCATTCTTCTTCTGCTACAGCGCTACAGTGAGTGAAGGTTTTCACATGCTCATCAAATATTGGGCCTGGTGCTCTGTACACTCCTGCTCCAGAAGTCAGAGGGCTTTGTTTACATTGTGGCAGCAAAAGAAAAGGTGGTTTGGGATTAGGTATGCATTGTTACAGTCAGGAAAGCAGGATTCATCTTTTCTGGAAGTCTTTTAAAAGCCATGACATTAGCAAAAGGCTGCATTGCTGTTTGTCACAGTTTTGGCTGTGCTCCTGGCTGGGCCAGGAAATGGTGTGCACAAAGTATAATTCCCACATTTCAGCAATGCCCCTGCAGCCTTCCTGCATCAGTGACACACAGGTAGGGCCAATAACACTTGCACCTAATGTTTTTCAATCTTGCCAAGAACTAGCTGCTTTCAACTACCTTTTCCCATCTATTATCTCTGCCAGCTAGCCACTGATGAAGCCACTCACAATCCTGGTGGCTGGGATCGTGGGATTGCTGTCCCAGCAAGAAGCCAAGACTCATACAGGCAGGCTGAAGAAACTGTAAACTCCCCTGCAGTTCAGCTGTCAGCATGTGTACAGAGCTAACGGAGCTGTATAACTCACAGCCCACAAGAGAGCAGGAGGAGGATGAACTTTGGAGCTCCCAGGAGCAGGTGCACAGCCCATTCTTGCTGGCCTTCCACCACTAACACCACCAAAAATTACCAGCTTAAGACAAGAGGCTTGAAGAATGTGGGATGAAAAAGCATTCACCAAAATCCAGGCATCCCTGAGTGCAAATGCAGAAGGAATTTCTCCATGACTGACCAAAAATGTCACCTGCCACCTAAACATAAAATGAAAAACGTGTAATGCCTCCATAGGCCAAACCATTCGCATCGGCTGGCCACAGCCCAAAGAACAACCACGGCTATGTTAGCACAAATACAGAAATCTTCCCACTTCGTTTGCAGCCCAAGATGGACGGATGCTCATGAATCTCTCATTCTGACTGGCCTTCATAATTTCTAATCAGAAACCAATTAATAACTTTGACAGTGCATCATTTCGTCTTTGGCCATGGCTAAAATCCTTTCTGAATCTCATTCGTGTGACTGAAGCACGTTTGACCAGCAGCTCCATATTTTTTTGGTTGAAGCATGACCCATGGCTGAAAGAAGGAGCCAGCCTGCTGAACTTCAACATTTTAAGATCTGGCCCATACAGCAGAATCTGTTTGCAAGAATTTAGCAATAACTGTGCCCTGTGTTCTTAATGTTTCACTTTGAAATTTTCAAACCTGAATGCTTAGTAACTGCTCATCTCTAACAGGCAGGGAAATCTATCCATACCTCTGTGAACTTTTCATATTTGAGAGTTTCAATTACTTTCATATAATGCAGGTTTCTTTTTCCAGTGTTTGGGGTTTTTTTTGGATTTGAAAATTCTGAGATCTCTTTTTAAAGGTAACTTTGAGTCATCATCATTTTATCTTTTAAAACTCTGAACACCTGCATTAAATTGGTGTTTGGGCTGGTAATTATTATGCATTTACACTCCTTAAGCCCAAACAAAATAGAGCTTATTATATCTTGCTTCACATTGAAGAAATCTCATCTAAGGGGTGTAGAAGTCCAATTTCTCCTGCTCTTCTATGCCCTGAAGTTTTATAGAAATTATTCTGAATTATTCTTAGCTTTGTAACAGGGATAACAAAACGTAAAGCTAACTGTAAAGAAGTGTCAACCCAAGATTTTTTTTCCTATCCACTTCTTTTAAAATAGTTTCTTTCCTCCCCCTTTCTTCATTTGCAAGAATTTTCCCTTCAGCAAGTCTGTGAGGCACTTATTTGTTTTTTTCAGTGCTGTGCTTTCTCATACAACTTGTGAACACAAAGAGTGCTGCTCATAGCAATCTGAAACGTCAGTCTGTCATGCTGTCACATCATTTGTCACATCATACAGCCCGTCATTCGAAAGCACCAGGTTATGGACAGATGTCATCTTCTGACTCCAGCTACACCACTGCAGGAGGGATGCCTTTTATCACCATCCCCTCTGGCCCACTGATGTGCCAGCACAGCTGCATGTGTGAACCCATTCTCACCCAGTCCACGCAAGAGCAGCGGGATTCTTGCAAACTCTTTAAGTATGAAGCCTTTGCTAAGCTGTTTCATTGCAATAACTCCATGGAGAGCTGATCGTGACCAGCTCGGCCAAGGGAGCTGATAGGGAAGGAACAGCAAGAAATGTAAAAGCAGTGATTTCTTCTGCCAGCACCTGGGCACTGTGTGCACTTCTTCCCATGCCCTTATGATCACTCATCTACAACCCCAGTGGGCCTTCACTGCTCTGCAGCAAGACTTCCTACAGCTGCAATTTCCCCAGCACCTCCTGCCATGTGCAAAATGGAGTAGAATACAGCTGATAACCATTGCCAGCGGTACATACAGAGGTTATTCTTTCTTGGTCCAAGGAACAGGCATGCACAAATTTTCTAGGAACTTTTGAAGTTACCGTGTGCGGGAGCCGAAGTGATTCCACCTTGCATTGTGCCTACAGCACATTCTGTTTTACTGGCACTATTCCTGCCACTACCATTAGGATTATTTCAGTGTTTCCACTAAGCACTGTGTCTCTGAGGAGCTTATGGTAACCAAGCTGTCAGAATTCATGCTGGACTCAATCATCACATATCGTAAACTCCCAGGGATGGGCATTTTCTTTTTTAAAAAAGATTGTTATAGTTAATTGATATTGCATAGCATTCAGAAAAGAATTTGGTTTTATATTGAATTATTCAAAATCTTGTGGGTAATTTATCTCAGCCAGAACATTTTCATCGTAAGTGGCCACTCAGAAAAAAAACACAAAAGAAACCAAGAAGAGAAAGAGAATTGTGTTTTCTGACCTTCTTGTTGAGCCACAAAAGATATTTCTGCAAGGCAGCTGAGCTGTCTCAGGGTACTGAGGCTTTGCTTTGTGCTTGACAAGGCTGGCCACATGGAGCTACTTATTTTGGAAAAAAGTTTTGCTTGACTCTTTATGACAATGCTTCTGGAGGCAGGACACACGTAATGGCTTGCACAACATCATGCTTTCTTTATGAAGGATATGCACACTGCTCTCATAAACCTTCTGCGGGGCTCTGTGAGCCCCAGAAGGAAGCCAGAAAAAACATGCCTCTTACTGGGGCTGCCCAGAGAGGATTTACTTGTCAACAGTTCCCTCAGCATTGCAGAATCAGTGTGAAATGCCGCAGACACGGGATGTTCTTTGTGTTAAGATCCATCATACTGGGGCAGAAAACAGAGAGGGGAAATACCTGCTCTCGGCATGCGGGATGCATCTTTATCCATCTACTATTTCCAATAGGAAGAATGTGTGCGACAGACTGGAAACTTCTAGGAGTGTATGGCAAGATGAAAAGAAGGGTAGCCAGGGAGCTGCATGTAAAATGTGTGTATGTTGATACACTCAGTTGGAGTTTTCTTCTTCAGGAGAAAAAGCTTAAGTACTTTAATATTATTCTTCCATGGGAAGAGAAAATAACAAATATTTGGGGGAAGATACTGAAATAACCATCAACCTAATCTGTTAACACTTACTTATGGAAATGTTCCCATCAAAGTGTAAACAGGAATGTGTCTATCTGATGGAGACACTCACCCCCTTCTGAGACTTTTGTGTCGTGTTCAAGGATGGGATCACATGAATCCAGGAAGCAGGCAGGGAAGGGATTTGTCTGCACAGGAAATGTGGAAGACAATATTAAGGACATCTCTTCCAGCTGTTGATGTTGCGAGGGAACACACTCGCTTTGCCATGCAGTGCACTTGGAGGATAGTGCTGTTGCCCTGAGAGCAGCCAGCGCACGGCAGTGGGTCAGGCAGCCTCTGTGTCCCCAGGGAAAACCGGTTCCCTCAGCGGGCGGCAGCAGCATCTGCAGCTGGGGAAAGCACCAGCAATGAAAGCAACCTTCACACTGGCTTGGTTTCTCACCACTGCTTCCAGTAGTGGAGCTGACCCAGTGGAGGAAAACCAGGAAACAGCTCCCAGGGAGCGCAGGCAGAGACCCACGCCACTGACGTAACTATCTGCAGTGAATGACAGGCTGACCAACTGCTAGTGTTGGTTGTCCTCTCTATAAAACACATCTCATACACAATTTAAAAAATTTCTACTTATTGAAATGAAAACCCATTTGTTCCTCCCTTCCAGTGTACGAACATTTTTGTACTGAGGTAATTTCAGACAAACAGTAGGGGGGAAATCAGGAATCTATGGTAGAGTATTACCCAAGTTATAAAAGCAGTTTATTACTCTATTGTGTGTCTAAAATTTCTGGAATATTGTAGCAGATGTATTTTATAGAGAAATGACAACATGTTTTAATGAAATCCAGGTTTAGATTCTGGCAACACTTCTTCCTTAGTTTTATATTTTGTAACTGAGTCTACAACTCCACCAGGAAAAATCAATAGAATATTTAGTACACCTCACCATCTCACCTTCACAGGTATTTGTAGAGAGAAGAAAATATCTCTATGTGACAGACCAGGAGTTACTTTTTCTTTACTTGGAACTGAAGTCTGTTTTCCTCTGCTGATAACTACAAGCTCCAGTTTGTTCTGATCCCCTCCAGGTGAAATTCAAGCAGTTGTTACAATTTTTTGCTGGATCTCTCTTGCATAACCTGTACCCTCTAGCTGATTTATACTGTGAGCAGTTTCGCACTGGATTGGCCTGAGGTGCAGTGGCTCTCCAGCTCCCTCCTCACACTGCTCAGGGGATGCAGGCAGGGGCACATCCTGCATCCTTTATCGCTGCCCACTGCGGGGAGCAGCACCCTAAGGAAAACAAGATAGATCCCCACTGCTCCCAGCTCCTGTGTTCAGGTCTATGGCAGAGCTCAGGAGCAGTGTGGACATCCTTCTGAATCCCTCACATGCCCAGGTGTCCAATATTTGTCTCAGCTGACTTCAGATAAATCATAGTTTGTTTTTTTTTTTAATATTACAGTTCAGTCAAATGTATTTGCTTTATGAGAATATTTCTAACAGAGGAGTAGGCATATCTGACAAATTTTATTTCTTTCTGAAAAGTATGTGGATACTGCAGGTTTCTGACAAACTGCTGCTGGTATCTAAAATGAACAGAAGTAACAGAAACACAAGTGATAACGCTCATTTGACAAATACATTATTCTTGGAATATTTTTTTCTGAAACGGAAAAAAAAGCATCCTGAGGATACTCTTTTAGGAAACACCTGATGTGGAATAGTTCCAGCAGAATGGCAGAATTATAACATTTGGCAACATCACAAACCCCTTTCAACTTTAATCAAGGTCTCACACTGGCAGGTATGAGGCAGCTTGTTTACGAGGCACAGCAGTGGCTCTGCCTCGCGTACGCCACCTGCGTGCCCGGAGCGAGCACGAGGCTGCACAGCCGGACTGGCGCTACCGCCACATTAGCAGTTAAATCATTTACGCAATATTGTAGAACAGTAAATCACCTTCAAAGCATTTTTATTAGCTTCTGGTCCTTCTGATGACTTTGCAGGAAAAAAAAAAGAAAATAAAAACATATATGTAATTTATATAAAAGTACAGATTCCTCCCAGGTCGCTAAGTCTTGGTGCTCCAACCAGGATGCTGCCTCAGGGGTCTCCGCAGGCTTTGTACATCCCGTGCCAGAGTCCTTTTCTACATCCTGGCCCTGTAAGTCTGTCTGGCACTGACTTGTTCACCTGCTGCCTCACGGGCAGCTTGAATAGGACCATGGAAACCCAAGAGTTATGATGCATTTTGTGAGCCCAAATCACCTAAATTCAAAACAGGGAACAGAAACTGAAGCTTACATGAAAACAGTGTCATTGTCTAGCAGCACGACAGGCTTCTTGAAATTCACACTAACTTTGGTACAGAACACAGGAAATTAAAACGCTGTAGTGAAATCTATTGCACACAGAGCATTCTGAACATAAAAACACACCCATGACATCACCATGACACAAAATGTGGGAAATACCAGTGACTGTATTTGCAAAGAAGTTGTGCTTGTATTCTTCCTCCACCAGTCAAAGCCAGTTTGCAGTAGAAGCTCCATCAAATTTGAAACTTTGCTCACTCAGTTGATTGTAAAGATGTTTGAAGGTTGATTGTGCTGTTGCCAGAACAGGGTAATTGAACTTTCCACAATCAAGATAAAGACCAAGTCCTCTGTCAAACAGGCTTTATGGGATACACATACAACCAAGAAAAATTAAGGAGCTGTATGCAGTTCTGGTTAGAAAGAACTCAGAAACAGCCAATAAGCCAGAAGTCCTGGGAGCCTGGGGAATCTGGAAGTAGTATGCTGCTGAGGCTAATTCAGCTTCCTTGAACTCAAATTCAATATACTCACGGGTCTGAAATGTTTGGAGTTCCTCATTCTGGTCATGTTACAATTTTTCTGGTTTCTGGGAGGTTTGCCTCAATGGTTCATATCCCAGGCTCAGCTATGCCATTTCTTTCTGTATCTTCTCAAGGACATTTGTTATTTGCTACAATCCTTCCACGCTTCCTAGAAAGTTTTAAGTTACCCCATATCAACTGCTCATTTTGTTTTTCCCTTTCAGTCACAAGTTACTCACAGTAAGTGTTTTGTAGGCTAATGGACTCCTTGACCCACAGTGCTCTTCCCTAAAGGGCTGTGGCAGCTTTGCCTACTCCCATATCCTAATGGCACCAATTTGCCATCTCATTCATGCCTGTCCTAGATGCCCCAACAAACAATTCACAGTTTGCTGTTTAAATAACCACTTCCTGAAGAACATGTGTTAACAATACTTGAAGGGGCAATTCACGCTTAAAACCACTTGTCTTCTGCTCTACAGGCATCCACAGCTGCAAAAGTTTGAGTCATATTTTGAGCCTTCACAACAACAAAGGCTGGAGACCTGCACAGTCTTACCCTGCCTCACTACCTCGGCGAGGAGCTTTCATTTTCCTTACAGCATACCCTATGTATATGTGTGTTTGCACGTACAGACATTTTTGCACAGCACACAGCGTCCCTGAACAAGCAGAGGAGACCTCTTGCCCCCCAAAACCTAAGGACACGTGAAGGGAGGGTGAAGCAATCAACCATCTCACTGCCACTGAAGGGACACCCCCTACTCCAGTCCTATTCTCTCCCTCCGCCTCCCAGCTGCTCCTGGACATGCACTTCCCACCACTCGCCTTGCACCAGGTCTAGCAATCCTGGAACCAGCTTAGAAAGTGTCAAATGAAGTTAACTGGCATAGAACCAGCTTCCACTAGATAGTTTTCTCTTAAACTGGGGAACTTAACTTATTTTTGGAAGCATCTGTGAGAGTCATGCCTGGCAGAAGGGAGGGAAAAACCTGTCACATGACTAAGGACAAGCAGCAGGAGCTAAATCCCCCTCCTCTGGCAAAAGCAAGCAGTTGGACCAACTCCAGCACACGTGAGACCTCAGCCTAAACCTGAGGGAACCCAGTTTATGGTGTTATGCCCTGTTAAACCAGACAGCCCCATCCCGAGCAAAACCCACACCCTGCAGTCACATCACTGCCTCTTCATTTACAAATAATTTTTAATCTTCGCTTCCAAACACATAACATAAGAATTTAAGGTTTTAGACTGAAAATAAATTGTGTTTATACAGTTCATGCATAATAAATTAATTAATGCTTCAATTTATTTAAAACTCAGGCCTACTAGGGCAATTTTTCACATAAATCAAGTACTCCAAAAGTTCCAGCAGAAGGAACTTCTCAGATTTGTAACAGAACTGCTTTATTTTTTTACAGCTGTTCCTTTACAATACTTGATTCTAGATATAAATTCCTTTGCTTCAGAAAGGGTAGTTCACACACTGAGCCCAAAGTGTGTATTATCATGGCAGATATAATTAATTTTAGCAGAGTAATAAAGTGTGTTGTTGCCTGGAAAATCAGATCCCACAAATGGTGGCAAGGCTGAGTCATTCCCTACGGTAACAAAATGACTATATGCTGTAACTTAATGTAGGTTAAAAACTGTGCAACACTATCCAGACTACTACAAAGGGAAGTTAATAAAAACTGAGGGTGAACTCTAGTAGGTTGCTGATTCTCTCATCTTGTATTTGGTGAGCCGTAAATCAACATTTTAATCCAAATACTGTTGGTTACATTAGAGCGAAATGCAAGAGCTTTTTTTTTTTTGCAGTATGGAGTCATAACCCTTTTTCTTCTTTATGATATACACAGAAACATTATATGTGAATATATTTTTATAATATTTGTCCCCCTTTATATTTTTATAATATTTTTCTCCTCTAAATATTTTTTCAATAAATAATACCTTTGAAACATGCTTCTACAGTGTTCGGAAGAGTGAAATCAAACCACATCACCCTTAGAGCACAGGCACTTCAGCACTTACAATACCTTAACAAGCACCTGCTTTTTGCACGGTGCAGAACTTAGAATACTTACTTCTGGTGCTGGACTTATACTCGGAACGGCAGCCCAAAGGTACCCTGACCCCCCGACTTGGAGACGTGCACGGCACAACGGGGACCCCGAGACACAGCTCCGGTGGCACACGTGCTGCTCACTGCTGCAAGCACCGACAGAGAATTGTGTGAGCAGTGCAGGCACACTGCAATAATACAGCATCAAATATGGCTTAACGGGGTGCCTAAGGGATGGGACAATGTGTGGCATGAGGACAGGCTGGGAGGGCTGGGACTGTTCACAGAGGCGGCTCACTGTGTGGGAATACCTGGCGGGCAGCAGCAAGGACTGGCAGCCAGGCTTCTCAGCGATGCCCCGCCACAGAACCAGAGGCAAAGGGCATAAACCGACATAAAAAATGAACTTTTTTTGTTGTTTTTCTTTTTTTTTTTTTTTTTTTAAACTGCCAAGGCGACTGGGGACTGGAGCAGGTTGCCCAGAGATCTCCGTCCTGGGATATGCTCAGAATCCAGGCGCTCCCGGCCCCGGACAAGCAGCCCTTGCTGATCGTGCTTGGAGCAGGGGTTTGGGCTGGGCAGCCTCCTCCAGAGCTCCCTTCCAGCCTCAGCGAAACTCTGGGTCCCTGATATGGGATTATTTTGCACCTGCAAGCACATACGCTTCTGCGTAATTTTACAGAGAAACTTAATTTTGTCTTACTCTCAAAATGAGGAATAAATTCAGAGGAAATAATCCAAGTGTAAATTCTGTGAAAACAACTGAATGCCTCTCCCCCTACCGCTCTGAGTAAAAAGCAACTCTCGACATTTTAAAAAAGCTATCACATCACAAAAACACGTTGTATTCTTTTATAGATATTACATATTCCCGCTTGTTGTGTGAGACACAACCACAGACTCAAATTTAACCTAATAAAAGATTCCACTTGTGGGGGAAAAAACCCAAAAAACAAACCATAAACGGGAAGCGTATGCATTTGACCTTTCCCTGAACGTAATGTTAGGGGAAACTAGATTCTAAATAGATTTCCCGCTGGTTGATTTCACCCCGCCGCTACTCACAGCGGCGGATTTCAGCCTGCCCGCGGCTCCCTGAGGGGAGGGCGGCGCCCCGGGCCCGGGGGCGGAGCCCCGCCGGGGCCGCCCCGCCCCTGCTCTCGCGAGATGGGCGGTGCGCGGCGCGACATCCGGGAGCGGCGCGGCAAGATGGCGGTGGAGTCGCGGGTGACGCAGGAGGAGATCAAGAAGGAGCCGGAGAAGCCGATCGACCGCGAGAAGGTGCCCGGAGTGCGGGCTGCTGGTGTCGCGCCGCTTCGCCGGCCGCTCCGGGGCGGGCAGCGGGGGCGGGGGGAGTGGTGAGCGTCTGGTGACGACGTGAGGCCTCGGGCGGAGGGGGGGCGGGGCGTGGCGAGGCGAACGGCCTCTCGTCCTGATCCGCACCCCTGCGGCTCCTCGCCCCCATCCCCGTCCTCTTTCTCACTCCGCAGACGTGCCCGCTGCTGCTTCGCGTCTTCACCACCAACAATGGGCGGCACCACCGCATGGACGAGTTCTCCCGCGGCAACGTGCCCTCCAGCGAGCTGCAGATCTACACCTGGTGAGTGAGCTACAGCTCCTCCGCGCCTGGCCATGGCGCGGGGCCAGCGGGGCCTCGCCTGGGCCCCAGGGGCCGGAGGGAGCTGTGCAGGCTCCGGTCGGAGCAGGGAGCGCGGGGCAGTTCGCCGCCGCTGCAGTGGAGCTGTTCTGGCTGTGCCCTGGCGGCGGGGAGGGGGCATCTCTGGAAACTCGGCTTTGCGCAGCGATGAGCGCTCAGCCACTGGGACTTGGTGCGGCTGAGGTGCCCAGTTACTGCTGCGTGTAATCGGTGGCTTGTGCTGTGGCGATGGTTATCACAACACACCTACTCAGCGGAGAGGTGTTCCTTTAATGCATGTATTTTGTTCCAACAGCCCCGTTTATCCAGTAGAAGTAGTTGTCCCAGGAGGTTTGAACTGTTGTGTGAATGGTTTGTTGGTTTAACTCAGACCCTTCTGAGAGTGCAGTAATGAGTTTTCTTTTTGCATGGTCAGGTGGCAGTGCTTTAACAGAGAGCTGCTTTTTATCACTGTCAGATTTATTTTGGAGAACTGCCTTAGTCTCCGTTGCAAACATGTTAGGTTTTGTTTGTACTATTTTGAAGAATGCCTTTGAAAAGGAATTATGCTACTTTTTAAACCCTTCATGATGTTTGCCAGAGTTGCAACTCGTACGTTGTATAGTTGAATAAATCCATTTTTGTGGCTACCAAAGCATGCAGTTCTAATTTACTTCTAAGTGGGATTTATGGACTCTGTCCAGGCTGTTGGTGGTGTCCGAGTTGTTTGCCATCTGCAGAAGTCAGAATGGGCATTGTCTGTCAACACACTGCTCCTTGGTTGCCTGAAGCTTGGAGTGAGTGCACAGTCTGTATAATTAGAGACACTTTACTTGCAATGACTGAGTACTTTTGTTCTTGAAATTCTAGATGTGAGCTTTAGTCCTGCTCTGGTTGAAGGGTGGGTAAAGGAGTGCTGCCTGCTAGGGCAGAAACGGAAAGCTATTTTATTTTTCTGCTTTTCTTACATTTCCTCTAATAGTTAGTAAACTTATTTTAATACAGATGTCACCTTAGGTGAGGAAACTCTTACACTGTGCCTTGTATGAATGCATTAATGCATTAAAAAAAAAGGCTCCTGCTATTTAAATGATAACTGTTCAGAGAGACCTGGAAGCGCAGGTGTTGAAATGCCTGCAGAGATGAAGAGATTTGTCTGAATATCGCAGTGAATGAGACACATTTGCACTAGAGCATGTTGCACAGTAAGTGGTGAATTCTCCCAGGTGTTACAGTCAATAACTGGGGACATAGGGTGTGCCAGGGCAAAGAAACACATGGTTAAGTTCTAGCAATATATTGATTCCATCTTAAACGTTTTGGGAAGCTTTTTGCTGTTCTTTTGAGAGTGTGAAGCACTTTGGTTTGTTTGTTTAATCCAGGATGGACGCAACTCTGAAAGAGCTGACCAGCTTAGTGAAAGAAGTTTACCCAGAAGCACGGAAGAAGGGCACACATTTCAACTTTGCAATTGTTTTTACGGATCTCAAGAGGCCTGGCTATAGGTAAATGGCATTTATTCTCTGAGTTAATAGAATACTTTGGGCACCAGAGCAGTAAACTATTCTTCATTAACACTGATTTTAAAGTTCAGAACCCACATACCAAAGTTCTGAAGTTCTGTATGATGGCCGCTACAAACTCTAAGTTGTGCTTGGTGACCACTCCTGTTAATGTGTTCCCAAAACAATGAACCTGTGTGCTTGAAGACTTTGGTTGCTGTATTGGCAACTGGAACGTGGCTCTCCAACTTGAGATAATGCTTTGTTCCAGGTAGGTCTTGCACTTGACTTACAGCAGTGATTTTGTTGCAGGTGTCTCTCTTCCAAAATGGCATGAGCTAATCTTTGTCAGCATCCAGTGGATATACCCTGCTCTGGAATCTGGCAGGGTCTTGTGCTTTGTCTGTGTGGCAGGGGGTAAGGGGTTCTCACTAGTATTTAACATAATAGGGTAGAACACTCCTGTCAGAAAGAGCATTGGGTGTAGCTTTTCTTGGTGCACCTAGGATTGCAGAGAAAAACCCCAGCGTTTTGAGTACACAGCCACATGTGTGTGCAGTGCAGGGAATGGCATGGGAAGGGAGTTACGAGCCGATGCAGTTCCTGTGTTGGACATCTGGAGAGATTGGCCACTGATAACTAACTTGCCTTTCCTCTGCTACTCACAGGGTGAAGGAGATTGGCAGCACCATGTCGGGCAGGAAGGGCACAGATGATTCCATGACACTGCAGTCTCAGAAATTCCAGATAGGAGACTACTTGGATATAGCAATTACTCCTCCGAATCGTGCACCACCCCCATCAAGCCGCATGAGACCTTACTAAACTCCTGCTTCTTTTTATGATTACGTATTCTGTTTACTCCTACTTGCTGTTCTAAAGCAGGCTTATTTTTTTGCTTTTGTTGCTAAGCACCTGAAGACAAAGCTGAGCGTTGTAGAAGAAAGATAACTCTTAAACCTTAACTTTTAGTTTGTTTAGAAGAAACCCCTTTAGCAGCACCATTATCCTATCCCTGATTGTTATAGTTTAAATAGTAGGTTAGTGTGTCCAGTGTTCTAAAGACTTCCATGAAATACGAAATAGGAGGATTACAGGTGTTCTGTAGTTCTGTCTTGTTTGGAATAAAAATTGATGTTATTAATCTTTTGATTGTTTGCTGGTGTATTGATGGTCGAGGGTGCTCTGTGTTAAAAGTTACTAATGATGCTGGGGGGTGTTGAGGGTGTTTAGCAGTCAGCTTCTAGAATCTGCAAATGGAGGAAGAGGTAGCTCAGGGATCTCAGTTGTCCATGGGGCAACTGGAAGACTGGTGTGTTTGGTGTTGCCTGGTACCTTAAGGAGCAGGATGAAGAAGGAGTGACCCACGTCTCAGCAAAGTGGTGCAGAGTGGGACTTGGCTCGGTGCTTGCCAGCTCCCTCTGTCACTGCAGGGGGAGATGTTGAGATGTGCAGGTGCCTCTGGTCTTCCAGCAGGGTCCAGCTGTCCTTGGCGGACTGGGAGCATCCAGCTGGTCTGGGCAGGGCCAGGTGCTTGGTTTCTGCGCCTTGAGCCCGTGTGCTCAGAGCAAGGCAAGGGCAGGAGTAGAAGCAGTAACTGCTCATTAGAATCTCCACCTTCCTCACCTAAGGCCTGAGCAGAGGCTAGGACTAGAGTAAACATTCCTGTCTGCTTAGGACAAGGCGTGCTTTGTGTCATGAGCTGGGATCTATAGAGTTTGGGGTTTTTTTCCCACTCGGGAGTCCCTTGGTTCAGTATAGCCTGAGGGATTTTAGGTTGAGTTCTGCCCATGGCTTAACCCTCTTCTGGTCCCCTTCTTTGGGTTCTAAGTTAGGGAGTTGCAATTTCAGCCTTCATGAATGTCTCTCATTTGCAGAATCACCTACATCTAAATCACTTCTCCCCTAAGACTGAAAAGTGCTCATCACCTTTTTTTAAAGAAAGCTCAAGAGAAGACACTTATAAATGCTGCTTTTAAAGGACTGAGCCTGGAAGTGGCAGTGGAGCTAATTGATTGTTGCCAGAGTTGGCATGGGTGGGATGTTTTTCCATGGTGCAGTCACCTTTGGTGTGAGGCAGTGGTGCTCCAAATGCTGCTGCTGTGAGGAGCCCACCTGTTGGAACAGCTCAAGGACTCGTGTTACGAGGGACAGGCTTGCTCTGGTTGGGGACACCTGACAGACCTGGACAGACGGAAAAGCAAAGACCACTGCTAGCTGGTCTCACTGATTGCCCCAGGCCATCATCTGTCCTGCAAAATGAGTGTGGTGAGTAACCAGCATATAATTACAGAATTGCACAGCTCCCACCAAAGGGAAGGACAAACCTGCCATGAGAGGTACATAGGAATATGGGCATTTCCTCAGTTTTGTGTCCTGGTTTTTGCTTTAATTGCATTTAAGGATAACTCTTACATGTAGTCACTATATAAGGCAACTGCAGCAACTGAGCCTGGTCTGTGACTCAGCTGCACTGGGAGGTGGCTTGACTTTGCTGCTGGAATGGGAGAAATGGCCAGGGAATGCTGGTGCCTGCCCAGCTGGCAGAGAAAAAGAACATCTACTGGCTTTATATGTGGTGGCCCATGAAGCAAAATTGCCAGGAACTGAACGTGCAGAACTGCCTTCAGTAGCAAATACTTCATTCAGCTTGTTTGGTCGAGGAGTTTATCTTCCCTTGGCTGCCATGAATGTATCTCAGCTGATCTCCCCTGGTGTTTCAGGATAAACGTCTCTTGTGATCTCTTGCCCTCAAATCACACAGAAAGGTAATGCAGAAGTGCAGAACCTATTATTATTATGGGAAATAATGTAGTTCAGGTTAGGGGTTTCCTACATCAAAAATCCACCTGGCCATCCATGCTGATGGCAGCAGACAGCACCAGGGTACAACCATCCAGATGTGGCAAGAAGTGAAAGAGAAGTGAAAGCTGTCACCAGCTAAGCTCCTAGGGCACGGGAAGGAATTCAGTCACAGGAACCTGTTTGTGTTTGTCTCTGAAAGCTACTCTAAAAGTTGAGGAGGGATGTCAGTCCCTAAAAAGAGCAAAATATGTAGAGCACTGTGGTTTGGGGAAATTAAAACATGGTCATCAACAGTGAGCAATCCCGTATACTCAGGAAGTGGTGTAGACAGCACTGCCTCCAGATTTGTCAATCCACAGGATTTGCTTTGTATGCAGCAATTTGATGAGGAATTTTTGTCCCTCATCAAGGCAGCTGGATGAGGTATTTTCCTTTTTCTTTCTTGGATGCTTAAAGGCCTGAGAGACACAACTCTGTTACATGTCTGCACTGTCAATAGCAACCACTTCTCCAAACCTTTTTATCTCCCAGCTAAGGCAAAGAACGAGGATGACCGCTCTCAAGGAAGCGTTTCCTGACTTGGACATTTCTCAGAGGTAACCTCCCCCCGTCCCCCCCTGCCCAGCAGCTCAGACAGCTCTCTCCTCCTGCCCATGCCCTGCCAGGGATAGCACACCTACCCCACCTCCCTTGCAGGTGTCCCTCCAGGCCTCCCCTTCTCCCTGTCTTTTCTCAGAGGGCCATTATTCTCTGCCTCTAACCAGTGACAAACATCCAGATCACTCCTACTGGTCTCCAGCCTGTGTTCCCTGGCCTCTGGCTGCAGCAGCAAGCCTGTTGAGCTGGGCTCCCTGGCAGGGCCGGAAGCATTCCACATCCTGCCTGTGGGGTGCAGCACAGTCAAAAAGACCCAGCTACAGAACAGACGCAACTTCTAATTTCTTTGTTACCCTCAGTAGCACCTACTGGAGGCTGCCCTGCTCCCATAGATGGGGCTTCTTCCTCTTTCTGTGTCCCTTCTGGTGTGTCTTTCCTGCCTAGGTTTGGCTTGTCATTAAGGACTCTGCTGCGCTTCCCCAAACAAACGTGACTCTTAGTTCTAATTTTCTACCCTCATTTTATGCACCTAAGTCAATACTTTTTTTCAATCTAATAAACAGAAAAGAAGGTATATCAAAAATGCTGTTCTCTTCCTCTCCAAGAACCTCCCACCACTACCCTGTAACACCTTACATAAATATTGCTGCCACTGTTCATCATTAGCTGTGCTTTCAGTTAAGAGGTGGAAGAAAAAGGATTCTTTTCCACATGCTCAGGCCTTAACTAAGTTTTCACAGTCACCTTCTGATTTCAGCACCTCCAGTACAGGTACATACGTGTGTGTATACTCACATATGTACATATGTCCAGGAACAGAGGCTACAGCATCAGAGGAGCAGCCAGCTCCTGTCCGGATAAGGATTGTCCACAAGCCTGATATAAGGTCTGCAATGCTTTTGGGAGAGGTCCTGGTGTGGGAGTTAATTCCCTCCTTAGTTTAAAGAGTGAGGACATCTCACACATAGGTCAATAACCTGGGCAGCACCAGACACAGTCCTCCCTCCATGTTTGCCATCTGACTGGAGCAGTTGTGGAGACCTACATTTTTCCTTACAGCTCTGGTCAAAAGTTGAAACAGCTGCAATGCAGCGGGAAAATATTAAGCATTATCAGCAAGTTCTCACTTTTGCAATGGAAGGCATGGAAAAATGAGGAGGTCTCTGAAATCCTATTTTGTCAGAGCAAGTCAAGGATGACAGCTATGGTAGTGTTCAAAGAACAGCACTATAAGTAATGCAACAGCCAAGGTTTGACCTGCCAAAATCAAAGCAATCCAATTATCTGCTGTTGTTGTCTCAGCTCTCGTGTCTGGACTTTGTGCAACTTGGGTTAAAAAAAAGAGTATCAGTTCCCCCTGAGGAATATCCCTTGAAAAACACCTGTGTGGTGTTGTGCACCTGGCCACAAAGACCTGTGGGTGGTGAGGAGGTGCCTGGCTGGCGTATGGGGGCAAGGTCCTAATTGCCTAAGGGCTCCGTTCAGAGGGGCTGGAGTGTTTGGGACCCTCCCTGGGGTATTTCCGGTCTCACAGAACTGACAGGCTTAAATAGAGACAACCTGACCCAAAAACTCACTTGACCTCCTCAACACTCAGCAAGAAAATCCAGTGCAAATGACAGCTTCAAGGGCTCCTCTGGGCGAGCTCCTCCAAGCGCTGGCTGAGCTGTCAATTCGCCAAGCTGTGCTTCAGGCAAACACGAGGTAGTGTTTTCAGACTTAAAGAGACTTGGGGGAGGTCTTTAACAGGGGCCTGAAACTGCAGGTGGCCCAGGCTTTAGAGGACAGGAGGGGAGAGCCCCAACAGTGGTTTCAGAGAGGGCATTTGAGGAAGATCACCAGGCACACAGCAGTCCCCCCACCCCCAAGTGCCCGCTCAGCTGGGGCTGTGTAGAGTCCAGGTCGGGGTCTGCTGGCAAAGCCTGCCCCATCCCCACTGCCTTTGCCTTAACAGCTGCTCTGGAGAGCAGGAGGCTTATGCTAGAAAGGGAGAAGGGAAGCACATGTTTGTAGAAGTACTAAAGGCTTGAAATAAGTACCACCAGCACCACAGCAGCCTACACGGCCAGGAACAAACCACAGCACTCTGCCCCTACAGACAGGGCCCTCTTCCAAGTGTTAGGCTGGTCCCAGCTGCTCTGTTCTCTCCAGCCCAATTCATGCACAACCACGCAAGCAGTTGTCCCAGGAGGGGTGAAGGGGAGCTTGTGAGGAGTGTTAGGTGCTGTGGTGAAGAGGAGGAATTTCTTCAACTGCCACTGAAGTGATTATGGAATAACAGCCTTAGGCAACCCTACCAAAGCAGCTGGACAGACAGGATAGGATTAACTCAGCCAGGGAAGGAGGATGTCATGGCTCCCACGCTCGTCCTTTCCCTTCTCTTGCCTCAACAACTGCCAATGCCTTTGCAGGCAGGCGGTGATTTGGGTCAGTGCACAGTCCCTGAAAAATTTAGTCCTGGAAAACAGTAATTAGCTCTTGGTAGTTGGGCAAGCAGGAATGGATTTCCCTGCAGCCACAACTGCCATGTGCAATCGACAACCTACGGTGTGGGACCTGCAGCTGGGGGAGGAAAGGTGGGAACATGCAGAAAGCCCTACATTGGTTTACAACAATTTTGTAGGCAATCATTAGAGAATGTAACCCCAGGGCTTTAAGCCAGGAATACATTATGCCAAAAATTATGGAAGTATCTGAACACCTTCCTGCTGGGTATTCTGCAAACTATTCTTTGCTTGGTCTCTCCCCAGGAGAAATGCCTGTGTGACACAGCATCTTATTCCATGGACCATTTCCCATGCAGACACGTTTGTGCTACTTTTTTTTTTAAACTCTTCAACTTGAGTTAGGCAAGACAAGCTCAAAGAAATTCCTGGATCTGGTCAGCTCCCTACTATGATGTCAACTGCCCCTTTGTAAAAGTAGGTATTAGTGCAAGAACAGCATAAGGTTTTACATTTAAGTTGATACAGGCAGCATCAGCCAATGTCTTCCTGGCAGAAAGCTGTGCTCCTTTGGACTAACACACGTAATTCCATAGCGTGGCCAGTAGATACTGCCTTTGCTCCTCATAAACGCCACAATATCTGTATTATTGTCCCATGGGGAAACAAGGTACTCCCAAAACAGAAGGCAGATCCAAGACCAGCTACAGCTGTTGACGGAGCATGTGCAACCACCAGGAGTGCTGGAACATTTGAACAAGTGGGAATAAAGCAAATACGACATTCTACAGGAAATTTAAAGCATCCATGGTGCTTTAGAAAAACAAGGAAGCCTGGATTCCAATTATTGCTCCAGTGCTTAATAAAAGTATCAATAAAAGCACAATGGGAGGCACTAGAAGTAATGCTTGTCGATTATCCCTTTGACAACCATCTGGGAAGTTCCGTTTCACTGAGAGACCTATAATTGTGTTCAACCTCAGGCAAAGTATTTCCCAGATAAGAAAGCACTGACCACCTTATTAAGGGGCTTCCTGGGCAGAACAATTGAGATGCTCTTTTGACAACAAATGGGATTAGAGGGAGAAGCTTCTGTTAGCTGACACATTTGATAGACTTTTAAAAAAAAGAAAAAATATTAAGAACCACAGCAAATGAAGGAAAAGTAAACGCTATGCTTTTTTGGTTACTCCCCAGATGTTTTTAAATACTGCAGAGCAATTTTGTGCGGGGTTCAATCTTTTCTGAGAGCAGGCACTGCTAGGAGATGTGATCCTGTTCTCACCTTCCCTTACATCTGGTCCAGCACTCACATGGGCAAAAGCTGAGCTTGACATTACTGTTGGGAAGGACAAACTAGAAGAGAAAACAAATGTAATCAGCCTTTCAGTGCCCTGGCAAATGAAGAAATCCATTGTAAAACTGTACAACCCCTAGAATCTGTACAAGGGAATTGGTGAAACAGCTTCTAGTGGAAGCAGCCCTCAGTTAAACTAAATAAAGCACAACACAAGGCCATACTCTGGCAATTTTGCTTGTGTTCAGGTGATGACTGTCTCTTACAGAACCACTGCATTTGCTACTTATTTAGCTACTGTTTATCCAAACTGCACTTCCTGACAGGCCAATGCTGTTGAAGAGATCCACCCCACAACAAACCAACATGTAAAATTTAAGTTCTTTTGCATCATTCCCACTTTGACATGTTGTTAACTTTAGAGTGCAGCTGGATGAGCCTTTCTCCAGCAGCAACACTGGCTTAAGAGGAGTTTTACCCTCCCCCAGCCCCATGGCTACATCCTTGGTTGTTCCAGTATATCAGACAGCCACACAGCCACCTGTCCCACCCCCCATGCTACAGCAGGTTGCACAGGATTGCATCCAGGTGGGTTTTGAATATCTCCAGAGAAGGAGACTCCACTGCCTCTCTGGGCAGCCCGTTCCAGTGGTTACACTTTCACTTCTCTCATTTCCCCCCTTCACTCTCAATACTCAAACTACCGTTCAGGACCTCCTGAAATCTAGAAGAATTTCAAAGGTGAAGCAGGGCAAACTAAAACGAGGTTTTGTTTTACTGCTGTGATTACATCTAGCTCAGAGCAATGCTTTGCCTATAAAAAAGAATATAAACACAAACAACATTATGTGTATTAGAGTAACACTGCAGGCAAGACAAACAAAACCAATGCCTACAACTTCATTTCTTGATTCCAAAAAGTCTCATCCCTGTATCATGCCACAACAGCTTGAGTAGACCAGAAGATTTTAAGGTTTCAATTGTCATATTGAAGATAATTATTAGTTAATGATATGTAACAGAAAATATTAATAAGTAAGCAAAATGATGCAAGTGCCTTGCAGTGAGAACCCCAGCATTGCAGGGTACAGCTCCACAGTTCCCTAATGGAGTGCTGAGTTGTTCTCAAGTTTAGGGAAAAGACTTCTTTAAGCCCTTTTGTGATTTTCATTCGTTGAAGGCAGGGGGAATACAGCAAGGTCTGGGATAGTAGTGCTGCTTGTTCCATTTCATGTTATCTGGCTTGCTTCAGGGCAAGAAAGAGAATGCAGGCTGTGAAATTTTTCCTGTTTAGTGCGGAGAAATCTGCCTGGTTGAAACACTCTTGCTCTGCAGCAAGAATATTTTGTACCTTTCCTAGGCCATGAAATTCCTGAACCAGCATTGACCCCACCATGTTTTTATCTAAGAAAAAGCTGGAAGCAGGTGTGGCCTTAACTCTCTGAAGAGGATGGGTAGAACAAATAAGTGTTCTTACAGCGGACACCAAGCATTTGAGACAGATTTATTTAGCATCCAAAAACATTAATTAAGCTCGCAGACTGACACATTAATACGTACATACTTTTAAACAGAAACTAGCGTTTTCAATGACAGTGTGCTCAGGTCAGAAATAGTAGAAAATCACCTTCTCCAGTTAATTTGATGTACACTTATCCTGGAAAATGACTGTAATAGCAGGAAAAAGGCGCCTTTACTTGTTAAGTTTTAACCTGGACAAGTCTGTCTAAGCAACTGAAGAAATAATTGTGGGCATCTCTAGATGTTTGCATATGCTGAAGACTTAAAAACAAAAGTGGACCTGAGTTCAGAAAAACATCCACTTATCCCCATCTCCTGGGACAGTCTCTCCCTTCTCATTGCATGTTTGCCCTCATATAAATGACAGAATTTCAGTCATCAACTGGAAGACAAATGGTAAGAGCAGTCCTGGAGTCACTTAGAGGAATAGCTGACACTGGAAACAGCAAACTGGCTCCAAACAAGGATGGAGCTGGGTTTTCTAGTGGAAAACAGTGAAAGTGCTGGTAGAAAAAAATCCTAATTACTATGACTACCAAAAGAGTGCCAGACAGATCTGAGAACTTAAGCTTGGTCAGCTACTGCAGGGTTAGATGTGCACACTTAGAAGTGACACCAGCACTGAAGGGAATACACATGGAAGCAGCAGGAGAGGAAGCAATCCCCTACACGGCTGCCAGCAAAATCTTCCAGCAGCTGAAGATACACGTAACCAGTAACAATTGCACATTCTCAAATGATTCACAGTAGAGCCAGAGTCACCTCCTAGGGCTACAAAGAAACCAGATGCATAGCACCTGATGCTATGTTGATGTATACTAAGAAAGACGCTGCACGGGAAATGCCTGTCTGCCGGAGAGGTAACAGTCAGCCTGATGCAGGAATGTGTCAGATACATCTTAGCACTGCAGAAAGGACTAAAAGCACAGAAGTGCTTTAAACAGTAAAGCAGGAGTTACTCTTCCAATGCAAAACATTACTTGTTTCTGTTGAAGACATTAAATGCTGTTGATGTACCAGACTTCAGCCTCAGCCCTTGAAACGACGTTGAGTCACCAGAACAGCCAGAGAAATCCACTTTTTAAGGCAATATACTGGACTTTCCTTTTATTACAACCTACCTGCACTCTCTACAGCCTACTGCAAATGCAATCCTACACAACAAACAACCGAAGTACCACCTTGTACGTGGATGTCCCTTCCTCTTTGAAGTGTAATATATTTAAAACCCCTCAGCACATTGTGCCAACATTGTCAATAGAAAATTAAGCACAAGCTGTTAATTCAAACAAGTTTATACACATCATGGATAAAGAATTTTTCTCCATTAAAAAAGCCTTTTCCTGGTGTGGCTCTTTTTTCCCACCAGTATTTCCTTTTGCTTTTTGAACTTGTTATGATTTGGTGATAAGATCCATGAATGTGAAACAGTTTCAACACGGTCTTCAGTTTGATTTCAGATGTTTGGCTTGAAAACTCCACGATATCCTCTGAAAATATACCCAGATGTGTTCATGAGCTTATTTCAATCGTATTTTGAATTAGCAGAAGACACAAATACCGAAAATTTGTGTTTTTTATCTTGACAACAAAAAATGTAGGGTCAGCCAAAGTGAGATTACTCAAATGGATTCCAACTCCCAAGTATAGTAAGATACCAACTTTTATCAGTCTCACTCTGGGCTGTTGTTCCTTACATGTTCCTTGTACCTTCTATTTAAATAACCCGTACAGTCTCTGAGTTTAACAGATAATCAACAAGCATAATACATATTACATTGAATCAAGAATATCTACACTTTGATAAAGTTGTCATAAAAACTTCTCTATATTCAAATTGATGGTGTTCTTCATAAAACTATTATTCAGTTGTTCTAAGATTACTCATACTTATTGACGTATTGTAGCTTTTCATTTCAAAGAATTTTGTCTTTGCCAAAACAACTTCGAAATCAGTTCTCACTTAGATACTTTTCACCAAATTCTTTCGTTTTATTGCCTAAATTTACTCAGAAAGCATTCACTGGTTACAGTAGAATTCTGATTTCTTTTTTTTTTTTAAATTTGTGAGGATCCAAACATACCATCAACTATAATATTTGTTCTTTACAAACAGGTAGTCAGATACCATGCCAAAACCCAGTTATTTAGTCACAGAAGCAAGAGCTGTTCTGGTAGTTGAAGAGCAAGCAGCTACATGAATTTCTAAGTGCATTAAAGCCTCTTTGTACCTCCTACAAATTAAATTACTTAACCAAATTTGTAAAATGTAATCATACCTGTTCTCTTTGTTGCAGTAATCAGTGGAATCACTTTCACATCTTGTAGTATTTCCTGTCTTGGTTTCCATTTCCTTGGCTTTAGAAGAGTCTACCTTATGATTGTATTTGGAAAGCATCTATAGTAAACATTAAACAGGAATAAAAAGAATTACCCAAGAACTCAAAACAGATGAATTGCAGATAGAACAAGGCCCTTTTAATTTTAGTATTCTGATATTAAAATTAGTTAGGGAAAAAAAGCATATTATCTAACCTTTAGAACATGATCTGGTATCCTTGTTATTTCTGGAGGTGGAGGAGTATCGAGTAACTGGTCATAGTGTTTCAGTTTGGGAGGGGAAGGGTCCCCAGAATGTTTAAGATACTCATCAGAGCTCGCTGCAAAAGGAATTCTTTCTTCTTTGTATGGTGTATCTTTTGCATCGTTCTTTGTCACTGACTCAATCTTCCCCCCTGGTGTTACCTGCTGCTGCAAAAGAAGTATTAAATGCCTTCAGGTAATTTACTTATGTTAGGTAAAGTATTCAGTAAATGTTCTTACAGAATTACGATTAGAAAGAACTTTTACAGTGACATAAGAAAAAATAGTATTGGAAAAGAATCCCAGACTGACATTTTAAAATCTGCTTATGGCAAAGTGTGTGAAAATGTACATAATTGCTGTTTACTACCTTAGCTTCTGCTTTTAGCCATCTTGTTTGAAAATCTGGACACTGTGGTGTTGCTGTATGACTGGGAAGAGGAAGTTCCTTTGTCTCTGGTGACCTTGATAATACTGTATCATTTGTTTTGGGAGAGCCCTTCACATCAGGGGTACAGAACACAAATACCATAGGAGAAGCCATCCAGTCAGCTGCTGCTATCAAGGTGAGCAAAATAAAATTAAAAATATATACATACACACACATATATAACTATTACCAGTTCCAGTTTCATTTTCTAAAACACATGTATCATTTTAGTTGATAATTTGTTTAATCCATCCAAATGACAGTATTCCTTAAAAGCAGTAAATGCAAAGTAGTCATTCTAGTCCCACTACTGAATATAACTGGAGAAGCCCAACTTAAATCAGCATTGCTTTACCTTCTCATTTACCCAATTGTCACTATGCTTGTCCCAAGATTTTAAAAATAACCTATTTCTCCTCTCAAAGAAGTTTTAGCATCACTCTTGAAAGTCTTAAATTACTGTCTTGCTAGCCCCTTTCTTTCCTGTCTTTAAACAAATCCAATGGGTATTCTCAGGGAAAAAAAGGCTAAGTTGGCAAAACAGTATTTTTATTTCAAATATGGATAAGCTGCAGTTACAAAATGATTAATTCCTCTGCATAATTCCAATTGGATATGAGTGCAAGAATGAGTTAAGATTTATAGGGAGTAAGAAACTTTCCCATAGAAGCCACCAACATCTTTTAGACATTAGTGCTCATACAATGACTTGCCCTGAATTAACCATATTTAACCAGAAACACAATTTAACCATGTGTTTACAATGCATTTACACAAGCATTCTGTAAAAATGCGTATGTATATTAATTTCACATATTTTTAACTTACCATTCTCAGCTCTGTTATTTGATTTTGATGCAGGAGTAACCATGATTTTCCTGACTGTCATTTCTGGCAAATTCTCTCCATTATCATCTCTATTAACCAACCTGAAAACCAAATCCCCAATTAGCTCTCAAATATTATGAAGAAGTGACAATTAAAAGAATAATTACCAACCTAAACAATTTTCTAGTATTCATTCATGAATATGCAAATTAAAAATTAGTTTTCTCACACATGAATTTTTAATAGATTTTTTCATCTGCGATTCTACCCACTTTGTAGTATGCAAACGTTCAGTCCAGCCACAAATGATCAAATACACTGAGATTTCAATCTAAGGCATTAAGAAAAACCAAACCCAAACCAACCAATCAAAAAGATGTCCAGGGTAGGACAGATGCCCCAGATGATTAATTGTGTGTTAGGGGTTTTATTTTGAACTGCCTGTTGCCTATTAAATTCTATAGAACAAGAGGGAGTATTTTCTGCTTTTAAACTAATAAGGGTCTTGTGAACATTAGAAGATTTTTAATTGAATTTTTAAGTTTAAATAAGATTGTTTATCTTAAATACTATAGAGCTTTAAAGTAATTTTATTAATCACATAACTATTTAAAAGGAGAAATCCCAAAATTGTTTTAAAAGAAAATTTAGTGATTTCAAAGTGACAAGTTATTTGATATCAATTCCATAACACTGGAAACAGAAATTTTAAAAATAATTTTTTCATATCCAAGATACTCTAGTGAAAAAATGGCATACGCAGTTAAGAGACAATACCAGGCAAAAAGTGGAAGTTTACCCAACCTACACACAAAGCTGTGTCTTGAAAGAAAATTATTTTAAATATTTAAAAATTAATCTTAACTATGATAACCAGATTTAGATCTTCTCTACAAAATGTCTAATGTTAAAAAAACCCCAATAAACAGTATAGGCAGTATATGAGGCAGTATATTTTACTTAGATGAACACATCTCAAACTTTGAGTTAAATAAAAAAGCAACTTTTCAAGTCAGTTTTGTCTTCAAAGTTTTAGAGATAGTTGAAACCACATGATTTTTAGTTTTTACAATGAGTAGAACCAGTAGAATTTTTAAAGTGCTTTTCATGCATATGATCCTTGTTTTCCGAACAATTTCTCTAAATATCAAATATTTAGGTACTGTCAGCTTTTAAAATGGAACACATTAACTATGTGCATAACCTCACTGCTGCAATTATTTTTCTTTGTAATTAGAGCAGCAAAAATCTAGAGAAGTCTTTTCAACAGAAAACTGGAGCAAAAGGAGCAAACTGCTTCTAAGGTGGGGCTCATGTTAGAGACAGTACAGTGCTTCTATAAATTTACTGAATGCTTTACAAACCGTTTTCTGTTCACATTACTAAAGCTGCTGAAACCTTTACACTGGCTGTGCGATATCTATGGCAGACAAGGCCAGGCCCAAACCTTTGGTTAAGGAAAGCAACAGATCACATCATGTTTTTCCCTTTGTAAATACATTGTGTATGGAAGATTCTTATGGTGCAGAGGCAAGGAGCACATCAGATGCATTTCACGTTGGCATTTGGCAGTGCAACGGGTACGTGAAAGATGTGTAGAGTTAAATAACACAGGACCAACCAGCTGAGAGATAACAGTCACCCACCTGAAGACAAAGAGAAGGGTGATAGCAGCAAGAAATTAGTACGGCAAGAAGAAAATACAGAAAATTCAGTAGAGAAACAATCTGAACTCCAGTAACTTACTTTTTGATTGTCTGAGAAGTTTTGTGAATAAGTGACATCGTATAATCGTCGTTCATACACATGGTATGTTCACTAATGCCAAAGTGTTCAAGTTTTGGTGTCACACACTCATAATCATCCATCTTCAGCTTACATTTCGGTGTTTTGGGCAAAGCCCGGGGTGTTCTCAGTCTCAGTGGAGTCTCATTCTTTGGCTTTTGCTGACGTGCGCTTGTCGTGTGCTGTGCTCTCACTGCACTCCAGGGCCTGGAGAAAGCGTATTGCGAGAGACCAAAGTCAGAGAGCTGGGGGTTATGCAGCGGGTCTTTGGGCAACGGTGGCTTCTCTGTAGAAGCAGATAGATGAGACACATCATTTGCTTTTTCTTCATCAGATTTATTCTGGACAGACGTTGCTGATTCACTGTTAGCTTCTTCTTCCTCTTCTTTTGAAGAAAAGAAATGAAAAAAAAAAGGATGTCAGAAGTTTCTATTCTAAGAATTTATAAAATAAATTGGGACACTTCCCCCATATTCAAATTTTTTTACGTGTTCTAAAAATTAGATTCCTTCTTTCAGTTTAAAGTACTGAACTTGAAGCTACAACAGATATCAAAAGCTTGTATCAGGCTAAGCTATATTTATAAGTCACATATTTACTGAAGTTCACTCTGTTGGTAGATATTATTTCTAGGGAAAATGAAATTCAAAGATTTTTACATAAGTGTCTTTTTCTCCCTGCATGCAGATGAAAAGGTTTTTGAGGAAAGAGCAAAGGCTGCACACAGTACTAGAATGCTCATTCTTCAGAAAAACAGTACTGAAGAAAGGTTATGAAGCAGCAACTAAAAACTTGTGAAAGAAGATAGTTTTTCAATAACAAGAGTCCACTGCAAAAATATGTAAATCTGTAATTTGTACATTTTTGGAGTTAGATAAACCAAAACACCTCAAAACATTGGTGACTTTCTGCGTGATGTAGTAAGTGAAGGGCAATGAATCTGGAGAAAGGTCTGGAGCACAAGTCCTGTGAGGAGCAGCTGAGGGAGCTGGGGGTGTTTAGCCTGGAGAAAAGGAGGCTCAGGGGGACCTTATTGCTCTCTACAGCTGCCTGAAAGGAGGTCGTAGCCAGGTGGGGGTCGGCATCTTCTGCCAGGTAACAAGTGACAGGACAAGAAGACACAGTCTTAAGCTGCACCCGGGGAGATTCAGGTTGGACATTACCAAGAATTTTGTCACAGAAAGGGTGATTAGCCATTGGAATGGCCTTCCCAGGGAGCTGGTGGAGTCACTGTCCCTGGAGGTGTTTAAGGAAAGACTGGATGTGGCACTCAGTGCCATGGTCTGGTTGACTTTGTGGTGTTCATGAGTACAGGTTGGGCTTGATGATTCAGAAGTCTTTTCCAGCTTAATTGATTCTGTGAGGTGGGTAGGGGGAGGGAGGCTGTTTAAAGTAATACACTTTCTGGTGTGCAGTGGTATTATGTCTTCAGATACACTTAGCTTAAAAATACAACTTAAAAAATAGTTTAACCTTGTAGCTCTGTTTGGAGACTTCTTTAAAGGCAAAGAGATTATAGTAAAAAGGTACTATAAAAATCAGAGCCTTCTGCCCTATCTGTGTAAAACAGCTATCGTAGCTTAACTTGGACATCAATATGGTTCACAACCATGATTTTGTTTTGTGTAATGACTGGGTAATGCTCAGGGAAGGTTAAGACCCTGTCAAAGGCTTTTTGAAGACTGATTGGGCCCTTGATGCCAAAAGGAGTGTGTGTAGCACTGACAGCTGTACTACTTTAACCCATTTGGCACGTCTGGATTTTTCAGACAGGTGTGTGTGCATTTTCTGACTGGATCAAGGGCCTCCTTCCCCTCCAACAATCAAGCTGCTACTGCTTCTCAGATGCCACCTAATTCCTGTACATTCTTCCCTTGTCCCATTTGTGCTGTGAAACAGACATTTTACGGTTTTCTCTAGGGTGATTTAAGTTAATGAAATTCATCACATATGAATACAAACCAACTGAGGTGCATCTACAATAGTTCCTCACGCATGAGAAGCTGAAGCAGCATAATTCTCTGGCTTATGAAAACATGCTTGCTTACATGTTTTCTAAATATAATTATCGCTGAAAAAAACCCCAAACCCAACACATACTAACCTAAAAGCATGCCAGAAGATCTAACTCCAAGTGTTTGTGTTTTGGCTTATACTTATGGCACCAATCACAAAAAAATCTTTTAACCTCTGGATATTATAATAGAGCAAATATAATGGATGTACCTGATCTCCTAACTAATAGACATATACACATAGCTAAATAGAAACATTTTATAGAAATGATACATTTCTTCACATACTGTATTGACAAGAAATATTACCTGTAGAGTCTTCGACATGTGGTTTGTAGCCATATTTCTGGAACAGCTCTCGTATTTGTCCAAGATCTGCTGCATTTCTTTGCATCAATATTTCACTTGCCTTCATGAACTCATGAATTGCTTTTTTTTCAGAGCAACTCTTACCAAGACTGGCACTAACATCTTCCTTTGGGGACAGAGAGCGGGAGGGGAACATAGAAATTCTGGTTTTCAAATCATCACATGGTAGTTGTTTACACATGAAGCATTTTAGGAGTAAGTATTCAACTGCAATTCAGATGAAGATAAGCAGAGAATTTAGGTCTTTTCTATACCTGAAAACCACTGGGTATCTATACCTACGGAATACCAGGAATACATAGGGCATAAGTGTATAAAAACTTACAAAAGTAACAGTAACGACAGTTCACAATATGATAAGTGGATGTGGCACTAATGTCTTAAGCAAGATTTATCACAATATGATAACCTTGCAAAGAAAAATATATGCTTTTAATCCAGAAAAAATATGAGATAACAGCAATTAGTTTGGACTCTTACTCCATATGTACAAAGAATAAGTGCAGAGCAGAAGGTAAACCTCACTTTTACATCACTCAATTATTTTTATATTGCTCATTTCTATAACCCATTTTTCCTACTTCTGTATAAGAAATAGACAACATTTTTCACAAGTTTAACTGAATGGCTGAAGATACTGAAAAATCTGTGAAGATTGACTTTATGGTAAAGGCTGGTCATGGAAAACAAGCAACCTCATCTTTTTTGTTGGGAGCTGCTGCTCCTGAATCGTTCTCCTCATACCTTGGCACAGCTACAACTTCCTTGTAACCTTTGTTCCCTTCTTATCTGAGTGACAATAGTGACTGCAAACTAATAAACATTGCCATACCTACTTTGGGTCACCCACAAGTTTTTGGGTATTACCCCAATATCCACGGCCATTAGGAGGACTTAGAGGTAAGTGAGTAAAAACAAAGGTTATAACTGCTGACTAACAAAGTTGAATTGTGGATTAATGATCAAAACAGACCCATAAGTTTATGGAACATGCACACACATGTAATTTTTCAAGAAGGAAGCAAGTTAAAATGTTACCTTCTGAGTCTTGATTTCGCAATGGAGGTCATGCAAGACTGTTATTGGAGATTCATCTTCATAGTCTTCGAGATTCATGTTCACATAAAAGAGTTTGGAAAGTAAAAGAGGCATCTTAGTGTTTCAGCATGCAAGTAACATTCTACATGGAAATGCAATTTCCTGTATTAGCAGATGAGAGGCTGGACAGGAGCTGTCAATGTGCACTCCCAGCCCAGAAAGCCAATCCTGTCCTGGGCTGCATCCAAAGCAGCGTGGGCAGCAGGGCCAGGGAGGAGATTCTGCCCCTCTGCTCTGTGAGACCCCACCTGCAGTGCTGCATCCAGCCCTGGGGTCCCTGCACAGGGAGGACAGGGACCTGTTGGAATGAGTCCAGAGGAGAGATCCTGAGATGATCAGAGGGATGGAGCACCTCTCCTATGAGGAAAGGCGGAGAGAATTGGGATTGTTCAGCCTGGAAGAGAGGCTGCTTCCGGATGAACTAATTGCAGCCTTCCAGTACCTGAAGGGAACCTACAAGAAAGATGGAGAAGAACTTTTTACAAAGGCACATAGTGACAGGACACGGGGGAATGGACTCAAACTAAGAGAGAACATATTTAGATTAGATATTAGGAGGAAGTTCTGTGCTGTGAGAATGGTGAGGCTCTGCCACAGGTTGCCCAGAGAAGCTGTGGATGCCCTAACTCTGGAAGTGTTCAAGGCCAGGTTGGACGGGGCTCTAAGCAACACGGTCTAGTGGAAGGTGTCCCTGTCCATGGCAGGGGGGTTGGAACTATGTGATCTTTAAGGTCCCTTCCAACCCAAACCATTCTATGTTTCTATGATATTAGAGATGTTGGATTCATACATTAGAGAAAGAGAGTCAATACAGACAAAACCAAAGAGAACTAGTTCCTGTCAGGTACCTCGCACAGCAAAAACCTGCTCTTTGTACAGTGTGTTAAACTCCACAGAGAAACTGCCCAGGCTTCCTCTTTAATGTTGCAGCTAACACTGTAAAAATTGATGTACGGCAGATACTGATATAATAGGTAGGACCCTGGGCTGTAAAGAATTACTTATGTTAAAACTTTATCCTTAAAGAGCTTGCAGGAAATTGGAAAAAAGTGATATAGACACCAGAGAAAAACATCAGCAGAAAACTTAATTCTTCATCGTGTTTGCATGTGGGCAGGTGCATTGTTCACTCACAGAACGCAGCAGCCGTTACTTTTTCCACTGGAAACCAAGGCTAATGCAAATAGCGTGGAAGAGGGCACCTGCTACGTGACAAGGCATAGCACAGAGATAAACACGATTAGAGAGGCCTGAGCTATCTGTCCAGAGAGAGAACATGCTCTGCAAATGCTTTCCTATATTGATCCACGAAGAGAAGCAAGAACGTGATTCCCATTTCGTCCCAGTCATCCTGTTTTCCTTCGTGATAAAAACTCAGCCACACACCCACCCCTTTTGAAGGAGCTCAGAGAGACGACGAGACGAGGAGGAGCCCGAACAATTCCCAGCCGAGCAACTCCCAGGCTCACCCCCGGGCCCACCAAAGGCACTCCCAGAGGAGCGCAGGGGGACAGGCGGGAACGCAAACCNGCGCCCCGCCCCCCGCCGCCTCTCGCCGCCTCTCGCGAGAGCCGCGCGCCGCGCCCGCCCTCTCGCCGCCATCTCGGCTCCTCCGTGGGGCCGGAGCCGCCGCCGGAGCGTCCCGGTGAGTGCGGCCGGGAGGGGAATTGGGGACTGGGGCAGCGGTGTCCCCGCGGCTTCGCTTCTGAATCGGGCCGGAGAGTGGGACGCCGGCGTGCGGCTGCACCGTGGGAACGGGGCGGGTTGGCTTCTCTCAGCCGCCGTGGCGGTTTGTGCCGCGGTAAAAGCGCTTGGGGGCCTTACCGGGTCACGGCACCAAGGCTGGCACAGCTCGGGGAGCGTTTGCACGACTCTCGCAGGCACACACAGGGGATGTCGTGTGCAGGGCCAGTTGGACTCGATGACCCTTGTGGGTCCCTTCCAGCTCCGCGTATTCTGTAATTGTGTAAAGCTGATGAAATCCAGTGTAATGGGTTTGGGACTACTGAACGGGTTAACGAAGAGCACTTGTGTAAATCCTAAACGTCATTCGGCCTTTCCTGCCCATTACACCCAGCGTGTTGTGTCAGAGTCTCTTGGTGCTTTCTGCTTACGCCACTTGGTCTAATTCAGGATATTGTTTTTCTCTACCAATCAGATTTCCCTCCGTCAGGATACAAAACTAGGTAATTACATACTAATAAGCCTACGGNGCCCACGGCCGCGGGCCGCTCTTACCCGCGTCCTCCCGGCGCAGGGCCCGCTCCAGCTGCTTCACCTCCTTCTCCACCGTGAGGGCCAGGTCCCGCAGCTTGCTGAAGAAGCCGCTGGTCACGTCCATGGCTCCGGGGCGGGGAAGCGGAGCGCGGAGGCGGCGGGGCCGAGGCGGCCCTGAGGGGAACGGGAACGNCTCGCAGGCACACACAGGGGATGTCGTGTGCAGGGCCAGTTGGACTCGATGACCCTTGTGGGTCCCTTCCAGCTCCGCGTATTCTGTAATTGTGTAAAGCTGATGAAATCCAGTGTAATGGGTTTGGGACTACTGAACGGGTTAACGAAGAGCACTTGTGTAAATCCTAAACGTCATTCGGCCTTTCCTGCCCATTACACCCAGCGTGTTGTGTCAGAGTCTCTTGGTGCTTTCTGCTTACGCCACTTGGTCTAATTCAGGATATTGTTTTTCTCTACCAATCAGATTTCCCTCCGTCAGGATACAAAACTAGGTAATTACATACTAATAAGCCTACGGAGAGATTGTAGCTCAAAACCTAATGCTGAGGAAAGGCCAAATTTGGATCGAGAAGACAGAGCTGGAAATACTCTGTTTTGACAGCACAGCTTTTTGAAGAAGGCATGAGCGAAGTGAACCCTTCATTCTTGAGTATCTGTGACTGGATTTTTCTTAAATAATTTATGGAGAATATGCTTTAATCGCAGTATGAGGATAACTGAACACATTCTGAAGCTACATAGATTTCAATTCCCCTTTTCTGATTCTTAAGTTTCCAGTATATCTGGCCTTGTGCTGCCTGCTGTGTGTGATGGTTTGTGAGCACCAGGTTCTGAGCGTGAACCTTCAAACCAGCCAGCTAAAAGGCAGTGGAGTGAGTGCAGAGCTTTTAATTTTTCTTGTCAAGGTTTTATTTTTGTCCCTAAGGTAATGAGAGTATTTTATATTTCTGTTTCTGTTTTAAGGCAAAATGTTTTTAACAACAGTATTACTGCGGAAGAGAATTCCTGGAAAACAATGGATTGGGAAGTACAGGCAACCAAGACAGGTTACCACTTCAATGAAGCAAGCAATGATCCGGAGGTTGGAAATTGAGGCAGAGAATGAATATTGGCTCAGCCGACCTTACCTGACACAGGAACAGGAATACAAACACAACACAGAAGAGAGACGTGCAAAGTGGGAAGCTTTCAAAAGCCTGAAGCAAGCCAAGTTTCCTGAGCACAGATACATCAGCGATCATTTAAACCACTTAAATGTGTCGAAGAAGTGGACATGTTGAATAATACAGCCTATTTTTATTTGGCACATGTCATGCGCTACCCCAAGATCTGCTCTTGTACCTATTATGGTAATTCACTGTAATTAGGGTGGGTGACAAGAAGACTTTACTGTGGTGTACAAAATACTACATTAAAAGTAGTGCTCTGGAACAGCGTGTTTTCTTATTAATTGTTTTGTTAGAGAAGTTCTTTGTGTGGCTCTCTACCATCTGCCCACCCTCTGTTCTTCAGGGCTTAAACAGCAAGTTACCAGGTGCGGTGGTGGTGATTTATAGAATAACCTAGTTAATAGCCTCAGTGATTTCCTTCTGAAAGCCTGGATGGAGAACACTCCTGCTGTGTTGAAAGGGCTCATCTGCTGGCACTGGCCACATGGCTTGGGCTGGTCACTCTCCCTTCCTCGGGGATTGTTCTGTGTACACCAGTACTTGAGAAACAACTATGATGCTTGCCAGCAGGCATGCAAGAACCAAGGGCAACTAGAACTGCAGAGACAAGGGGATGGGGCTGGAATTCATGGAATGTTATAAAATGTTCCATTTAAAAAAAAAAACTTTCTGGAAAGAAGTGTTGGTTTTAACTACTAGTGTTATTGTCTTGTCAGTGTCAACTTGGGTGTTAGAGCCCTCTTACACAGATTGTTCCTGATCTCAAAGGAACATGGCTGATTCCTGTTTGAGCGGCTGACTTCTAAGTCAGGCTCAGTGTCCTGAAGGAATGAGTTAGCCACTAGTCAGGGTTTTTATTTCCCCACAAGACCCAGTGACCTGGAAGATGTGTGAAGAGTGCATGTAATCTTGGCTGGAGTGTAAAAACTGGAACAATGATGCAGTGGTTCTCAGGTAGGCAGTTTTTCTCGCTGATCTAATACACAGATGTTACAGCTGAGCACTTTTCAGATTCTTTCACATACTTTTATTAAGTTGATGTTGCATTCACTGATGAATTCAAGTGTCAAGTCCATTCATATCCCTTTGGAAAAGAGGCTTAAAATGGTACTTTTTTATTAAACATGAATTATACTTCAGAGAAGTATGGACAGGTCTGAACACTGATGTACAAAATCTTGAATGCACTTTCATTGGTTATAAATGGCTTAAGAGAACTTTACGGAAAAGTATACATACAGGGAAATTGCAAATACAATTAAAACATGAAGGAACTTCCAGGCAAAGCAATGTGATTTTGTATTTAATTCATTTATAAAAGCCCGTTTCAAAAAGTTACTTCAAGTATTAAACTATAAATGGCAACGTTTTCTCTGTGCATAGGACAAGTCCTATCTGTAACATACAAAAAAAATACAGTAAGTGCGTCATTATTACACGTATCTTTTACACGTCGTCCAAAACTTAAATACAGCTCATTACAAGTTTAGGCAGCACAATTAAAAATAATTTTGTGGAAGTAGAACAGCTGGGACATTGTGATTAGTGCAAATGTTGATGACCCTTGCTGGCAAATACAAAAGGAACTGCAGAGATAACCCAGGGATGTTTTGTTCATCTAAGTTAAAAACGGGACAGACTGAACAGCAGGAATGCTGCCTCTTTCTGGGATAGCTTTATGATTGTAAATCATCATTCAGGAACATTTAAGTTTCCCACAATAAAGCTGATAACAGGATAAGGGGCAGGAGAAATCAGAGAGGACCATGCTAAGTGTCTAAGCTGTCAGCTAAGCAGTGTAAACGGAAGCATGTCACCCCCAATGCTTTGGTGACAATAAAAGTAACCCAAATACTTCATCTCTGACATGTCTGCTTGACTGCTGACCATGAGCTCTCTGTTTCTTGGGACAGGGGTGGGAAGAAAGATGGGGAAACCTCCCAAAACCAAAGAAAGTGATCCTGTAAACATAATCAGACTTCACTACCTAGTGGAAACAAATTCAAGTAATTGCTTCAGAAAACAAATGGCCAAACACCAGTTTTAATTCGCATTAAAACAAACTATGACTCGTAGCTTCATGATGTTTCATGAAAGTTACATAATTAAGAAAAATATGTATAAAAAGCTCTATATACAAAATAAATTGATAGAAATGAGTGTAACAAATGTCTTCAGTACTAAATCACTTCATGTGCAGCTGCTCTCTTTGGTGCCATTTAGGGATAGAAGAGCCTCTGACGTTTACACCTGCTGTTTTTTAGGTACTGCAAAAAGACGTGTTTGTGAGCTAAAAGTAGCTGCTGTTTGGAGCCTCTTTAAATGCACACCCACATCCCCCAGTCAGACATAATTTTAGAGAGTGTCCCTGGAGAACATACACTATGACGCTCAAAGCTGCCATGGTTTTGTTGTTATTTAACTCAATAAAAATCTGGTCAGTCAGTGCTCCAGATCCAGGCAGATTTGGTCAATCTGTGTCGGAATCAGTACATCTTGGTAAATCTGCCAAACATTAATGCTGCTGCACACTGCAGTCTCCCTCCTCTTGGGGCTCTGCTTAGCTACAACTGGACCATACTTCAGTTAGATCATGAAGCCTTTGTGTGCATATTCAGTGGTATTGAAATTCATCCCAACCCAAAAGATGATTTATAATTAATAAAGAAGAACCACACAAGACCAAAGGAAAGAAACAGTACCTGAAAACTGTAGGTATTCAGCACTCTGGAGAACAGGACCAGTTTGTAAGAATAGCTTACCAAAAGTAGCTTGGTACTTGCAAATTCCACACTCAAGAGGCAGCTTTAACAAAAATGTTACTGTAATTTCTACTCAAATCACTAAAAATAGAAGTGCCCAAACCTCCTCTAAAGTAACCCTCTGAATATTCAAAATGGAGGTTTTCAATCACATCTGGCTTGTATCAATACAGTCTCAAAATAATATGGTAGGAAGTCAATTAATGACAAAATCTACTCCTCTTCCTGCCCTCCTCCCATAATACGCCTTTGGTAGGCACAGCAACGATGTGTGTGTCATTATTACTCACTCTGTGAGTAAATAACAGTAAGAAAAAAACCAGTATTATGTAGTTTTAAGTGATTTCTATTTATGGATTTGCCTGCCTCATATTCACAGGGACAGGTTTATTTCAAGACATTTCAGAAATATGGAGGATAAATCACACTGAAATCCTGCCCTGCATCAGGCTTCTGTCCTCACACTGGGAGTTTAAAGCCATTTTTTTATTTTTTCAGTGTATGTAGATTTTTTTAAAAGAGAAAAGCAGTAAGAAACACGAAAGCAGTTTCTAATTGCAGCCAATGTCAACTATCCAACAATAACTACTATGTATGGCTTGCAATAGTCATTACTTTGATGCATCTAAAAGCTTAAGGGCTGCTATTTTTAATGACAATCCAGGTATTTTCAAGACTCCCTGATACAGAGTAGGTTAAAGCACAGAACCAGCGTGTACAACACGCCCAACACCCTAAACAGTTGTTTTCTCAGGATCCATCCCCCTGCTGATCTGCTGAACAGGCAGACCTGTCCTTCTCACTGCATTCACCGGGAGGTTCCAGCTCTTCTGTGCATGGGTCAGAAGTACCCACTTCCTGCAGCCCCTGCCTCTGCTGGCAGGGACACATATGGCTGCAGCCCGACAGCCAGAGAGCCATCCCGCTCCCTCCTGGACTGCCTGGCACTGCACGGCCTAGGGCGCGCTCAGGACACAACCCAAACACAGAGGATGTCATCCTGCTGCCTTAGCCGTGACATCTCCCCCCAAAGCCCAGGCCTGCCGGGAAAACCTAACCCCTCCATCCCACTCGCTGGCATGCCCTTAGAGTTTGGCAGTAAAATTCCCTTAGAGAACTTAATTCCTTTATATTGGCCTGGGGTTTCTCTTAGTCCCCCCAGGAAAAAAAAATAAACGGGGTTGGGGTGGTGAATGTGGAAGAATCATCTTTAAATCATTTTACTATGTTTTGTATTTGTCAAAGTGACTTTCAGTAATGCCTGCTTTTACACCAACAGCAACTGTGGCATCAGGATTATCCTAAAACCACTGCTCTCCTTTTCTCACCTCAAATATGAGGAAAAATCTAGGAAAAAATTCCTGTGATCTCCATAAACATGTCAGAAATGTCAGTTCTTCATGAAAAGCCACAAAAATGTCCATCAGATAGACAAAGAAGTGGTTTCAGAAGAGCAGCACTCGCTAGAAAGTACGCATGGAGTTAGCCCAGTCTGTTTACTTGCCGTTTTTCCTGTAGATTCACTATCCTGACTTAAGAAATCAGCAAGTTCTCCTGACATTGCCTACAGGATACATACATTCATGGGGGGTATATGAAGCACTTTGGGGAGTGGGTGGGGGGAGCAGAGACCATATTGCTGAATCAGTGATACTTAGGATTCTGAGATACATTTTCATTATCGTTCTGCTGGATGATGTCTGTGCATGGGCGTGTTATTTCAGCTATAATACATTGATGCAGTAAAGCCAGATGATATCCTAGGCCCTCCATGACAGTTCCACCAGTGTTTGGGGCTGCAAATTTTGGTATTCAGAACAAGCCATTTGAACATGCAGTCCTCCTTCTCATTATCTTCCCCAAGAAATTTTGCTGGTGCAATACTGCTGAGAGCTTATATTAAGATGGGCGCTTCTCACTTAACATTTGAGAAGAAAAAGCTAAACCTTTCAGATCAATGTGTAGCAAATGTTTTTGTAAGTTTTGGAATTAGCAAATGCAAAATTTCTTGTACAAAGTTTGAAGAAACATTCTGCAACTTTTATAAAACATGCAAGTTTGGACCATTACTTCTGTCTCAAGAACATCCAACAGTGAAATCATATTCATAGGTTCTCAAAGAGTTCTTGTTCCAGAAGATTAATATTTAAGAAAAATTTATTATATCCAAAGACAAAAAATACTTATTTTAAACCTTACAGTATACTCAATACCTTAGTATTTCCATCATAAACATATTTAACTCAAGTAGCAATCAGTCTGGGAGACAAACCAAACAGGTTCTTTTGGACTAGATCATCAATTTGACTACTGCCTTCAGTCTGTATCAAAAGGGCTCATGTCTATTTGTAATCAGCATCAGCTGAACATCAGAAAAGTTACAGACAGAAAAATAGTATTTGTCACTTTTTCCAGGTGCAAAATTCCAATACCACCCAAAGATGAGTTACCAGTCTTCTCTGTAGAGGAGTGAGGAAAAAAAAAAACCCCAGGTTGTTTGCTGTAGGTCTTGAACTAAGGATGGGATGGACTTGATTCCTCACACAGGAAACACATTTTGCCTTTTGTGAACAGGTACATTGCTGCACCAAGCCATCGGTCTTTAGCAATTTCAGCATCACTTAAACTGGACTTGAAAGTGGGAGACTAAAAGATGCAATTTTTCACTGTGCTAACACAGATCTATGATCCAACACTAATCTTCTCATAAGTACCTGATATTTGTATTTTAGAACCAATAAAACTTGTGCCTTTATTAAAAAGATAAAACAAAAGTATAAAACAGTATTTATAAACCATCAAGAGTCCCATGGAAAAAGCAGTACTCTGCTGGTTCTGTTTTCTAGCAACACACAACTGCAATATGATTTTTCTCAGGGGTATTTTACCATTTTGTTGCTGCCTTACACAGAACACAGCAAACAGTAACAGAAAATATAAGAACTGTTAATTCCTTTTTGGACTGCCTTTTCCTTGTATGCTGACTGACATTTGTTGGAAAGTAATAATCCATGTTTTATTCAACTAAAACCCAAGTTTTCTTCTTTGAGCTCTGTCCTTGGTGCGGTTAAATAAATCAAGTTAAAATGATGAGGAAGCTCAATCCTATAGCAAAAAAGCAACACCCAAGTTAAAGGCTTTTATGTTGTTGGCATTGCCTTGCTCCAAAGCACAGCTAGTAGAAGGAACCCTCAGTCCTGAAAGACTTGGAGAGCTGTGATCATGGGCTAGACTCGTTAATAGGAAGAGAGGAGAGGACATCATCCAGTCCCTTCCCCATCACCTGGCATCTGAACTATGTATACTCCCACTTCAGAATTGCTGACCATGCTCTACGCTGACTTTTTTTTTATTATTATTCCTTTTCCTTTTTTCTTTCCTTCCGTACTCTGGAGACCTGCTATGGAAGTGACTTCTGCAGTGCCTAAGGTATGAAGTTTGCCCGTGAGGAGGTAGGAGTCTGCAATCTACCCCCACCACTGCAGCATAAAAGAAATGCATAGTTCCCACTCTGGACCTTGTGCATCCAAGCAGGGCACTTCTGGATCTGGCCCTTTGGTAGCAGTATATAATTCAGTGTTGCATAAATGCACATTAAGAATCTTAAGGCATCTGTCTTAACTTCCCTGCTCTGCAATAGTGCTTACAAGAATCCATTGTACTGTGCAGAAACTTGAGTTTCTTGTCTCTTCCTAAAATGCTCGTGTTCCATTTCTTCCTGCTCAACTTCTTCCAAACAAAATTAAGTAATATTCAAGCTCAAAATGTGTTGCAGAAACCTAGTGAAACAAAAAAGGTAATTAATGGAATTATCCAATTAGCTTTGAGAAAACACATCATAGCGCATTACACAAATGCACCTGGGTAATGTGATTTACAGACTTCTGATTAAGGTAAGTAATTAAGGTGACTTCAACTCAGAAATAGCCTTCTGGGAGGTGTGGGTTTTTGTTTCACACCTCTTATGTTTTAGAAGATTATCTGTGCTAAGAACATCAATCCATCACCACTGATCTGCATCTAAAGTATCCTGGATCCCTGATTGGCAATTTAATTTTTGAATTAAACTGATAGATGTGAGGACACAAATGGTATTTGCCTAGGTGAGGCTGGGGGACTGGCCTTCTTTTGCAAATCAAGCTCTGTACAATAGATTAAGCCATGACTTTGCTTCTGCTGTGTGTTACAGGCCCAAAATTTAAAAATACAACTATTGGCTTGTTACAGGGTATTATGGAAGTGCATTGAACAGATGCTGGATCTCACAGCTATTGCACAGTTGCTTAGAAATGCAGGACTGGAATTAACCATCTTGGCCTACAGAAACTGTGATCTAATTCAACCGAACTCGGAATGGTTCAAACATTGTGCTACTGAGTTAATTTAAGGTAGCACATACCCAAATGCTTTTGCATTGGGTGCAATTATGCACTTTTATTTATAGAACTTTTAAAACTAGTGTAGTTTGGGCAAGTGTGACAAAAAGCACAAATTCTTCCTTTATGAAATCTGGCCTCGCTTTAGGAAGAGAGGGAGGATAGAAAGGAAATTAATCTCAAACTATTACCAATTAATTGTCTAGCTTAAGACAGCCATTTATGCTCCCTCTCTAGGTCAGTGGAAAGAAAGATTAAGACCTTTCTATAATACCCTATCAAAGGCTGCTGGGATGAGCTGCTCTCAGAAACTTCTATTCCGTTCTAGGAGTAACAGAAAAGCCTTCGTAACCTATTTAGATCAGATTAGGTTTTATATAGCTGGAGGCTGAAAGGAACCCTTTGCTTGGGACATTCTTTTGCACATTTACATAGCATTAAGAGAAGTTGGAAAGGGGAAACTTTTCACTGGTGAGTTCTCATGGTTGAGTAGGTTTTTCAGAAGTCCCACTAACTAGTCTAATTTTGGTTTTGTATGAGCTTACACTGAGCAGTCTGACCAACATCAGCCCAAGCGTCACACCATCACCCACAAAGACCTTTTAGAAAGGTTTTTTTTCCTTGAAAACAAACCAACCCCCTTCCAAAACTATAATTTTAGGTCAGAAGGCTCCTTAAAAAAAAAAAAAAAAGGAAAGGAAAGAAATCCTAAAATTACTGAGCTTACCAAATTCAAATGTAGTGTTTGATTTCTGATAAAAATGGAAATTACTTGCAAAAACATCCCTCCCACCAAAAAACCCACAACAATCCCCCCCAAAAAAAGAGGCAGGGCGTAATGACTCAGCTTGAGCTTCTACAGTTGTTAGTTGACCAAGTAAGATTTGTTTCTCTTCCAGAGAGAAAAAATTCACGGGAGCTTATAAGCTCACCACAGTAGACATAGTCAACATAAAAGAAGTCTAGTTTAGTCATTGGAAATACACCAAGAGAAGTTTCATATATGTGCCAGCACTCATTGTATTTCCTAAATGCAAAGTGCACACAGAGCACTTTAATGCAAAAACATTCCAGAATTCTGGACTGTCAGTTCCAAATGTGACAGAGCAGTCTGTATGGAGACACCTGTATTTACTTACTGACCTTCCTTCCTCGTGCACACGCAGCTTCCTAAAGAGCAGAACATGGCCCACCAATATATGATTAAGAAAATGACATTTAAGGAGCTCTTCTTTAAGAACAGCTCTTCCTCAAGACAGTGTTTTATCTTGGAATTGCATTTAGCATCAGATTCTTTTCCCTGGTCAGGTAACAAATTCAGCACTACCCACTTCAATCTAAATTACAGGATTAATCTGACTCATCCCAAACCTAGCCAGCCCATGTTTCCTGCACTACAGCATTACTCCCATTCTTGTCTTCTCAACAGCTGTTCTGAATTTTGTTTAGACTTTTCTATTACTCATCCAACATCAGAGGACTCCTCTGCCTTCCATGACTAGTTGATTTTTGAC
>VZTG01008119.1:640886-848792 GCA_013397845.1 Melanocharis versteri | reverse complement strand
AAAAAAGAAAACCGAACCACAAACAAAATCAGTACCTGATTTCACATTTTCCTCTTCAGGGCCAGTTTCCACCCACTGACAATCACCAGCTAGCAACCGATTTTGTGATTCACTGAGTGGTCGAGTAGGAAAGGACTGATTGGCCACAGAGCTGAAAAGAAAGCAAAGTCAACAGGAATTCTGTAATACCAGTAGCTGCTTCAGACATTTCTAGAATAGTGAAGTTACTTAAAAGCAAAGCTAACAAAAAAAAACCCTACAGTGCCACCTGGAAATGGCTGCCTACCCCCAACCCTAATTCCTCAATAGGCTTGTACCAGTCATCAGTCTAAAATAAGCTTTTACCTGACACAGGCCACTCACTTCTAATGGAAAAAACCCACGGATTGATAGACAAGAAATGGCACCCTGACAATAACACTGCCACACAGCTAAAAAGAAAACTTACACAGTACCATCTGGAAGAGCAACCAAATGCCATTTTATCCCATGCAAATGCCAGGGCCTTCTTCTGAACAACCTTCTGAATGTAAAATGATACTTTGCTGTTTGCACAAGGGTCCTGTTCTTGTGTAAATTCCACAGGTTATGTTGCACTGGAAGCAACTTCTTCTCTATATTGCCTTTGAACCCTCTAACGTGTGGTAACTCAAGTGACTGCTGTTGGCAACAACCTTCAGCTACAAATTCACCAAACTATGCAGAAGACTTCTAAAGTGGCAAATGTAAACACCCCCAGAAACTGCTCACAGAGACTCTTGTCTCTTTGAAAATACACTGAAGATACAAAACATGCAAATTTGGGAGGGATAAAAAGTAGTGAGCTAAAAACCCCAGCATGAGAGATCTACTTCTCCTGCAAACTGTCTCAGCATTGCTTAAGCATGCTCGAGGAGATAAAATACAAATAATACCCCGCCTTTCACAAAAAAACCCCTAAAACAAACAAATAAACAAAACTTTTTTTTTCCATGGACGATTATTCAGTCTTCCCTAGTACTTTTTTTGATTATTGTTAAGAGCCAGTAAGCTCTCTTACTTTCTGTATTACTGCTTCCTTAGAGCCATATCCTCTGTTACAACAAAACCAAGACACAGTCAATTTTTTAGTCTTAATCTGTTCTGTCCTCCACTGAAGACTTACAAACTTACTCTGAAAATAACAAGAAGCATAAAGAATTCAAAAACTAACTTTGAAACAATTTTTTTCTCTAGATGAAGCACTAAACAGTACAAAATCAGTATCTTTAGTGCTATAGTTACCTTTTGGCAGGTTCATTTTGGCTTGAGACTGCAAGTTGCTCTGGATCCATAATCACCAAACGAGTTGGGAAATTACATCCATCACCCAAACTAAATGAGAAACAAAGACTCAAATCACTGTTTGTAGCTGACTTAAATGAACTGAACAAGGACCCATGCAAAAGGCAAAGGCTACAGGCTCGAATCAATTACCTGAGTGCAGTGTTGAACTCCAGACTTTAGCAAGGCAGTTCTACCACTAATCAGATGATCAGTTAATTAAATCTTGGAGCTCAATAGATTCCCACCCTATCACTGAGTATGGATTGCTGTGCACAGTGCAAGTCTGTGGATTCCAGAAACACAGATGTATTTCTGTAGACTATAGCCCTAATCTTCCCCCAAACCAGTGTGCACATATGGTAAGACTCTCTGGTATTTACAAACCCAAAAGCTGTAACATAAATAACATTCTGGTGGCCATGCTTTCCCCTTCCCATGACTTTGAGATTAGCTAAGCCTTCTTTTAAAGTTTATCAGGGTAAAATGCAGTAGCAAAACAGACTAAGCCATGTACAGTGGAGCTTCTATCTTTAATCACATGGTAGTTGAACAAACAGCTGAGCCAAATTAAGCTACTGGTATTACCTCTGCTGTTTGACACCAGACCTCAGCTTCACAAACACGTTCAGCAACATTTTTACCTGACACACAGCCCCCCAAAAGCAGTTGTTGAAACATAGTTCCTACTTCATTCTGCTGAATTCTGGTACTGGTGGGAGCGGGCAGCACGTCAGTCTTGCTTCGTCAAGCTTGTCTGCAACTCCCTAATGCTGCGTCAGCTGACATTTTAAATCCAGCATTTTTCATCATATCAGATTTTTTCCCCCTTCTGTTGCTTATTTACATGCACTTACTTAGATGGCTTTTGATTCCTAAAGTGTCATCTACAGCAAAAGGAAAGCTGTCAAGTTTTTTCAGGGGCAAGAAGGGGTGTTTTTAAACTGATATTGTTTTGATGCAGCTGTTTGACCTCCTCTGAGCTGCTGATTTCTGCCTTCTAATCACTAAGACTACCACCAAAAGGTGTACAATTTTTGCAATATGCTTCTCAAAGCTTTCCAAACTTCTGCATTTAAAAGGTTCTTGTCAACAAGCTCCCTGTCTTTGAATGAAAACCCTGTGCAGAGTTTGATAGTTTTCGCTCGCACATTTTCCCCTGTACCAGTATTTATTGTACCAGATATACAAGCTGGCTTTTCAGCTGTGCTTCATTTTTTAGTAGAAAGGGAAGCAAGGAGGAAGTCATGGAATCCATTTATTCCCTAACTCATTATCATTCAGACTGAATACCTGGTAAAGATTGGGAGTAGCCAATACTTCTTTTCATCTCCAAAAACCTCCCTTAGATTTTTGCTGCATCCAAGAGAAAAGCCATTTTTATCAGGACCGTTTCGAAACGTGGGTGCACGGAATGTTTCTGTAAAATAAAAACATGCAATTCCTTAAACCAGTAAGGAGTCAGGGAACATGAAGAAACAAACTCAAGCTTCTCTACTGTGGAACCAGTGTTGGGCGAGGTGAGGCAATCTTTATATATATTATGGGGGGAAAAAATAGAAAAAAATAGTCTCAAGTAATCAGAGAGAAAAAAAATCACAGGGTTAGTGAAAAAAAAGAAAATTAGGTAAGCAGAACAGTCACCTTGTCAACTTCCTCTCTTCACATTTAACAAAGTCTGAGACAAAGCTAAGTACCATCAGCATGCCAAAGATAACCACACACATCCCTTATTCCTTGGTGACTTGCTCTCTCTTCAGCCTTCTTTGCACAGAAGACTTTCCCTTTTAGAAGTAGTTTACCATAAGCACTGCTGGACCTAAGCCCATGCAGAAAAGGTTTTTCCACATCTGCCAAGTTAGGAAGATGAATTAAGAGCATCCCATGCTATCAGAGAAAGATGAAATCTATTACATTAGATACAGACACACCATGATCTAGAGCAAACCACCACCATTTTTCTACTAAGTCCAGTAACGCTCTTGGCTGAGAACTGAGAGGACTCACTGCTCTCCCTCCATACCAATAGCTTGTCTTTTTACAATCATGATCCAGAAAGCAGAAAAAGTACTCTGTTGCCAATTATGACCACTGACTTTTGGGTAAGGAATATGTTAAAGTTTTGTTCAAAGCTTAAAAGAAACTGTGAATATTCCTTACCTGTACATAGGTCAAAAGAAAAATAATTCAAACAACTCTCCTGTCAACCAATCAAAAAAATTCTAGCAAAAAAATTCTAGCTGAAAATTATTTTACTTTTAGTCAACCCACTTATTTTTGAGGTTAGAAATTTCAATTTCATTGAAAGATGTAAGATTTTGACTTACTCAGTTGTGGAAATACTCAACAGTCCCTGTCCCCCCACACACTGCGAAAAGCATTCTCAAGTGTTTCCTAGCAAGAACTTCAAATATTTTAATTAATGCACATAGTCTGGTTATGCTGATCAATGCCATTTAAAATGTTTAGGCGTAAGAATTATGGGAATCTCTTATTATCTAGGAAACGTGCATCAGTGTTTTCATTTTTACTGCACTTTTACAAGCCACTTCCTAATAATAAGGTCCATTTTCTTTCACAGGATTTAAGAACACTCTTTTGTATCTAGTTCAAAATATAGCACATGTTCACATACAGTAGAGCCTCTGACTTGGTAGGGGCTACCCAGCTACTCAAAGTATTAGAACAACAGAGTGGCAAGTAGCAACTGGGTTACATACTTCCACTATAAAAACCCCAATAAAAATGCACAGTGCCTCAGAGGTCTCAAAAATACAAACAAAAGAAATGAACAGTCATCATCAATCTCAATGCTTGGCTCCAGCAGAGGACCCCCCACAGGCTTCATTTTCCCATACGTTTCACCTTCAATTACTTCCACCAAATATGTTTTTTATTGCACAGTGTTTAAAAATTGAATTTATACGTGATGGCATTTCATGTAGGCCTCCCATTCTCACTGAATTGTCATTTTTCTGGACAAGGAAAAGTTCCATATCCCAGTGAACTGACCTATAGTTGATCTGTTTTTGCCAACTAGCCAGCAGTGGTAGCTGAAGAGTGACAGTATGCTGATGAAGAACATGGCTGCCACAAAAAAAAGGAATAGTACGTGGAACTTTGCATGGGTATCTGGCAGTTCATTCTGGGGAGAAAGAGAGAAAGAGATTAATACATTAACACCTCCTAGCAACTAAGGCAGTGTTGTTGCTGAACATTTCCTGCCACACCCAGTCTGCTATAGGTCTTTCACTTCAGTTTTTGCCAAGAAAGAAAAGCACCAGCCCAGCTTTCCTTTCATATCATGTTAAACTGGAATACAACAGAATTTAAATCTCATCTTCCCCCGAGTTTAGTACTGTGAGTGCACATGTGCATCCACAGTTTTCAAATGCACAGTAGGGGGCAAGGCAAAACATTTTCTGTATCAGAAAATGTTAACTGTACAGCCACAGCCAAAGAGACATGGGGAAAATATGTCCAAAGTCACTTCCTCTGAAGGGAGAAAAAAGTGCAATTCCCGGCACAAGGTAGTAATACTGAACGTAATTCTGAACTGGTATAATGAACATAAAAGTGAAATGGTTATCATGAACAAGTCCTAAACAAGACATGGGATAGATGTTCAATTTTTGATGACCTCTAATGTTTAAGCAACAACTAGCATGTACCTAGAAAAACAAATTTGCCACGTCTGACCAGGCAGAAATGATTCACCGGTAATCTATGTGGAAAACAACAATTTCAGTATAGCACCATAAAGAAACCAACTCCCACCCATATCAGATTGTCAATTCCACCCTGAACTATTTTCAGACTTCCACTTTCAAAAGGCCAATGGGATTTGTAAGAATACTATTCTAGTTCTATATCCTCAAAATCACAGCACTTTTAAGCAGCTGACCTTTAACAACATTATGAAAGCAGAGAGGCTATTTTTACTCAGCTATTTATTTAGCATTACTGCCATTACTTTTTCCATTAGTGCATTCAGTACACCCATTTATCTACGGCTGACTTTCTTTTTTAAGCTAAAACACATTTCAATTAAGATCAAGTGCACATAGGTATATCCATTTCCCTGTACACGGGTTATATTCATAGGCAACAGATTACTAGTCTCCTTCCTTCAGTGATGATGTAAATGCCTGCCATGAATGACTGGACTAGAAAAATTGTAGCAGGAACAATATTTAAATAATGACAGCAATATTGGATTTTACCTTTGGACAATTCTCTGCAGCTTTCCTGTGGCAAAGCTTTGCGCAAAGAAAGACAATTTATTAAACACTAGTATTACGTTAAGACAGAGCGTTTGAAAACAGCACAGGCTTTGCTAAGAACAAAATGGCTGGTGTGCAAATGTGCTCTTGGATGTGCTGATTTCCAAAGCACATCAGCAGCTTTAGTCCCCGTTCTCCAAGAAAATAGAGAAGTATGCAAGAGCCCACTACTAACTTCCAAGGCATGAAATTTTCTACTGAAGCATAGAAGTATTGGAATTCAGATTGTGACTGGATCACTTTCAAGTGGTTGCTCAGCTTGGACAGCATGACTATACCAATTTCCTTCTTTGCTAGTTGTTTCCATCACAAGTAAAGTTTATGTGAATATTTTATATGATGAAACCGTTCGCAAAGGTCTGAAAAGCTCAAGAATACTCCTGAGGTATAAAGTAATGGTTTATTAATTACAAAATCTTTCTGACTTCAGAACATATCCATTACCATTAGATGTAGTTTCAGCCAAAACCATAAAAAATAAATTGCCATTCTTTGCACAATTTTCTTCGTTTAAAAAAGATCAGATAATGCATCAGTACAGTTTTCTTCTTCCTACTTTCCTTCAATACAGAGTAGTTTGTAGGATGTATCTTTAGTATAAAACCTGAAATTGAACCAGTGCTTGAGAAAACAAAGGAAGAAACAGGAAAGCTGGGTTCAAATTAGCTTTTAAATTCCGAACTTTATACCTAAGGAGTGGTATCTTGGCTAAGATGCTAGCACTTAACTAATCTGTTGTAGGCAAGATGTATGGCTTTTAAATTACATTAATCTGTGCAGAAAGCTTAGGGAGAGCCCAAGCATCTACATTAGAGTCAGGCAGATATACACAGCATTTTAAAAAGTACTGGCTGCCATCAGATAATTCTTCAGTAAGCAAATGAGAAGCAGAGTCCAGCTCTCTAAACTGCCATTTAAGTTCAGTTTCCTTTTTACTGCCCATTTTATGACTTATTTACTGACAATTCATGCAACAGTCCCTCTTCCATCTGCAGTAGGGTTATGTTGTGTTCTGTGATCCCCTGAAATCCTGCCTAGCAAAATACTCCAGTTGCTGCTTATTCCTAAGCTTCATGTTGAACCAATAATAACTCTTTCTACCTCAGAGCAAACCACAGGGTTCCCCAGCTGCCCAACTGGTTTTTGTAACTCGAATTCCTATGACTCTTTTGAAATTACATATTTAAACAAAATAATTCTCTACAAGGAATTCTCAGGAGTTTATTCTGATGCTGAAAGAGCAGCAGGAGCTTAGTCTTTGTGTTTTCTGGGGGTCAGGAAATATAAGTTAATTTCACTTGCATCTTCCTAAACCAGCAGCTCTGTAACCTGGAGGATTTTTTGAATTATGCATGATTAATTTGCATGATCCTCAGGGAGCATTTACCTCTTCTGACTACCCAGTTTCAGCCACTGGTTGTAACTTCTGGAATGACAGTTGCAGAACTGAAGCATCTTTCAAAAAAGGCCAATTCTTTACTGAAGAGAAGCATGCAGTCTTTGAGTGTGTATAACAAGCTTATTCACAGTGGTGTTCTAGCAACAGTCCACATGTCCACCGCATGTGAAAAGAGAGTGAAACTTCAGACACTGGTTCTTTAAGATCATTAAGCTCAGCAGCAGAACAGAAGGAGAGACCTGCAGGTGAGAGCTGTAGAGTTTACAAAAGGAAGCAATTTGCACAACACAATCTGAACTACTCAGCACACAATAGGCTGAAGCCAGTCACTATTGAAGAGTCCCCTACAAGCTCCTTCACAAACAGAGATATTTGATTGTGTATCAGGTCATAAAACCCCTCAAACAAAAAAGTGCTGTCTGAGCTTGATTTGTTCCTTATTTTTCAGTAGATAGGTCTAGCCTAATCTTGGAAAAAAACTCATGTCTGGTCTATGTCCTCAGTGCATAGGCAAGATGAATGAGCTCTAACTAATGATGTGGAATCACTCCTGTTTTTTACCCCACTATTGTTAATACAACCAAAGTTTTGCAGAAGAACGTGCCACCCACCCAGGACGTGTATCACAGCCTTTATTTAGCTATACTCAGGACTGAAAATTAATTTGGAGGACAGTGAAAGACCCTGAAAATGACTGGAAAACATACTAGTTTCAAGGAGGCAGCAGTGCAGCAAGAATAAGAGTAGACACAAATGTAAGATGGGAAGCACCACCACGCACTGTGTAAACAAGGCATCAAGCACTGGGCGTCCAGCCAGTGCTGGCGTTTGTGTCAAATACATTTGGTTAAACTGACATTTTATCCGCTCATCTTTAACAACCTCTGAGGTAGAAATAAAAATGTCATGAGTATAGAAAAAGCAGTTACGAGTATAAATAAAGAAATCAGTCACGTTCCCTTGATCTACAAAACAGATTTTAACATCAGCATCAGGGTGCAAGCCTGGGGTAAACAGTTCTGGCCAGTGTAGTTGTTCCACTATTGTATGCACAGAATCAAGACCCTTCTTCAGCACTTCCGCATAGAGCATGAAACGTGCTTGTAAAAGCCTTGCACGTGCAAGACAAAGAAACACAAAGGCTTTCTCCAACAGAAGAATTTGGTAGGTGTGCATGTCTCACAATGTTTCCAAGTATCTGTGTAGGAGCATCATGTCTCTGTGCAAGCATTATCAACAGTGCAAAACAATGGATTGCTACATTTGTGTAGTTAGCACATACACCTCCACAACCTCATTACAAGTTCTTCCCCCAGGCTACACTCCCCAAGAAGCAGTCCATACTTCTTTCCAACACTGGATATATCCAGCAGTGTGTTGCACAGTCTCTGAAAAACATCTGTGAGAAAGCAAAAAACAAACACTACCTTCTGAAGGTATACAGTAACATTTCCTATAGTCAAGCTTTGAGGGGGAAAAAAACATTGTTTTGCTCAGTTTGTTAGAGCACGGTGCTAATAACACCAAGCTTGTGGGTTTTTAATTCCCATATGGGCCATTTACTGAAGAGTTGGACTCGATAATCCTTGTGGGTCCCTTCCAACTCAAAATATTCTGTGGTTCTGTGCATCTAGACAGCCTCAACAGAAAATGTCCAAACAGCAATCTGTCTCATGCTGTAACAGACAATGCTGGGCACCAGCAATATACTGAAGCAGTCTACAGACAGCACGTGTCAGCAGCATTCTGCTTTGGTTTGCATACAGATGTAGAGAGAACCTTCCAGTCAACAGCACTTGCCTAAAAGCTTATGTACAAGAGATGTACAAAAATTTGCAAGCCTACATGATTATGGAGCTGCCACCTCTTTCTGGAAATGTACTTTAATAAGTCAGTTATAAGATCAGAGGAGTCTTAACTTTGTGGAGTGGGTGACTTAATATAAGTGAGTCAGAGACCTACTCTACTGATAAGATCAGGGCATCGCCAGATTCTGTCTTGGAAGTATCCGAAATTGAAAGCAAGTACACAACTACATTGTCTATTGTTACATTTCAGAAGTAGCCCACTCTTGCAGGAAGCATTTTTAACAACTAAATCAATAACAAAAAAATAATCCCTCTTAAGTTTACTTCCTCTGCTCAAGAGTCCACTTCAATATTGTGTCCGATGAGCTTTGGAAGAGTCCTGCTGCAAATGCTGGTAATAAATGTTCATTCATTGTAGTCAGTTGTCCTGTGGCCTTTTTTGTTGCACTGACAATTGTAAAGTAAGGTAACAAAGCAAATTCTTTTATTCTTTTTTTTGCTCAAGCACTGACTGATAAATATGTAAGAGCGCATCTACGGTTTCCTTAGAAATTGCATACAAAGCACCGGAAAGCAGCCAGGCAGATGTTTCGAAACGGCACATTCACAGATTGAAAATTTAACTATTTACAGCCAAGCAAGACTGAACAGCAGAATCAGACCATTTGATTTGAAATATCTTTTAAGACCCAGCTATGACTGATAAACACATTTATGGCTTTCATCTCACAGTACTGACAGCTCGATTCCCACATAGTTCCTTGCTCTCCAGTGACAGGCTGCTATACAGAACTGACAGGCTAAGAGAAACACAGTACTTTGGCAGATCAGACCCACAAGTTTAGATGAACACAAACAAACTTTTTTGTACCATTTATCTTACCTAATGCCAATTGTGTCAAAGTACAGCTATTCTGAATACACGATCAAGCTTCTCTTACCCTGACATGGCAGCAACCTTTTGCTCCAATAAAGATTATTTCTACTGCTGCAGACAATGACTGCTTCTCCCTGTTACTCTGACAGCAGCCAGCGTCTAAGAAATATGTGGTATTATTTACTCAAAGATCTGATTGAGACCCTTCCACCTGAGGTAATTTTTCACATGCTCGTTAATGGAAACGGATTTCCATTCCAAAGTGAATTCTGCCACTAACACTTCAGCCTAGAGATAGGAAGGCACACTACAAGTTTTTGTAGATGAAAGGGAACAACTACAGAAGACACTCTGTTCAGCCTGGAATGTGACTGGAACAAAACTGGTAGGAGCAATATAACACTGACATCCAAGGATGGCTGACTTCTACTAGGATGCACGTATGTGTATTAACCATTTGACAACTGATAACAACTGCAAGGAAGACGCATAGCATCCACACTGTACATATCTTAGCATTCTACTCATACCAGATCAATAAAAGCCACTAATATGAAGCTCAGACATGCCTATGTAGAGGGACTCCAAAACAGAGCTCAGTCAGTTCCCAACAAAATAATCTGCCTTATCTGGCAGCAGATTATCCATAGACAAGTCTGGGAAGATACAAAATCATTATTTACATTTCACATTTGTCAGTATTTTATACATACATATACATACTCATACATACATGTAATTGTTTGATATGGCCTGTTCTTTCTTTATCTACACATCTGTATCCCATAGTCTCATAAAAACCTGAGCTGTGCCACTCAATTTTGATGGAGCAGAGAAATTGCACAGTGTCCTCATCAAAACTCCTTCCCCCAGTTACTCATCCCGGGCAGTGTAATACATTTAATTCATCAAAATTTATAAGGTTCTCCTGCTTCAGTCACTTTGATTGATGCCATTAATGATAGTGAACCACAGAACAGAGTAAATGGTGAGTGACAACATGCTGATGCAGCCTCCAATAACACATGCAGGATTAAACAAACGAACAACAACCAAAAAAAGCCTTAGAACTTACTGTCCAAAACTTTATGAAGTACTGCAAGACTGTAGCAGCAACAAACAAACAGTACAGTAAGGAATACATTAAAAACAGGAGGAAGAATTTGTAGTTAGAAAATCCCACACAATTATTCACCCTAGAAGGAGGGGAAAGAGAAAAAGGTTACTAAGATATACAAAAAATAAAACAAACAAAAAACCCACAATACATTCAACTTTTGCAGAGCAAAATGTGTATGATGTCAATGGTATGTCCAAAACATTCCGGCACTAGTGTTTCAGAAGCACTTTAAGCCACTATTTTGAAGGAAATTTCTTTCCTCAGGCTGAATGATCTGGGCCTCTCACAAATTTTGCCCCCCGCCCACGGTTCTGTAGGACAGGACACGAGCTGGCAAAGCATTACGATACAGACAGTCCGTATAGGAAGCAATTCCCACTACAAACTAACTGCAGTCACCACAGAAAGTAACATGAGCCTCACCATCCATTTCAGTGGATGCTGCTTTGGTTACAAAACCACCTCTAACTCAACTACTGGTAGCAGTGTTTTTCATAGTGATAGCAGATAATCTTTTTGCTGACTACCAGCGAATACAAACTGCAGCAGAGTAACTGTCGGAGTGGGTCATACGCATCACTTAGAATCGAGAAATGATTCCCCCAGCGCAGTGGGTATCTCCTGTCCTGCTAAAACCACCAGAGAAAACAAAAGAAGGAAATGCCTTTTCTCACAGGTCTCGTTAATGCCAAGGTTTCTCTATACAAGGAGAAACTGCACGATTTGGACTAATGGGCTTACAACTCTATACTGCAACACACATTAGGAACAAGATTTATTCCTGCATATTAAAGAACTTCTGTGAAAATCAAGGTTTGCTTCAGAAGTGCATTTTTAAAGCAGCATCTAATTCATCATCCTTATATTGATTTTTTTTTTTAATAAACTTACCATGGACAGTGGTGGTCCATTTTTAATACACATCTGAAAGAGAGAATTTCCAGCAAGTTAAGACAAAAAAAGTTTTCTATCTAAGACACATAACTTTAGCTTCTACAGTTTTGGGTGTTGTTTTTTATTTATTGATTTTTTCAAGTATTTTGCCCTACTGTACCTTTTTCAAGCTCTTCTCAATCATACCAGTCCTCTATATTAGAGTAGCCATTCTTTCACCCAAAAGGACCAACTGAGATTCAGAAGAGTTATGAGGAGAGTTTCTTAAATTAGCACGGGGAGCATTACTGAGCAACACCGTGTACCATTCATTAAGCCATACTAGTTTTATGTACACACAGAGAAAACAAATCCAAAGGATCTTTCAGGGTTGTGTGGATAGGGTATCTTGGCCTGGCATTCACTTCAACTAAGTCTACCTTAAGGCTATTTTTGCTACCATTTTGTTTGCTGCTTGCCTTTTTTTTTAAAGCTAATGGAGGAAAAGAGCAGCATAAAGGGCAATTTGAATAGTTCACATGCCATTTTAATCCAGTTTTAATGTAAAGACAGATACTAGGCATTTCAGACACAGAGACCTTCATTGTATTTGCTAAAAAATTTGATTTTAGCCAAAAGATTTGTATTAGGTTCTTCAGTTAATGAGATTTCCTCAAGCTCAGCCTACTGAAGTCTCACGCACAGCCTCAGCCTTCAGTGCCTGTGCAGACTCCTCTGATGATTCACAATGAAAACAGGGAATAGCAGTGTTGTCTTTGAAATGTTAAAGGCATGTGATTCTACTGTCCATTTTTGAGATAAATACTTTTAGCATTATTAGTAGAACACATCTGTTTCAAAGCTACAGAAACAAGATACAATGAAACAGTTCAATAATAAGCATTTGCTGGTGCTGGTATCTCAGACCTACCATTCTTTACTTTCAATCTATGATTTTTTTTTTTACTTTTTAATTATTTTTTTTTTAATATAAGCTTTGTTTTACAAAGCTACAAGCTGGTTTCCTAAAAGGTTCTGCCACTTTAGACAATAGGGCTGCACCATAATATTGCACCAACAGAAGGAACTGACCCACTGAAGACATGGACACATTGAAGTGATGATTGCAGGAAAGAGAAAATCTGTAATTCCAGATTCAGACACTTACACGTCACATGCAGAACAGTGGTGGCAGCGGTCAGGTTTGATCAGCTGGCATCGATCACAGTATCTGATTGCTGTATTTAAGTGCAAGGGTCAGGTCAGTAGAACTCATTTGACTTCATGAAAGCTTTCCCCCTTAACGTGAATTGAATCTTAAAAGAACTTCCTGCCCTCCCCTGCCACACCTGTTCTCACAGACTGTCACACGCCTAATCTCATATGATATGTAGTTTTGATTTAAGAAATGTAACATATGAAAGTATTCAAAAGAATCTATTACTACCCTAATGAGTCCATTTTCATTTACTCTTTGACTCCCAAGTCTTCCCATCCTTCATCCTCTGGCACTGATTCCCCTTTCACCTCTGCACAGGGTACTAAAGCATCTCACAGTGAAACTACATTCTTTCAGCAAGTCAACGTTCTGAATTGGCTTTCTCTATCCACTTCACCAAACAATGACCTAGCAGACAGTTCAGTAAATCAGTTCTTCCTCATCTTTCCTGGGTATTTTTAAACAGATCTTCAGGTTTTTCTCAATGGAATTAAGACACCAGCACAGGCAGTTTGAAAGCAGGAGGAAAGCCAACACCTACAGCTAAAAAGAACTGATAAGAGCCGGCAACAGCTTCCCAAATGACTCCAGGAATTTAAGACTGAGATTCTCTTAAAGTGAGGCTTGTATTCAAAAGGACCAGGTGTCCTTAGACTTTGTTTGGAAAAGTCACAGTAACCTTCGCCAATGGTTACTCCGAGTAGTTTATGTTTTCGGGAACTCTACAGGGTTGCTAGTTTCAAGAAAGAGAAAAATATACATACACATACAAAAGTCATAGATTTTTAAAGAATATACACGTGCATAAGACAGCACTTCCACAGATCATTCATCTATAAATTGGAATAAAATGCCTACATATATTAAAAGCAAACCCAGAAATAGTCCATAACTAGATTTGTACAGAATTGCAGGTGGGAATGAAATAACATTTATTTGTTTTTAAATTGCAAAAGTATGTTAAGATCTTAAGTACGTTTCTCCTCATGCTGAAACAAAACAGCTCAAAAAGAAAAGTTTAAATGGGGATAAAAGTGATTACAAAATTGAGCAACACATTTGAATTTCCCTATTTTGAGCTATCTTAGCTATATTTCTTTGTTGTGTTTATTTTTAATTGCCACAGCTGGAGATAACTGCTGTCATCTCTCTGCTTCCTAGACGATAATTTTTTTTTTTTAAATTTCAAGTAGTGGCTTTATGTTGAGATCCCCATAAAACGGACTGCTGTTTCTCTCAGGGGAATTAGACACCAGGACAAACAAATAACAAAACATCATGGCATTTGCAATATGTGCTTAATATATTGTTCATTCAATGGCAACAAATGAATAAACCAGCAACTTCAAGAGCATAGAATTATCTTTATCTCTCACCTCTCGATGCTGTTGTCGTATAGATAGGTAAGTCTTTAGCAGCTCTTCTCAAAATCTCCTGCTGAGATTCTGGTCTCTCTTCTTTTTCATACTGTTCTTTATCAGCTTTTGACAAGCAAAACTATGAGGGATGGAGAAAACGGATAGGAGGGAAGAGATTAATTATTACTTTTTTTTCCAAGGAAAAGACCCTTTGGGTGCCCCCATTCACTGATGCAAAAGCATCTCGTAAACAAAAAAAAGAATGCTACAGGAATTACAGGAGGTCCTTGAAACTCTATGTTTCTGGACATATTTTCAAGAAAATAGTCTTAATCTCTGTTCCATTATCTATAGCATTTTCTCTTCAACACAAGGGAAGGCAGAGACTCAGGGTGAGCTTTAAGATGCAAACTTTCCTTTAATTCCTGATAAGCATAAATTAAGTAACCTGTGAACAAGAGAAAGGTGCAACAGTCCTTTGCTGATACAAGGCACTGAAGTTCTCTTGTCCCACCTACTCTCTAACACAGAGAGGGGTACAAACCAGATGAGGGAGAAAAAAAGCAGGTGAGAGGTGTGGCGGGCTTCACAGTTCCAGCACAGAAGCTGAAAGAGTTTAACTGGAATTTTAACTTAGGAGTAGTCAGCACTAGTCTCCAAATTCTTAAGTTGTATTGAAAGCAGCTTCAGCAAAGCCTGTACAGTTGGAGAGTGTGTTACAATTCTGAGTAAAGCCTGATGAGCATTCCCGGTGAAAGCTCACTGAAATGTAAGCCTTTACCAAAAAAACCTGGAGAGCATTTACACATTTGTGAAACACTTAGTTTCATACCTGCTGAAACAGTATTTACCAGGAGGCCCTACAAAAACCCAGTATGCTGACAAGGCCCTGTGCAGCGGGGGCAGAAATTACTATTTTCTTTGGTATTTTTCTGTTCCGAAGCACTTCCAAACTCTGAGCTTCCTGCATGGACTACAAGAGCCCTCTTTATGAGCACACAGACAAAGCATTCATGGTAGAGAGTGGAAAATGCTGTGTGTGCAGCTGGAACAAAAACTGGCTTAGTGTGGTTTAATATGACCATATTTTCCTACCAAAACCATGTGCACGATTAGTTCACATGGATTTTCCTCTCATCCTGTACTTTTTCCTCTTTAGCACTACAGTCAGTTGGCAAGCAACAATGAAGACTCCACTTACAGAAAGGAGGAAGCAGTAAGACATTGCTGCAACTTCTCTGTGATATTTCCTAACCCAGAATGCAAGCAAGATGCCTCATAGCTCACAGAATCTAGTTAAGCCTCCTGTCACATGCAGTATCATCGCAGTTATTGCGCCTACTCACCCTTCAAGGGTGAAACATGAAACGTGTTTAAATAATACCCTTTTAAATAACCAGACACTAGAATTAATCTGTGCGAAGGGTGAAATTAAAGTTTAACATTTCAGCTGTCACCAGGAGTTTGACCTCATTATTTAAATTTAATCACTCAGATATTTATTCAAGTATGAAAACTGGAGACACTCACATCAAAAGTTTAAGACAGATGTGAAGCATCATTCCAGCAAACAGTTGTGCAACACACCTTCATTCCTACTACCCTTGAGAGTCTGCTAGGTGACCCAGGTCTCTGTGACCTGCAAGAAACTTGAGTACTCCCTCTAGATGACATTTCAAGGCAAACCATCAGTGCACAGAAAAGGAACCCAATAACAGGATTTAAAACTTTTTAAATTTGTCCATGTAACATCACAGTATTACTCCAAAAATCCCGGATAGGATTTTGATTTTCCGAAAAGCTACATTTCTGTTCTAATTTCAAAACTTAATAGGGCTATGGGACCACAGTCTCTTAGGACAATAGCAGGATATGTTCAAAGACATCAAAAATTGTCTGTTACCACACAGCAAACAGAATTCCCAATGAGGTTCCAGCAGTTCTTATTGAAAACAGAAAGAATCTCTTTGTTTCCTTCCCTTTCTGGATCCTGTATAATGCTGATTGTTCTTTCTTAGGACAAATGTACAGGGATTACACTAAGACAACAGCAGCTGCAAAATCTTTTTTTTAGTTCAATAGTAAGATCACAGGATGCTATTTGTTTTGCAAGAATGGCTGATTTGAATGACTAAAAATATATACGTTTACACTCTCACACAATGGAGAGATTCTGAAGTCGTGTTTGTTTTTAAATATAACCAGCATAAATTACTCACTGGTACATGAACAGAAGGGATTTGCCCAGAGACACAAAAAATGGTACTGGGTTTTAAATTTGGTTGGTTTTTTGCTTTTTAAAAATTTTTGAGTGTGTTTTTTTTGTTGTTATGGCGGGAGAGGTTTTTTTCTTTATTTTTCTGTTTAAAGGTAGCTGTAGAAGAAAACTTTATTAAATCTGATCTATCTACACAGTTAATATACAAAAAATTCATTACATGCCGTATGCCCAAGCCATCCCTTTCACTTGCTGAATACAAAAAGCCTGCTACATCATCACGGTAACAACAGGAAAAATACTGTCAGAATAAGTTTGCTATTAATGACGAATTCAGGCAGACAGTAAAAGTTACTAGGCATTGGTATTAAGACCAGCTCTAGTTCATATAGCTTTATATAACTTAGAATAACACCATTTCGACTACATTTTAATTAGTTAACCTGCTTAACTTTACAATTTCCCTGCAAAACCATCCCAGAAAAAGCAAAACCAAATTACCCCAAAGACAAGTCCCTTTGAATTTTTAGGTTTAGCAAATCATAGAATCATATAGGTTGGAAAACACATCTAAGGTCATCAAGCCCAGCCATTAACCCAGCACTGCCAAGTCCACCACTAAATCACATCCCCAAATGCCACACCTATACATGTTTTAAAACCTCCAGGGATGGGGATACAACCACTTCTCTGGGCAGCCTGTTCCAGTGCTTGTGACAACAAGCCTTTCAGTGAAGACATTTTTCCCAATATCCAATCTAGACCTGCCCTGGTGCAACTTGAGCCCATTCCCCCTTGTCCTACCACTTGTCACCTGGGAGAAGAGGCCGACCCCCACCTGGCTACACCCTCCTTTCAGGCACTTACAGAGAGCAGTAAGGTCTCCCTGAGCCTCCTTTTCTCCAGGCTAAACACCCCCAGCTCCCTCAGCTGCTCCTCACAGGGCCTGTGCTCCAGACCCCTCACCAGCTTCATTTAGACTTTTTGCTTAGCTAAACAGCAGAATAGTGTTTAGCTTTTTACACTTTATATCCTATAGCTTTAAGATACAGATCTCTAAGCCATAATTAAGCACTACAGAGCAGTGTCTGCTTTTTTTTCAAAGCATGGGAATAACTCTTCTCCAGAATGTTTAAGGTTGACATTAGCACTGAATGTCAGCCTTGCTGAAAACAGAATAAAAATTCAACCCTCACAGAGCAACCAACGCCTCCAACAATTTAGGCAGTTTAAAAGCTCTGTAAAAACAAGGAAGAGAAGGGTAATATTTTAAATTCAGTGCCAGTATTTAATCCTTACGTACACACACATTAGAGAAAATAGAAAACAAGGTAATCCATCTCAAGCTTATTGGAATTAATGTGGTTCTTTTTCAAAACAGAACTTCTTACAGTAATCATGCATTCTTTTGCTATTATATAAAGCTTCTTTATGTAGTCACGTCTCAGTGCTCCTAAACCTTAACCCTTGACTAATAAGTGGGTTCAGTCCTCCAGGTCATAAGTTTACATTGCATTACTACCCCTTCTTACTCAAACAACAGTCAAAACTGCCTAAAAAGGAAATATAAAAATGTTGTCACCATATTTCATTTATCAGTTTTAAAAATTCCAGGTTTCAAGCAAGCTATTTCATAGCATAGCACTGTACAAGACTGCCAAACTTGTGATGATTTAGACACACATTTCATGTAAGGAAATGTCATTACACAAAGCATATGGTATTTTAAGAGTAACTTGATCATTTTCATTCATGATCCACTGTCATGCTGTTCTATTTTAGACAATGAGAAGGGAAAGGTGAATCACGCAGTACTGCAAACAAATTTAATCACTGAAAACAGTTCAGCTATTTATAAAAAAGGCATTGACATTTTTCTAACATTATATTTACCTCATTAGAGGGGGTTGCAGGATTTGTGAAAATTGTCTTCCCATAGGACCATACAAACATGACAAATGACAGATGAAAAACCACAAGGTAGACAACTGCAATAAAATACAAATAAGAATTTGGTGAATAGAGCTGAAAAGAACAAGAAATAAATCCCCTGATCTTTGAGGAGGGCTAAACAACTACACTTAGCACTCTAGGACTGTTCACTTAAAAAAAATTAAATAAACACCCACCCTCGTTCCCCAAATGTGATGGCTCCTCTTTCTCAAGGAAATAATATGTTTTTATCATAGATTCACAAAATTACGTTGCACGCTTCCAGGAATGGAGCATCCACAACTTCTCTGGGCAACCTTTGCTGCTGCTTTGCCGCTCCCACAATAAGGAATTTCTTCCTAATACTTAATTTTAACCTGCCCTCTTTCAGTTTGAAGTCATTCCCTCCTTGTCCTATCACTCCATACCCCCGTAACACATCTCTCCCCAGCACTCCTGTAGCCCCCCTTCAACTATTGGAAGGTGCTATTAGGTCTCCCTGGAGCCTTCTCTTCTCCAGGATGATAAGACCCAGCTTCCTCAGCCTGTCTTCAGCTGGAGAGGTGCTCCATTCCTCTGATCATCTTTGTAGCCTCCTCTGGACTGGCTCCAACAGGTCCATGCCTTTCCTGTGCAGGGACCCCAGGGCTGGATGCAGCACTGCAGGTGGGGTCTCACCAGAGCAGAGCAGAGGGGCAGAATCCCCTCCCCGGCCCTGCTGCCCACGCTGCTTTGGATGCAGCCCAGGGCACCACTGGCTTTCTGGGCTGCGAGCACATGCTGCTGAGCCACGTGGGGCTTCTCATCAACCAACACCCCCATGTCTTTCTCCCCAGGGCTGCTTCTCAATCCATTCTCTGCCCAGCCTGTACTTGTGCTTGAGATTGTCCTGACTCATGTGCAGGACCTTGAACTTGGCCTTGCTGAACTCTCCAAAACAGATTCTGAGGGAAAAAAACCAAATTGACAAAACCCACCCCCTAAAAACCAACCAAACAAAATACACCACAAAAAAAAAGCCCTCGCAAAACAAAACCACACCCCGCAAAACAAACAAATCAACCAACCAACCAAAAACCCCCCAAACACAAAAACCCCAAACCCCAGAACGGAACACAGCCTCACAGCCTCACTTCTAGCATGTAAGTGACTAACCTTTTCAGATAAAGATGATGCTGTAATTCTATTCTAGATTATCACAAAGGAATTGATCTCTTACTGACCTGCATAATTCAATTTAATTTCTACTTCTAATAGAAACAGCACAGTACTGGGCCATTACAGAAGGCACTGGTCATCAATGACAGTTAAAATCCCCAAACAGGGGTTTGGAGAGTACTGCACTCCAGTCATGCCAGATGTGAGTTAAAGATTTTCTTATTATCTTCTTTCAGATCATCTGAGAAATACAAGCTGGAAAAGCTCCATTACAGTCACAGTGGCAACAAAATGTAGCTGGCTTTAGGAGGCAGCTCAATCAATTTACTAATGAGTCTGTGTGATATCACCATTTTAAAGACCAGAAATCCAGACCTTATGACCCAGGAAGCTCCTTCCAATCTTGTTTCCTCTAATGGTTTCTGTTATCACTTGTCAAGAGGAAACAGATCAGTTGTGCCAGAACAGCAAGTTTTAGAAAAGTCATATTAAATATTTATATTATCTTCAGTTGCAGTAAGTAGGAAATTTGACCTACTTTTCTGTACCGATAGAGTCCTTTAAGAAGCTATATGATGTACTTCATGGATAGCAAAAAAGGCTCAAAACTTTGGGAACTTCCAACGGCTCAGAAAATGCTTGTGCACAGTCACAGAAGACATGGCTTTAATTTATCATCTTTCAGGATTTTCACTGTTTATTGCAATGAAAACAAACTAACTGCATTTGAGCCTTCTTCAGAGAATTATGCTTTTTACCTTTGCGTCTGATTCCTCCAACCTTAGAGGCAGACTTGGCAAATTTTCAGCTGTGGAGCTGACTGAAAATGCCAGAAACAAAACTCTTTTCTAAAACCATCCTAAATCTATCTCCCGATAGGAAAGAACTTGTGTATTACTGTAGTAGGCACTGCAAAATTAGAAATTGTCTTTTATTAAAAACATACTCCACATTCAAACACAATGTGGTTAAGCAATTAAAGCATGAGAAAGCTGTTTGGAAGAGAGGAGAAAAGGACATAAAACTGGAGTGGAATCAGTGGCACAGATCAGAACTTTGGTGAAGAGGACGAGAGAAATTGAATAGAAGGAAAGAGGAAATGAGATAAAGGGGAGGGCAAGGCACAGCTAAACTAACTTACACAGTAAACAGTTCTACTTTGTCCATAAAAACCTCCCCAGAATTCAGATTCTTTTGAAGGAATATTTTTAGTGCACACACAATGCGTCAAACAGCAGAACTTCAAAGCTTTGTCACAGGCTGTAAATGCCCCTAAAACACACAGAATAACAAGGACCACGACCGGCTGCGGCAAGGGTACAGATCTGTGCCAGTGCTACCAGTATTTATTAGACAGAGGCAGCTATTAAAGTGCTTTTCACGTAACTGAGATCTTGCAATCTGTCACCATCACTAAAAGCCAAGGGCCAGTACTCAGTAGCCAGTGACGGGCACCACCCAGGGAAAGACCCTGCAATTGGCAGTCCACACTGGCTTCACCTTGAATATATTCTTGCTTCTCTTCCTACTCCCATGCTGCCATTCTTACTGTGATTACACATAACTGTCCTGTCAGTGCTCCCTAGGAAATGAGAGGGAGGGAAGATACCATTTTTGACAGCTTTACTTTGGCAGCCCATCTACCCACCACTTCGGGTATCAGCAGCTCCTCTACAGACTACTCTCTAAAGCATCGTGCATCTGTTTGCAGTACAAATGTAAACTGGATTCATTCCTAGTCAGCTCATTTTCTTGTAATTACAAGCTGGATGGAAAATACAACAAAAACCTCAAACCCCAGTACCTGCTAGTTTAGCCAGACTCAGAGTCACAAGGAAAGTCCTGGCTAAACGAAGGCAATCCAGGATTCTTGATGCCATGCTGCGACCAAGTGAAGTCAGTTCTCTTTAAAGGCACTGATGCATACCATACCATAATTTATGGCCTCAGGAAGACAATGTCTTAAGACATGCTCTCAGAACCCTCCTAAAATATGCTAAGCCCTCCTAAGATTGGCCCTTAACATTCTTTTCTGAATCATTCTTAATACTACTTCCAAGACAGAGTCAGATTACAGAGAGGCAACAATATACAACAGCAGCATATTACACTGTTAACAGAGATTCAGAGTTGAATTTATTCCCCCATCCTAATGGATATAAAACTAGACAAGCACATAAAATTACAAAAAAAAGAGTCGTAACGGGGTGAAAAAATTGCCACTAATTTAATCAAAAGTTGCCATTATATTCAAATAGTTTTACTGCAGTACTTATTAAACTGAAATATAGAGCAAAATACACTTGCTAAGATGCACATGATTTACATAGCAGTGTTTCTGGTACTTCAGTCTTTTGACTCTTCTGATGTTGATTCCTGGCTATCGTGAGCTGCCTTATAAAAACTTTAGAAAACATATGCCAGCTTTCCTTTCAAACGAAGAAAGACTTAACATGTCATTTTAAAATCAACCTTCATGGTTGATAAATTCATGCATACAGGATGCCTATGACCTGATTCAGAATGGGAGGTGCAAGCAGCGTGCAGGTGATGGCTGTTAAGAGCCTAACAGGTTCCAGTGATACCATCACTCATTAATTAATCTCACATTTTCCTTCTCTGGTAGATTTAGAACCTGTTTCAGCCAGATAGGCACTGCCTTTGAACTAGAGATCTGACTATGTAACACAAACATTGCTCTGCCAGACTTCCTTAACTGATACACGGATCTTGTCTTTCCAGAAGAAATCAGAAAGTAAAACTTATTCATCTACATGTCAACAGCAAGTACAGCAGCAACTTGTAGAATTTTGAGAAGTCTGTGTAAAGCCCAGCTGTAAAATGGGATGAAAAAATCCAGTGTAACACAAGCTCACGCCTTGAATGGCTTACAGTTTATTTTGAAGATTTTTCCAACTCTTTCAGCTCTCCATTAGAAGTTGAAAACCAACAAATTCCATCAAGATTCCTTCTTTTTACAGTGTTCTGGTAGATGTTCACCAGGAAGAAAACTGCTAGATTAGCCTCCAGTTTTGTGCTCTTTTGCAAAATATTTAAGACATGAAAGCTTATACTAGTCTGAAACAGCCCTCCGTGGATAGTTACAGTGCAAATCTGTGCTTAATCCACCACTTATGTTCCCTCATTAGCTGGAATGAACGCCCAAACAAATATCCCAGCAATATTATGCTAGAATTTTTTTTTGGTTCGTTTGCATCTCTATCACCATGTACTACTACCCACTGTGGCATATACTTGCTAAAGCCAATACAAAGATTAAAATTTCTCAAAACAAGGCCTCAAACACTTCACCTGGAAATTTAAAATTATAATGTGTATAATGTGTAGCCACTTTTGAAATGGTTGTGTTTTGCACAATTCTAAGTACTCCTTAAGAATGGAGTTCTGAGGAATTTGGTAAGCTGTTTGGAAAATATTAAGCAGTACAACAACAATTCATCCTCTTCCAGAAGTCTTTCAGGCCACAGGCCTAAACAGAAAATGGAATTGTGGATGTGCTGCAGTTCCTTCTCTCTTTTTCTGTTCTTAGTAGGTACCCATTTAAAAATAATTGCAAACATAAATCCCAGTTGCGTTGCTTGCATTAGTCACAGGTCTTGTCATCATCCCAAGTTTGCGGTATTAGAAACAAAACAGACTCAACCATACAATATTTACCTTGTTTCTTAGCACTAATCTACTCACTACACAGAGTTCCCACACAAAGGCATACATTTAAACTCTACATCCCTTAGGATTTGCATGCATTCACGTCTTCATAAAAACTTAAAAAAATTACCTTTTTCTGCAGTTGAAGAAATAGTAACTGGAAGAGAAGAAAAAAGAATTGTTAAGTAAATTCGTACAGAATTAAATGTTTGGCTAAAAGTGAGATATACGAGGTAGCCGGCTTGTTCCAAAGTGTACTTCTGGTGTCAGCAGAGCCTCCCCACCCAGCACTGGAGTAAAACAGGAGTCAGGATTCCTCCTGCCAGCCCCTGGTGCTTGGCGAGTTACCAGAACAGCTGAAGGGATGCAGTTCCCTGCACTAATGAAGCCAGCACACTCCACAGACAACAATTATACAGAATTTACGCATATTCCCCTTCCTATATGCATCTAACTCATTTTTCTGAGTCAACAGCTAGGCTAACAGGTGTACCACTGGAAAGCAGAAAATGAAATTAAAAGTTCTTACAGAAATCCCTGTGAAACTGTTACATGTAACCTACTTCCTTCTCCTAATTTCTTGCCCCCACTTCTCTCTTCCTGTCACATACTATTTTTTGCTTTTTTTCCCCCTGACCTGAATTCTTCAGGCATAGATAAAATCTCTCCACCTCCTTATCTCCTATAGCCTCATCTCCTTTTATGCCAACAGCAAATTCCATTGTTCAAATCTACCTTGTATACTGCCTGACTAGTACATCTTCCTGCCCTCAGGCTTCTCCAAAACCTTCACACTTAGTTTATCAGTTCAGGTATGATGCTGAACAGGGAGCTGCTGTACTTGTTGGCTGCTGTGTTCATATCACTTCCCTTGCTGGATCTCTTCCTTGGACACTGAATTACTGAAACTCAGTAAGGAAAGGATCCTTCCCGACTCCATCTTACACAGTAAATTTAAGCTTCTGGTCACCAGCTTGAGCAAAGTCTTAACAGAGCACACACCGTGCCTCCCGCAGTTTACCTCACTACACATTGCTTCCCCTCTGCCAACTCTGACATTTCTACTGCCATTAACCTGTGCAACAGTTCAAAAGAGGTTTTTTCCAGATGCACTAGACTCTTAAATCTACAGGGCTTGAGTGTGCATTGCAGACTTCCTTCTGAAGGGCTGCTTTGTTACAGAGGTGGCATTTGTCACTTACCTGTAGATACCTCCAGGGAAAGGGTCTGCAAATGTATTATGCAACTGTGCCTCTTTTTATGGGCAACAAGAGGCAAAATGAGATGATATCTCAATGTATAGATGACCTCTTTTTGTTCAAACATGTTGTAGAGTTTTTTCCTTCTTTCTTGCCCCCCTTCCCTTTCCATTAAATATCCACCCTCTGTACACAGAAGCCTCTGCGAGCTTAATGGAAAAGGTTCCAGTTCCATCCACCTAAAGAAGGAAGAAATTACCATTTGGAGTAGAACAATGTTGGCCTCAAACTCAAGGAGGTCAATCCTAAAGAACAGCTTCATTTCACATTAGTTATGCGTACTTGCACAGCCTGTTCCTGTGTTTCTGTCTGAAACTCCACTGCATGCTTCAGCAGTCAAATTATTTCTAAAGCAAATCCTGCGAGTGCTTTTGCTTAAAATTTTACTAATGTATTATTTCTCCAGTTAAAACGTTTTCAACAATGCAAGGAGAAGATAAAAATTATTTAAAAAGTGAAAAGTAAAATAAGCTTGCAGAGTATGGTTGTTTGCTCAACTTAAAAAAATACTAAAAGTACTTGAGATTTACCTTTGTCTTTGGCTCCTCATATCTCAAGTAAACACCTTTGCACACATTCATAAACATGTATTTCCTTGGACAAGAAATATAAAAAAAAGTTCTTAATTATCCTCTGTTGGGGGTGGGAGAACATAGTTATCTATAAAACTTCAGGAAATTTTTTGTAAGTAATTCTGGTTAAAGCACTCCTTAACTTGTAGCCTCATTTCTGCTCCCAGCACAAAACAAAACTGTGAGCCAAATATGATGTTTGAAGACTCAAAATAATGAACAGATTTTACAAGCAAAAACAAGACAAAAAAAAAAAAGGATAGTATTTTATCACATGTGAGACTTCATCAAAAAGTTCCCTAAATAACCTTCAAAAAATTAATTAAAGCTTCACAGCACCAGGAAGATAATTTTTCTTTCATACATAGGTCCCTTAGGTTAGAATGCAGTTATTAGACTGTGCAGAACAATTTTCCTTCGAGAAACTCCTGCAGTTTGAGGTAAAAGCCAACATGGAAATACTTGTGACTTTCATCCTGCCTTAACATCCTCAAATGAAATAAAGATTGTCCTGTTCTCTTCTGTCTCAGAGGCTCATGCAAGTTAAATGTTTGTTTCTATCCTTTTCACTGTTCTAATGCCCATTGTCAAGTAGATTAAATGAACAGCAACCCTACAAATTCACTCAGCAGATGGCACATGAACAGTTTTACAGGATCTTTATACTACAAAATTAAGCCTTCCTTCACATAAGTTAATAGTGAATCTTTACATGAAAAAAGACTTTCAAGTATTTGCTAGGCCAGCCATCTAACAAGAAGCTTTGTACCACCAAGAAATCAATTCTTGCTTCTGAACTCTACTTCAGGGGACAAAACCTCACAGAACATGACATTGCCATTGTGGGCCCCATCCCCAGCCTGTAGTTACAAGTTTGCCCCCTATCACTTTTCTCCTCTACTGGTTCTGATGCTTAGATATTGCTGCCAGCTTCTGCTAAATTAGTACCATTTTCACTTCAAACGTTTTTAAAACATGGTTTCTTGTTTGCGGCATGGGATGGGAGAAAAGTCCCAAGGCAGCACTGTCTTTTTGCGTATTGATTTCTTTTTAAACAAAATAAACACTGCTTATGATTTATACGTTAACCTCAGGATGCAACAGCACTATAGACTAGATAGATACATCAGCAGAAGTTAGTGCCTTAAGCACTGCAATCAACACAAACTGTCCATGACTCAGAAACATAAGTGGTGTAAAACAGCTGCTCTTTTGAGGATTTTAAAATATATTGCCATATCAGTCTATTACTCAGCTACAAAAGGAAGAATATTCTTTGGATTGGTTTCTTAGTATTAAGTTCCTGGTTTTGTGAGAAGACTGACAAAGTTCTAGAAAGATATTGCTAGGGAAGGATGACCAGACATGACCAGACAATGAAAGCTGCAGTTCACTTCAATGCAAAGAGCTCAGAAGCAGGCACTCCTGTGCTCAGGCACATGGAGTTTTCACTGTGGCCTCAGAATTTCAAAGGATTCAAACTCTCAGTGCTGCATTACCAAGGGAGTCGAACAAAGTGAACAAGCCCTGTCTGTCTGTCTGACTGCAGTGCAGAGCTTTACATCAGCTACCTCAGGGTTTCCAAAATCAGTCTAAGGAAGGAGTGCAGCAAACCTGCCTGTAAAGGGAGGTAGACAGGCCTACACTGAACTTCGTGCTGCTTGCAACTTGCCCAGGGATGTACGGGTGCAACACACTGTCAGCTGGTCCACTGAGCAGCTTACACAATGGACCTCCCAACGTTTTGGGGTCCCTGCAAGATGAAGCACACAATTCAAAGTACGTGGGATCACTTTCTGCAGAATACTACCTCCAAAATACACCATACAGCCTTTATTAGGCTGGATTCAAATGTATTTTATAACTCTGTCCACTTAGGGGACAAGCAGAAATTGCACGTTTGACTTTCATGGAGGATAAAGTTGCCTTCGTTTTGATTTAGATGCCTAGCCGCACTCCTGGCAACAAAGACATTTTTTCCTTCATGACCCCAGTTGTTGGTTACACTTTCCTAGATACTCTTCCTCACATTATTGTCTGTTATCTTTCATCTCACCTATGTCACAAGAGTGAAAGAGGCAGAAGCCTACAGTTTACCACAGGAAACAATCCTGCAGACACAGGGACATCATTAGCTGTATAACAAATGAAACTGGGGGAAAATGTCATTTGTTGGAAGCGTTCCTCCTGGAGTGTGAACTGATAGAAATGTCAACTTCAGAAAGCTCTGGAGCATTTTTTAAGCCGCTTCAAGGAAACCTCTCAGAATATCTCTGAAAGAAAAATATGTTAGGGAGCTGGTTTGCTTTAGTTTCAGGCCTATTTTCAGAGTTGCTATGAAGTGTTCAAGCATCTTCCAAGTCACTGCATAATAGGAAAAAACCAAATCTCTCTATTCTGAGGCAAAGAGGCGCAATGATCTCTCAAGACCTTGCAAGAAGCATGCTAAAAGACAAGACATTTGCCTTCAGGCTTGGGATAAACTCCCCCCATCACATCTTCCTACTCCCCTAAAAGCCATGTTCTAACCATAGCTAGATATGCCTCTTACAGAGGAAGACATTCGACTCCAACTAATATAGAAATATAGCAAAGGACAAGAACTGATCTTGTCACTGAAGTGCTGTGCTTATTTCCTTATCCACGCCCACGATGGCTCTTAGCAGGAGTCATACTTCGGTTATTACAGCCTTTCCACAAATTTCAAAGTAACATTCACATTTTGGCTGACATTCCTCAAGGGTGGGAAAAAGGAGCGATAAATGTGCAATTGCATCCCTTCACCAGATGCATAGCCTTAGCTTTTCTCAGCTTTTAAGGGAAAGGGTACAAATAAATAAATAAATAAATAAATAAATGTATATTCATACATATACATACACACACACACACATATATACACACAAACATATGTATTTCCAGAAGTTACCAGTACTGAAATTCAACAGAAACCCCCCACAGGCACTGCCCTGTGTGCAAAGGCAAGCACGACTGACATCATCTCAGTGTTTAATTTCTTCAGAAAATGGCATTTTATTGAAAGTGTAACTTAGATTTATGGTTACATAATTTCCACTTGCAAATGCAGACCTTAATCACTCACAAGAAGGTGGTAGAAACACTATCTACTGATACAAGCAGGACAATGAGTAAATTTCCTTGAGCAAACACTCATTTGGCTTCTGTTACAAGGCAGCAACAGAACACCAAGACCTTAGCACTTCTCCACTGTTCTATAAAAGCCTTAATTCTGTGACCTTCCCATACTGAGATATTTCCCAACCGGCAGGCACTCACAAGGTGCCCTGCTCCCTTAACAGCTGGGAGCTGTTTTAGACAAATGACTCAAGATGACTGAGTTCACAGCATCACGTAACCAAAAGCCAACGCAGGAAGATGCTGCCAGGTCCCTGCTGAAAGGCTATGGGGGTCCAGGAACCACACACTCAATTGCCACCATGGTCTTGGCAGAAATTTGAGCCATATGAACTTAGAATTGTTTTATGTTCATATGGTGGTAGACCGATGTATTTCAACATCAGATATCCAGGAACAGGACACAGGTTTCCCCGCTCCCAGCGCACTGCCAGGGGATTCAGAAAGCAACATTTTATAGAATGGTGCTGCAGGAGACGTGGCTCCACAGGCCTTTGTGCTGAGCCAGCACGAAGAGTCACACTGCCACAGCAGGTGCCTCAGCAGCAGCACTGCCTGGGGCTGGTCTGCAGCACGGCTAAACTATCAGCCAGGTCTAACACGATGTGTGTCTCACAAGTGTGACCTGTGGTGGACAACTCTGGCTCCAAGGGTGTATAAAGTTACCCCTCTTAACCATCTACCCACACCCCCACGGCAGACAAACACAGCAAAAGCGAGCACTTGCCTTCACAGACACTTGGGGTCATGTTTGAGCTACCAATGAAAGCAAGTTGGTGTGACCACAAACAGCAGGGTACTGCAGGGGTGAAGGGGGAATGGCAGTGAGTGGGCTCTCGCTCTCCTGGGTCATGCACAGTCATGAGAGGGGAAAGAAATGCTGTCAGGGCCACCGATGCCTTAAAGCACATGAGCCAGAGCCCAAACTCCCCGCACACCCTGTGCTCAGCAAGGGCACTCGAGAGAGTTGCCTTGTGACTTCAAGTGATCACAAGATGATGCCTTCAAAGGCACTGCAAGTAGTGCGTGCGTGTGAGAAATCTGGGGTGGGAGGAGATAGGAGGAAGAAAATGCAGCCAGGGAAGAGATGCTCTGGTACAAAGGGGGATGCTCTGTTTTATGACCACATTTCCCATGCTCACGATTGCCATGCCCATTGCTACAGGATTCAAAGAAGCATTATCATGGGGACAGGCAAAATGAATTAGTATTTCAAACAAGGCAGTTCAAGCTGCACTGCAGAATGTTTCTGTTATTTGTTACCAGCTATCGTTATTATTTGTTTTATGGTTTAAACAACATGAACATGATTCTTTCACTAGAACAAGTAATTTAGAGCAGCCAGAAGCTTGCTGCCCAGAAAATATTCTCTTATCACAATAAGAAAGCAGCTTTTTATTTAGCCAAGGTCTTTTCAGCCTCAATGCAGAGAGCATATGCATAAATACGAACAGTCTACAGCAGAAATTAGCATAAGCAATGCAAGATACTTCTTGGGTATTGAGTTACATTTAGCAATGAATTTAGCTATGACAACTGGGAAGATTTCTGCCATGTATTGTGGGAACAGTAAATTCTGTGCTACCACTTCCACAGTTCGAAAACAGAGCTACAAAGGCAGCTCACTCCTGGAACCCACAAAATCCTACAGATGTCTCCTTGTCTCTGCATCTACAAAATATTCTTGAAAGTTACACCAAAGGTCTCCTAATAGTCTTCTCAGCAAGGGTGCCTGCACTTTTTAAATGACTTCAAAACCAAGAGTTACACTTGGTCAGCCTGTGGAAGGAAGTGTTGCCAGGTCTTAACCTCAGACCCACGCTTGCATCCGCACCATGTATAGCGTATTAAGAGATGTATCAGCCCAAATAACTAAAGGCCTTTTCTAAATATGAAGTTAGCATTCAGCTCCAGCAACGTACCTGGTTTCTGTCCCTGAAAAGCCCTATTCCCCAAGAAGTACAACTCACTTTCCATTTACCATAATTGCTCAAAACCCCCCTAATGTAACTTGATTTTCTTCAGCTATTTCATCACTATTGACACTGCTCCTTCTATCTGCATTTTGATGGATTTTAAACCTTAGAATTTCTTCTACACACTTTCTTCATCTGGTTACTCACGTTACTGGATTTCATTCAGTTCTTTACCAAAAATTCTGCTTATCATAACAGTAACAGCTTTATTGCTCAGTAGCATGGAAGTGCTGTGCATAAATTGCTTCCAATATTGCATTTAAGCTATCAGACAGAGCCAAAAGAAAGCCTGATTTCTTCTCAAAAGACAAAGAGAGCTCTTACTTCCATCAGTCAGTGAGCTGTGCTCTCACTGGCACATCAGGGAATAGGAAAAAACAGAATTGACAGAAAGGCATGGAAACTTAGAAGCATCTGAGTGGAGCTAGCTAATGCCCACACCACTAATTAATTACATTTACATTTGCAGGAGAGGTATTTATCCTCAGGCTGGCCAGATCAAGCTCATAGTAACACTACACTCAAGTATCTGCACATGTGAAAAGGCTTTTTGTGTTAGGAATAACTCCAGCAGTTCTGCAGTTGACACTACTAGGACACTTGCAAGAGATAGGAGTGACAAACAGGATAATCAGCTGGTGTTGACAAACTGCCAGTATCATTAATTTGAACAGAGCTGTCTTACACACCCTGCACAAGACCAGGTGCTCTGCAGGTAATACCAGAAACTGTCAGAATATTTAAAGTAAAAACCAAAGCAAGCAAAAATCCCACCCAACCAACATGTATTTTCATAACAGTATTTTTCAAGTAATTAACAATTTACCAATTCTTTTTGATAAAAAGAACACTAATCTGCAGTTTGTGACTGCCAGCCAATACCTGCCTTGAATATAAAGGCCACTCAAAGCTGACTTATGGCTCAGGACATTACTAGTAAATCCATCTACTTCTACACCAGACAGGTGAAAATAAGCAACAGTCTTTATTTATCCATTCCACACAGCTGTGAGATATGCTGGCAGGAGAGCAGAAGTGTCAGTTCACAGAGAACAAAAATTCCAGACACAGCTGCTGTGACCTGCAGACCTGAACCCTCACCCAGCAGTGAGAATGGTCAGCAGCTGGGAGGGACCTGCTTTGCTAATCAGGCACCTTCTTCATGCTTGGCTTCAGACTCTTCCAAAATCAGTTGTTTCCTTGCTTACTCACTGGCCCAGCTTGCAACAAGTGTTTCCCCAAATGTGAGGATAAAATCTCCTCGCAAAACTCTGGATAAAGATCTCCTTCTAAATCTCCTTACGAAGTATTAGGCATTCTGTTTTCTCAGAGGAGGATTTTGCTGTCACCAGGTTCACTGAGTAATGGAAGAAGTCAAACTGCTCAGCAAGCTGACCTCCTCTCCTGCATATTGTCACTGGATCCCCTAAATGAAGTTTTAAGTTTGCAATGTTGGTCAGGTTTGATTGGTATTTGCCCCCTGAGGTTAAATATGGAACTACCTATGGTAAGAGCTAATTTTCAGCCAGCCACACATTGACAACAGAGCAGCCAGTAACGTAATTTACATTAATTCCTATCAAGATATTAATAAGCCAAGCTCTGGACACAGCCCTTTAAGGAAGTTTTGTATTGAAAAACATATCATTTAAACACAAGTATATTAGTTGTGGGAGAGCAGTGATGTGGAACTCCTGTCTTCAGTATACTGGACTTGTAAATACTAATAAATATTTAGTATTTTATTTATTATAAAAATATTTATAGAATAAATAAAGGTTTATAGACTTCTCATGGTGATTTAGGGAATCTGTTCATATACAGCTTATCAAGTTGGTTGATAACAAATGCTGCCATCTTTTAATGCTGGCGGCTTTGCTGCTTGTTCTTTCCGTAAAACAAAATGTTATACGTTAAACCTTACTTAGACCGAAACATCTTGAGACAAAGCTTGACTGTAGCTAAATCTACACCCTCTAGTTTCTTTGCAAAAAGGAATAAATAACACCAACTCCCCAGGAACATAAAAAAAGATCCAGGTGCTGCAGAGGGAAAAAACCCATTGGTAATAAAAGGACAGAAAGTTTTGGATAGAGGACAAGATCAGAAGGACACCATTTTGTTGCACCAGGTCTCATTTAAGTACCAGACTACTCAGGAATATGAAAAAGTGACAGCACAAAGACTGTATGAGTCACTGCAAAAGGATTTTTGGATACTCCAGAACACCTAGACTAAATCTTACATAGTAGTCCAGAGTTAAGAGAGGCAAGCATACAAAAGAGCAGAGCCTATCACCTATAGAGCTCTCATTCAGTAACTATTGCTTCCAGCAAATAAATAAAACCAAAAAAACCCTCTGAGCTCACCTGCCTGCTGACAGCTCACCACATATTCTTGGAAAGTGTTAACCCGGGACTCTAAGAAGTTCAACTGAAATACTACGAATCCTGATGCAGTGTGAGCCAAGGGGAGAAACAGTTCTGCCTACTGCCCCTCAGAGATGCATCAGGGCTCCCAGGGCAAAGCACTGGATGTGACACGGCAGGGCTGGCACGCTGCCTAACAAGAAACAAGCAGAGCTCGATGCATGCATGACTCCTACGAAGAGAATTAACTTCTTCTGTCCTTTTCCTAGGCTATCACACACTGTAACACAGGTGCAAGAACGTCGTTTGTTGCAGGTGAAGTATTCGAGTGGGGCACTCCGGTGGGAAGTAATGTTCGTGATGTCCAAGAAACGACTGCTGCTGGTTTAACACAAACGTCAGCGACCACAGTGAGTTGCAGGAAGTCACATCAGGAGAGTGATTACCTCTAAACACCTACAACTAGGTGTGAGTCGGCCCAGACCCCTAAACCTGTTGTCTCCTGAGAGGCTACACAGAAACATCAATTGGGATGGGACCAGGGGGTGCCTCTGCTTGCCTAAAGACTCCAGAGAAGCCATGCAGCAAGAGGAGAGCACTGCCACGTGTTAGGAGACCATCACAAATCCTAAGGCATGGAAGCGCAGCTCCTGAGGCCCTGCATGTGCCTAAAAGCTCTCCCAGACCATCCTTTCTGCTTACAAACAAACAGATTCCCTTTTCCACACTTAACTTGGCCATAGGGTTCTGCAAGTCGTGGGAAGTAGTGAGAAACAAAGGATATTTACAAGTTTGAGGATGTTAACAGAAAATAGGCACTCAAAAGAGAAAAAAATAACTGAATCTAGTACTCAATGGTCTTTAAGCTTTCATTGTCAAAATTTATAATTTGTCTAAATTATGAATTATTACACAAGTTCAAGACTACTCTCTGCACCACTTGCTGCTTTAGCTTTATCTCAGCAGGTATCTACCATGGAACACAGCCATAATATCTCTGTATGCAATTACTAAGCTGAACTCAAGCTTTTTTAAAACACAATTATTTAACCCCCCCCAACATGAAACTTAAGGAGCAGCAGATCAAACAGATAAAAACATACACACACAAAACATTCCCACAAAAATCCCACGCGTACCTTGCATCCTTTTTCAGCTACTGTAAAAAAACCCACTTGGGTGTTAGTTACATAGGATTTTTCAAAACAGAACAGAAGCCAAACTCTGCTCCAAGTTTCGGGCTCCTTTGCAATGTTCAGGGTGAATCTGCAGGTCACAAACCAACAGATGCGAAAACCTTCAATCAAGCACAAACCAATATGTGGAAATACACTTCCTTTCTCTCTTTTTTTTTTAATCCAAACTTGACAAAGCTAAAAGCAATGACTACTTGTCACGAAGAATGGTACAGTAACGGGTTCTCTGCATTCACACCCATGACAAGGCAGCAGATGAGGCACTTGACATAAGTTTTAAGTCTACCACACACAACTGCAAACCAGCTTATTCGATAACTATCCGTTTAGGTCTCCTCACACAAATAATGTCTGCTTCTTTCAAGGGTACTTAAATTTAATCTAAACTTTGTTCCATTCTCTCCGCACTGGCAGCTTGCCTAACTCTAGATGAATTACTTCCAGCTCTAAAATTTTTTTGTCAGAAAAAGGTTTAAAAAAAGGAAAGAAAAACCCCAAACGGCTATCTCTGTGCTTAGCACTTCACAAGGGATGCACAAAAATCCCTCACACTGGAGACAAACACACTTGAGATGCACAAGTGAAATACCACGAACAAAAGAATGCCGCTTTGAATCCTCACTTGATCTCTCTGTAGATCATATGATTAAAATGGTTCCACGCTTCACATTTAAGACCATGCTGCACCATCTACAGCACCAGAGAGACTGCTGCAGAAACTGCAAAGGTAAAGCATACCGCTCTCGTGATCCACTTGTCTTTGACAATCCCACAAGACAACTTTAAGAGTCAGAAGAAAAGATAGAAAAGGAACGGATGAGCCATTTGGTCTTTTGGGGAAAAAGGAAAAGCAGAGGCTTGAAATGATGTAGAAGGGGACCTTGACTTCTAGCACAGATAAGAGAAGATGGTAAAAGATTAGGTATTCCACTAATGATTGTGGGGAGGAAGGAAAGCAGAAGAGTCGGAAAAATCTGTCTTGTTTGTTTCTTGATGCAGGAGAGCAGGAGTTAAGCACATCCCACAGTAAACAGTTTAGTGACAGCAGAAGGAGGTAATAAAAAAAGGAGGGGAAGTGGCTAAAAGAACAAATGAATTTGTTACAATCTCATTATCCCTTTTATGCCTGATTCACACCTTGGTGGAGATCCAACTTACACAAAAAAAAAAGAAAGCGGTCTGTGCTTACTTCCCAAATGTTTATGTCAAATTTCATACATTCTAATGAGAAAAAAATGGATACTCATCCTGTTACAGGAAGATTATGCACCAGCTGGAAGAAATTAATGACTGAGATCAAAACTCCATAAAAGCCGTTTCAGGAACCTACAGATTGTAACACTTGTAAGGAAAGTACATGTTAAACCAGCATAAACTCTTAGAGCTGTATAAAACTGCTGAACAAACAGTGATGCACTGAATGGGTGAAAAATGAACAGCATGAACCCTCAGCATTCACAGGCATCATTTTAGGCAGACAATTAGAATCTATCTTACTCATATTTTCCATCACAGTCTTGAGTTCCAAGAGTAAAAGCAGGTCCAGTGCCATCCAAGTATTTCAACTATCACAAGTGTACAATAACTCAGTTCTTTGATTATGAAAAGCATATTATATTAACTCATAAAAACATGAGCCAGTAGGGAACAAAATTTCAATTACTGAAATTTCAACAGACAGAAGAACCTGAAGTTCACTCCATGTACAGGGTCAACGACTTCAAAGTAATGTCTACTGAAAATAAATGCTTGAAATTCTGGTCCTTTTATCTATAGCATCTTGTAGGAAAACAGAGACTCATAAGTGATGAAGTAACATAAAACCCCTGATAAAAAAGTAAGTGACATTTAGATCACTGTTCTACCTCTAGAGACATACAGAAATCTCCTACTGCTGTTACCAGAGAAAAATTTGAGAGAAGTTATTTTCCATAACATTAAATACTCATGCTATCCAAGCCCTTTCAAAGCAAGAAGAAAAGCTTTATAGACCACATCTGAAAGGCAATCAAGAAGCACTGCAGCAATGAGTGATCACGGCTAAAAGAAAGTAAAACCATAGGAGGAGTTCCTGCTTTAGCTCTGACACTTACTTACTCAGCTCCTTGCTTTCCCTAAGCCCCTTCTCTACCCTACTCCAAAACCATCCTGCCCACGGACCAGTTCCAGACAAGTGTTGAGGCTCAGTGTAGGTCTCACACAAAGAACGTACGACTAAGTTTCATCAAAGCTGTTGGATGGTAGAAGAGACAAGCCCATGCTCCCAGATGGCAGAGAGCTGCTTGGAGCTCAGGTGCTCATTTTCTGCCTAGCCCCCTGAGCAAGCTAAGCAGCACCAAACCGGCCACTGCACCACACTTCTTTTTGACCAAATGGTAATTAGGGATCAAGGAAAGATGCCAACTACCGCAGAGCTGTCAGGAATGGTTTAGCAGATGCAGGGGCTGGGGCGGGCACTGCAGATAGACGGCTGGGAGGGGAAAGAGGGATGGAGTCCTTCTGATGACAGAAGAAAGAGCAGACACAAGACAACTCCTCAAGAAACCAGGCTGTTGCACTTGGAACAATTTTTTCATTAGAGGACCGCCAAGAGAGCAGATTGCATTTTCATATAAAAGGCACATGCCCACCTGTCCCTATAAACCAGTATGATCAATACAGTGCAAGGCACTATAGAAGATAATCTTTCTCCTCAAGCTGAGCACTTAGTTTTCCAATAATTTTTATCTAGTCTGAGCACCTCAACAAGAATTCTAATTATGTATAATAACAGAAAAGGTTCTCATTTAAGATGATAATATGTATGCTTACGCAGAGAGATTATAACAAAACTAAATGTATGCAGAGTAGTTAAATTTCTGTATTTTTAAATTCATGAGAGGCACGTAAACATAGTTAACTAACTAATGATCTAACCTGTTTAATTTGCTTTCCTTTTCTTGAAAGGTAACCTGCTTTTCCTACGGGAATGCCTTTTACATGTTTAACATGCCAATGTTGTACCTCAGTGCTGATACTTCAGCTTTTTCTGTAGATTGAAATGTGAACTGCTGTTGGTATCACCTTGCCATCACTTGAGAGACATTGCATTAGCATTTTCAGTAGAGATTTCTTCTGGAGGAGGCAGATGGAATTACCTTCTCTCTGTTTATGCAACAGACTCTTCAGACGGGAGCACTACAACGGATCACCATGTGCTTCTCATAAGGGCTGTGCTTTGGGGAAATCAGAGCTAGCTCCCTACTGACAAGAGACATTGCAGTCTCCTGGAACAGCAAGGAGTATAATTTGTACTATTAACATGAAGTTATGCATTCTAAATTACAAGCTGCTTTGTTTGCCAGGATTTTAGATACCCTAGACATTACACTGTATCAAAAAAAAGCAAACCTTCTGCAACTAGATGCTATGAAAACAATACACAACTAGTTACTCCCATAGCTTTCAAAATCATAGTTTTCCATACTTTGCAGACCCTGAGGCATGAAAACACTTATACATTCACAAGCCTACTAAACACGTAAAACAAGTCATTATCCTGAAAACTCCTGGCCCAGGAGAAGAGCGAGGACTGTGATTTTCGGAAAATATCGTTTTCGGTATAGAAGTAAAAAGCTAACCTGATCAGGATTTTTAGTTGTTTTTTTCTTTTTAGTAACATCAGTCAACACACTTTAGTTAGGAGTTGCAGACAACTGAAAGTTAACTTCCTCCTCTTTTCTCAGTGCAAGACTGCACTACCAAAGTCTGAAAGTGATTTAGCGAAAGGGTTGCCTGTAAGAAACGAGCTGGCTTCACCCACCAACTCCAACCAGGCGTGATAAAACAGTGTCTTGCGACCATCCTCTAACCAGTCTGTATTACAGCCCATCATGTACAAAAATGTTTGAGACAGATAATAAGATCCAAGTCAGCCATAAACGAAAGCAAACCACGAGAGAAGCGCTTCACTCTTTCTGAGCATCTGAGGGATGTGGTAAGCAAACACAATCAGTCCAATTCAGCAGCAGCATAATATAGCCATTGTCTACAAAAGCAATGTTAAAAGCAAAACATGTTTTGATAACACAAAGGAACACATGAAATGGTTCTAAACTAACAAAAAGCTGTTTTACAACATCCTTTACGTATTGCTAGGTGTATTTTATTGCAAACAGAGCCCTGGGCAAGTTATGTGTGAAAATAAGAAATAATCTAGTAAGAAAGTGTTCATTCAGATTTTTCTACTTCAAAGCACTTAAAAAAGCCCTCTGAACGAGACATTGCCTTGAGTCTTCTGCAGTTCCTTTGGTTACACGTGTTCACTTGATTTTTACACTCTCCTGACATTCCCTCAACTTACACACATTTGGCTGTTTTCACCTTTCCAATTAGCTTAATAGCTAATTTACTTGATGGATCACAACTACACAGCAATAGTGGTCTAAACAAGCCAGTGTTCAACATCTTCAGAGAGACAGAATGATGCTGGCAGTTCCCATGGGAGGAAAACAATAGACAAGCTCTGAGTCTCCTTTCATCTTATCCACACCAGTCCTCCTCGGTGCTCACAGCCAGTATGTAAGTAATATAATTTAGGGTTATAGAAGAGGCATAACCCAGTAAATACCTACTAGCAGTGAATTACAGAGTAAGCCTGAGTCCATCAGACACCAAAAGACATTGAGCAATATGTGAGCACCCCATCAGAGGAGGGTGGGGCAAGCAGCACAGAGAAGCAAAACTGAAAGGAAAAGGGTGAGGTGAGGAAAGAAGCAGCCCCAACTTTACCGTCTTCTACTCTACGATACTACACTAAGCCTGGCTTCCCACTTGATCTGCTAACTGAATATATGTTCAACCCTTAATAAATGACCAAGGACTACAAGGAAAAGAAATCAAACCAGGAAGAAGTAATAATTGGGGAAATAAAGGCCTTCCCGCTTCCTTGTTAGCATCACATCTTAACAGTTATTGAATTTTTAAGAATAACTTCTGAAAAAACACTGTTGTTTGTGGGATTTCAATTTCTCTTTTACCCAGTATTTACTCACAATTTTCTATTGTGTCTCCTTTTTTCCAAAGCTTCCCTTCCTCCATCTGTCTTTCCTTTACGAGGCACACATCAGCCTCTTACCAAAGCCATAAGCCCTGCTTCTGCACCCACCCCGTGTGAACATCTGCAAAGGCCAGCGTTGCCTCATTCATTAGCCATGTGCTGGAGGCACATCCTTGCTCTTCTTCCTAGTACACAGTGCTGTAGCTCCCAAAACAAACAGAACATAGGGAGCACCGGCAGAAAGAAAATATACCTGCCAAGACAAACAGAAAATCCTGTATTTTGCTACAAATCCTCTCAATCCTGGTTTGAACTCAACCGCAGAGTAAAAACATGTAAAGGAAAAAAACCACAATGCCAAAAAGACCCAAACACAAAATCCCTTTCCTCTCCCTCGGTGAGATGACTTTTTCTCAAGAGTGTAAACAAAATTCAACAGATTAAAAAGAAACAAATAACAAAACCCAAAAACCTTCAAACTCACAACAGAAAAAACTCACAAGACAAATAAAATCCTTGGTCATCAAGCATGGTTTAGACAAGTGAGAGCAACAGAAGTCAGTAAATATTCTGCTTATTAAATGACGCTTTTTCCTAAAAGCCTGTATGTGCAGACATTGATAGAGCTGATTCGTGAGCAAAAAGCACCAGACTTCTGGAAACCAGACTTAGAGATGCAAAAGCTCTCACATCAACAGGAGCCAATCCTCTCAATAATTTTCACACAAACGAAACCCTACTGAACTCAGAAGGGCTCTTTGCAGCTTCTCTATGTCTATGATAGAGAAATCATTCACCAGCACCCAGTCCACTCTGTGATCAAGTCACACTCAGAGTTTGAGGCTCTGTTCCCAATTCAAGCAGAGACCACCTGTGCGAACCTAGGCAAGTCTCTTAATCCCTGAGTTTTTGTTCTTTGTTTAAGAATAGCCCTAATCTGCCTTTTGTCATACTAATTAGACTGTAGTGGGTACAGAAAACCTGTAAAATGTGAGTCTATAACCTCACACAGCCCCTTTCAGGACTACTGTAACAGCTACCCATGCCCCAGACCTCCAGTAGACCGACTCAGATTTGTTTTCAAATGCTTACAGTTTTAAGCATGATTTCCCAGAAAGCCTATTTGTTCACACAGATAACTGAACAATAGTAATTTGGCAAATTTGGATACACTGACATATTTGCAACTATCTCATGTCAACATTTCAAATAGTACTTCAACAAGTATTATTTTACAGCTGTGTCTCTACCATTTAAAGTTCAAGTAAAATTTTTGCCAGTGGTTCATGTTCCGATCCAGATCTCTAAATACAAGGCTGTGAAATTACATCAGCATACAGAAAAGTTATCCAAAATACTAAGTCACCACAGAAAAAACCGAACAGATTATTTCTAATGGAAGGCTGTCTATACCAGTTTACCCAGATATAAAGTACATGCAAACATTTTTTTTTTCTACCTAGGAATATCAAAGCATGTCGTTTACACAAATAACAAGTAGTACCAGGACCTACAGATACTAGGCAGACCTATATGTAGCTCAAAATAGTTCCTAGTACTTTCGAGGTTCTTCTTCATTTCAGCTTCCTTACTTAAACAAGCCAAATGCTCAGTAACCCGTTCCTTAGTTTTCCTATGCTGCTTCCAAGTTTCAGCAAGTCTGATAAATACTGCACATCACAGCTCCCTCCATCTACGCTGCCCAGGGAAAGCCAACATCTTCCTGAACTAAACTTTCCTCCTGAAGACAGTAAAGGGTAAATATCACCCTGACCGACATCGGCTTCAAGTCAGATTTATATAAAGACGAGTCCTCGTCCAGAAAGCCTGGATTCGGCCTGACAAAACCCCGTAAGCCCTAAATCCTTTCCCCAGCCCGCTTAAGTTGGATGTTTCCAGTCTCATAATGCTTCAACGGCACCGGGCTTCTTAATTAAAAGGAGGCAGGGGACCGCCCCATACACCCATAAGGAGTTATGTGATACATCAGATGGATGAGCAGTAAAATAGGAGGGAAACTCCGCCCGGGGGGACGCGAGGGGCTGAGCCCTCGACAAGTCCCTGTTCCCAGGCGAAGCACCCTGGGCCTCCTCCTCTCCCCCGAACCCGCTCCCCGCGTCTCCACAGCCGGCCCCGGGCCGGGACCCCGCCGCCATGAGGCGCCTGAGGGCGGGAGGACAACAGGTAAACCCGGCCCGGAGAGAGGGAGCGAGGGAGCGCCCGAGGCAGGGTCTCCTTCCGCCGCCTGAGCGAAAGCCTGAGGCGGGCGCAGGGAGAAGCGAGCCCGCCGGGGCGCAGGGGAGGAGGCGGCCGGCGGAGGGTCCTGCCCGCCCGGCCGGCAGCTCCCGGCGCCCGCGACCCTCCCGGTCCACTCACACACACACAGCTCCACCACGTAGGCGTAGTAGGACCAGGCCACGACCAGGGCGATGAAGGCGACGGGCACCCAGGCCAGCACCTTCTGGCAGCACTTGAGGACGTGGGACGGCGCCATCTTCCCTGCCGGGCACCGCGGCAGCGCCGGCGCTGCGACGGGCGGGCGGCGGCTGCAGCTCCGGCCGCCGCTGCGGAGCCGGCCCCGGGCGGGCCCTGGGCGGGCCGCAGTGGGCGGGAGAGGGGCGGCCCCAGCGCCCGCCACCGCCTCCTTCTCGGGGCGCCGGAACGCCTCACCGGATCACAGAATGGTTAGGGGTGGAAGGCACCTCTGGAGACCATCCGGTCCAACCCCCCTGCCAAGCCAGGGTCACCTAGAGCAGGTGACACAGGAACGCGTCCAGGTGGGTTTGGAATCTCTCCGGAGAGGGAGACTCCACAGCCTCCCTGGGCAGCCTGTTCCTGTGCTCTGCCCACCCTCCATGAAAGAAGTTCTTCCTCACGCTGAGGTGAAACTTCTTGTGTTTTAGTTTATGGCCCTTGCTCCTTGTCCTGTCATTGGGCAGCACCGAAAAGAGCCTGGCACCATCCCCTTGACACCCACCTTGGAGTTACTGATATGCATTGACGAGATCCCCACGCAGTCTTCTCTTCTCTAGGCTAAACAGGCCCAGCTTCCTGAGCCTCTCCTCATAAGAGAGATGCTCCAGATCCTTAATCATCCTTGTGGTCCTCCGCTGGACCCTCTCCAGTAGCAACTCGTCTTTCTTGCACTGAGGAGCCCAGAACGGGACACAGCGCTCCAGACGTGGCCTCAGTGGGGCTGGGCAGCGAGGGAGGATGCCGTCCCCCGACCTGCTGGCCACACTCTCCCCACGCACCCTTCCCCACGCACCTCGGGGGCTCGCCTCCCCCTGTTCGCACCGGCGGGGCCGTCTCGGCGCGGGAGCCTCCTCCAGCCGAAAAACCTGGTCTGAAACCTCCAGGTTTTTGGGTCGGTGTCGGGCAGGAAGGCGGTGGGACGGGTCCGGGCAGTCGTCCCCGGGCGCTGCCGGGCTGCTGCCTCCCCCTGCTCGCCTAGCACTTACACCTCTCAAACAGCCGCAAAGGGAACTTACAAGTAAATATCTTACTGCTATTTGTTTCATCGGCAGTTTCCTGAACGGCGGTGAGCGCGCCCGCCTGACAGCTGCGGGCACACCGCCCCCTCGGGCGGGCACCGCCGCCGGCGCTGCCTTGCGGGGCTCAGCCTCCGGANGGCGGCATCCGCAGGGAACAGGCAGCACGCCATCCGCAGGGCACACACAGCATCGGAAGGGCGCGGGGTGAGGCTGGAACAGCTCAGAGGGGTGCCCTGAAAGAAGGCTTGGACACAACAGGACTGGGGGGGCTGGTGTCCCGTAGTCCCTGTGAGCCCCTGGAGCTGGCGCGGCGGGCAGCGGCAGTCAGATTGCCTTGGCAGGACAGCGGCAGTTGCTACGGCCTTGCCTGTTCACAGAATCACAGAATCATCGAGGCTGGAAGAGAGCTTCAACATAACAACTGTCAACCCAGTACCACCATAATCATCTCTAAAATCCACATTCTCGAGTGCCACATCCAGACTCCCCTTGAACACCTCCAGAGACAGTGACCCCACCACCTCCCTGGGCAACTTATTCCAATGCCTGACTACTCTTTGAGTGAAAAAACTTTTGTTCTAATATCTAATCTGAACCTTCCCTGATGCGACTTAAGGCCATTACCTCTCATCCTCACCTGCTGGTGAGATGACATAACAAATGCTAAGAAGAGTGATCAGAAATTCAGAAGCTTGTGAGCCTTTTACAGCCCCATCCCCAGAAGAGTTCAAGGCTAGACTGGATGTGGTCATGAGCAACTTGATCTAGTGGAAGACGTCCCTGCCCATGGCAGAGGGGTTGAAACTAAATGACCTTTAAGGTCCCCTCTAACCCAAACCATTCTGTGATCCTCTGAACAGCTAACAGGGAGGAGACACCCCGGCCAAATACCCAAGATGCAGCCTCTGTATGTGTGGGAATGTGTGCATTGGGAATGGGTATTAGAGCAGAGGAATGAAGCAGCGACCTGTGGCCCTGATGCACAGAATAACTGTGGAGCAGGGAGATGTGGCCAAGGATCATGGAAAGACGAAGATCAGTCTGGGATCAACTCTGTGTATGGGTGTGCTTGTGCATGCTGTGTATGGGAGCAGGATCAGGACAGTATGGAAGGGGATTGCAAGATCGTATGCAGTAATGCAAGGGCTGCAAAAGAAAGGGATTGCAGGAGAGGGAGAGAGCTGGTGTAAGAACTTGGTGTGGCCCATTCCTAACTGAGAGCTGCAAGGCAAGGGAGGAGTGACTTCTTACATGGACGGCATCTTGGTTATGGGGTCTAGTCACTCTTGGGAAGTACTCACAAGGTTGGAGCAGTTTGGATTTAATGTGAACTAGGACAGTCTTGGTCTGATGTGCTGGTTAGCACATCAGGGATATAGTTAAAGTATTCCAGTTCCTCTAACCTTCATTAATTGTGGCACTTAGGGACATGCTTGAGTGGTGAAGATGGCAGTGACGGGTTAGCAATTGGACTTGATGAACTTAGAGGTCTTTTCCAACCTTAATGATTCCATGATTCTGTTTATTAAGGGTGTCAAAACAAGCCACAGCTGCTGGTATATGCTCTGCCTCAAGATCTCACGGGACCATTAACACTTAGCCTCAAGACAATGGGAAAGGATTTAAATGCTTGGCATCAAAATAATATTTGTTAATCACGCTTTTAGAAGTACCTGATTTTACCTTAGCTTGATACTTGTATGTGCTTTTAATCATTTAATCACTGTGTTCGTTTCTTAGTAGGGTATTCAGTGAAGAGACATTGTACTCCCAAGCCTTCAGGAATCTCAGGACAAGGGACCTGGACCCGGGAAGCAGAGCTCTCTGCTAGGGCAGTCCAGTTAAAGAACTGGAAACATTATTAACTAAGCCAATACCAGCCTAATGGGAAATCTGTCTCCACATATGTCGTATGATTTTTTTTATCATTATTGAACCAACTAGGAATTGTTTAATAAACAAAGCCAACAGGAAACATTCAAATAAATGAGTGTGAAGAGGCACACTTTGCTGATTAATTTTGTGCATGCTCAAATCTCTCAGGTTTTCTCTCCTGCAAAGGGCTTTCGGCTTCTTGTTGGGTGACATCTTCAGCATGCACTGGACATCTGAAGTGCCATGAAACCACAGTCCATGGCCTGGCTTGTTTGTCTGCTATGCAGAACATGTACTCCTCATCGTTGCCTGTTTTGTTGAAACCTGCCAACTCGGTTGGAATCCAGAGGGACTTTTGCTTTTAGAAAGAGGCTTGTACCAACTGAAACGCCAGAATTAATTTCCAGAAGCAACCAATGAGTTTCTGTTACTTCTAGTACATCACACTGCATTTTTGCCTTTGCTTCCGTTGGAAATGAAGAATAAATGGTTCTTAAACATTATCTTAAAGTAAACAAACAAAGAAATGTAAAAAGTGTTATGGGGATACAACGATTCTGTAAAGGAGTTAAGATGCTGTAAGTGACTGCACTTGCTTTTGTGTATCCTTTTGATATGTCATATCAATTTCTGAGACTTCTGCAATGTGCAATGTGTTCATTCCACATAAAATTCAGATGCAATGTGGTAGATTTAAAAAAAATCAATTTTATTTAGTTTTTCTATATATTTCTGTTCAGAGGAAGAGTTCCCAAAAAACAAGTAATAATTGATATGTTCAGATTGGTAGCTGGCATAAACCTTAAACTAAATTGTGTTGCATAATGCTCACAGACAGGCTGCAAATACCACACAGTGACTAAAAGGAACTAAAATATTGAACACTAAACTGATGATGAATTTCTTAAAAACCAGGGTTTATCTAAATACATAAACATCTCTTTCAATCTAAGATATTAAAAATGGGAAATTATTTTAAGACTGTTTTATAAAACATTTTAGTTGACAAATAACAATAAACTACAAATTAAACACAGAGTCTGATTCTTCAAGCCTGATGGACAAGTCATCCCTGGCCTTTAAGGGAGTTCCTTCCTGGCTGCACTTTCAGGATAACTTCTGAAAATGATTCATAATTATTTTAATTTTCAATCAATTTTTTTTTTACTATAGACACAAAATTCCTATAAAACCCAGGCTTATCTCTTTGCTTTTCATCTGAACTTGACCCCTAAGCTTTTGTTGAAAAATAAAACTTGAAATCCCTGAAAGCAGATACTGCTGATTGCACAAACCCAGGCAGAAATGAGCACTGAGGAAATAAACTTCTAGATACACTAAAGCTAAATGAGTTGACTTTTCCGAAAGAAAACCAAACAGCTCGTAAGAAGGAAGTAATTAGTAAACACAAGAAACCACAAAAGCAATAAAAAACATCATAAACCTATTAACTTCACACAGAATAAAATGTTAGGGAATAATCTCCATTCCAGAGTAAAAATGATTTGCCAAAATATTAACAGCAACAAATAAACAAATAAAAGGCAGCCTTGCATTAAAGCCAGAGCTGGCACAAAGCACACTTTGGATGAACACATACACACTTTTGTGCCACAGAAGTTCTTTTTCAATAGTGCCATTTTTTTGGTAATTTGGTGAAGTGCAGCTGGCCGTGGTACTGTGGTGCCAGTCCCACTGCCCCACCTTTGCTCCCACCACCAGAAGCAACAAACAATTTCCAAGCACACAAAGCAACCCAGCCACCTGCTATCCTGCTGCCCACAGAGCACTGCACAAGCTCAGTTTGAGGGGGAGGCTGAGGCATCTACTGCATTTGGATTCTTTCCACATGGTTAATTTCATTTGGATTTTCTCCTGGAGGAAAAAGGATCCTTGATGGTCACTAGTGCCTGATCGCCCAGGCAGTCTCAGGACATCCCCACAGGCAAGGTCTTGTTCTGGGTGCATGTCCATGACAGAACTACAAGCATTTTGTCTTTAACACTTTAGATTAAAGCTCCAAGCTGAGGCCATGGAGGGAAGAGTTGTTTTGCTGGCCTCTCTCTGTGCTCCCTAGGAGAGATCACTGTGCCAAGGCTCAGGCAGTGGGACTTGTCCTCAGCACAAACGTGACAGCTACTGACACATCAAACACATTCTCAGTAATCTCAGTATTCCTCAGGCAGGACCTTTAGGGTTTTCCAGTGCATTCTCTCCTGTCCCTGCACCGAGTGAGAGCTGCCCTGACGTCTTACCTATCATGGAAACTACCCCTCTTCTCACAAAACCCAAAGAAATGACAACCAAGCACCACATGTTGAGCTTATTTACAATTTTGAGGAAAACACAGCCGGTGTCATGCAAAAAAGGGATGGATATTACCTCACTGAGTGGTGAGATTTCTTGGTTATTTTTCTTGAGACATTTCTCTAGTCCACATCCTGAGTCTATTATTTCTGCTATCACTAACCTGTCCTGAAAGGTAAAGCTTTCACCCCAGTCAAGACAAGTCAGACAGCTGAGAGGGGGAAAGAGGAAGAACCTTGACAGCTTTACAAATAAGTCTATCTCCTATATATCGTGGCCAACCAGGAAGAGTGATCTGGACCCGTGACTATTGGCTCCTGGGATTGTAAGAAAGACAAAACATGTAACGTGCACACCTGTGTACACAGAGATACACCTTATGTTATTGCCAAAAAATGTTCATCTGTAATTTCTAAGTGTTAGTCTTGATTTGTTCCTCCTTCTAGTGTTTAGGATCTTAGGTCTAACTTTGCATTTGGAGTAATAAACATTTGCATTTGGTTTTTTATTGGACATATTACCTCAACAATTGCTTATTATAATCTTGAATTCCAGAGATGCTTCAGCTTTCTCTGTCACAACCTTTAGTAATATAAAACAACTACTTGTTATGCATTCATCTTCTGCAATACAATTAAAGCAAAATAGTCACGAGTCAAATTGTAGCTACCACTGTGTTTGACAGAATGAGGATTTTTTCTTCTCATTTATACTATGTGGATGAGGTCTGAGACACTCAGTGCACACTCACTGACCAATGTACAACTTTCAAAGCCTGCATCAAGCCTATCGGTCTTGTATTTCCAGTTTAATATCAACACCATGAAGGCAGACAAACCAGACATCCACACAGGAACTGGTGGAATCAAGCACCAGGAACCAGCACATGAGCAGATCCCCATAATGAGGGGTTAATTTTCCTTTTTTATTTAGGATAACTTGGTTTAAAATGTGTCATGCAAGTGATTTTGCCTTGTGGACCTCTGCCTTTGCTGGAGAAGGAGAGCTGCTGTGTCAGTGGCTGAGATGATGTCCACTCCTTCAACAGGAGATGATACTGCTGTGACGTTCCTGCCTGGGGCCATTATTCAATCCTGTGTGTCCTACAATCCTACAGTGCAGGGTCAGGCTCCACAGAGCAGTAAACAACACTATTCCCCAGAACAAGAGTACTTCTGTATGGAGCTCAAAAGCAATACCAGTTCTGTAAACCAAACTGATTGCACTGGAACGATTATAAAATTATTGCATTAGAGTCTGGGCTAATTGAACTTTAACTACAGCTAAAAAAAAGAGCATTTTTGATTCAGTTATTATGTAAACAGGACAGACAAACTCCCCTAAAGAAAAACCACTTAAGCAAAAGAAAAATGGACTGCTTTAAAATGGACTTTTCCCAGTCTGCTTCCACAGTTCTTTGACTTCTTTAATGCTTTCTTTTTTCACACACCTCCAGAAACCTTGAATGCCTTGCTGCTGCGGTACCTGTTAATAAAGTTAAAAGCGTGTTTAGCATTTACACAAAAAAGACTTCTATTCTCAGACTGTGTAAATATAATACATAATGTTGTGCTGCTGCTTCTGTAGTTAATGTGTAATAACAAGTTCTTAGTGGCAGCACTGCTCCCAGATTCACATGCAATAAGGACTATCCAGTTCAAAATACATATATTTTTCTATTCACTAACTCTACCTGTGTTTCCACAAGCATTTACAATAGAGTTGTAGCAATCATCTGTGGTATTTACAAACAATTAAGTCAGCTTGTTACCCTCAAACCTCGATGAATTCGGTTCCTCAGGACTCCAAGAAACTCGCTGTGGCTGAGGCAGTCATCTCCATCTAGATCAAAAATCTTGAAGATGGTATCCAAAACATTATCTGACAGATCTTGTCCTGTTGCCACCTTCACTGCTCTCTTGAACTCAGCTAATAAAGACATAATATTACGTCACGGGTGACTGAACTTGCAAAGAAAATGGAAAGCTTATAAATAGCAGGATTCTGTCCAATTTAATATGGCTCGTGGGTATCCTAACTGGAGAATTTACTGGTTTACACTTCCAGTAAACTATTAGGAGGCCTCAGTTCATGTGTTCTTGAGCTTGTTTCTTCTTTTGTAACACTATCTTTATTAATTTTACTGTAAGCTTTTGCAATGCACTACTTCTCAAGCAACAGTACAAGTGATAATTTTTGCTAGAAATAGCTGAAAACTTACATACTTTTGGCTGTTACCTGTTCATAAGAATGGTGTTTGCCTCACTATCCTCTCAAAAAACCTTACAATTTTTTCTCAAGCAGTTTAATGACAATTCATTCTGCAAGAAAATTCTTCTCCGCAGAGAACAGTATGTTATGATATGCTCCCCCTCAACTAACAATCTCCTCAGCAGCTCTGCAGAAACACAGACCATCAAATGGTCAATGCAAGCACATGGCTTTATATACCTCTAGTTCTGGTTTTGAGAGAAGCTGGCTACCTCCTCTTACATGATGTTGAAAAGTTAATGAGAATTTGTGGCAGAAAAAGCTGCCACACCTCTCTGCAGATGTACTTTCATCTTCAGCTCTTTTTTCTTCTCTCTTTACACCACTATGTGCAGTATAGAAACACCCACTATCCCCACTTTTGGTCCTGTGGTGCACAGAATTTGGAATCTTGACTCAAGGAAGATGAGGAAGTGTGTAGGGCTGCCACAAAACTGCAGCTCGTAAGAGTGAAAGGATTATTGTTTATTATAGCAAGCACAATCACAACACATGAATTGGATGCATTTTTGAAGGCATCATAGAAGTGTGAATTTCAAAAAGGAACTGGAGGTTATTGAAGTATAGCAGTATCGTAGATTATTACAGCAAGTTGTCCAATGAAGCCATAAATGCAATATTAACGTGGTTCTGCTTTCATAAACAAGTGCTGTTTATAAATAGTGCTATAAATATGAATAGTTCTGAAGCTTACTAGAGGGAACAGCGTTCCTGACATAGCTCTCATCTTTGTCTCTTTCAACAATTCCTATATAAATGTAGTTGATTATTTCACAGTTGGTTTAAATAGAATTAAGTTGAAAATACTTCTGTAAAAGGATATACCACAACTTGGAAAAGACATAAAATATGGGATGTTTATAGCAGTCTTAATTCTATCTCTGAAAAGATGTTAACCGTTTCATCTCTTGAAGCTGAATATAAGTCCACACATGGCACTGTAGTTTTTTTGAATATAACATGAAAAAAAGAAGTATCTTCTGCAATAGTGGAGCATAACAATCTTCAAACCAAGAAGGGCCACCTTATCAGAGAGAAAAGATGGGTTGCGAACTTAGAAGCAAAATAAGTCTGGAATAAAAGGAAGGACTAAAAGACTGTCTTTTTTTTAGAGAAATGTTCATATGTGTGTGAATACACACAAGTACACACATGCAAACAGCAAGACAAAGGACTCAGCCAGATTCAGGAGTGGATTAGACATACAGGCATGTAACATCTGTGAGTTACCTCAGCAGCTGACTGCTTTCAATCACAGTGGGGTTCAGTGCATAAACAGAGTAGTAATGAAAGTCACAAGCTGTAAATCCCCCAGTTTTCTTTGGTTCAAATCCCATCCAAACACTTCTCTTTCAAGAATATGTATTTCACTTTCTGTTTTCTCACATCTCTCATCTTTTTTCATGTGAGCCCATCAAATATTAATTTCAATGAATGTTAATACCTCCTCACATTTCCTTAGGAACTTTTTATGTTGCTATTTTGAAATAACCTATGAGAGTTGTTCTTCAAGTGTAACAACTAAGTAACAACCTCAGGATTAGAACAAAAAGCATTTGTATGTCCATAAAACCTTTGTTGCATTGCTCCTGCTTCTTGTACATGGGAAGGAAGCAACTCCACTCCTCCAAATCTTTATTTTAAACCCCACTTTACTACATTGTTTCTTTTTGATAGACAAAATTGCATAACACATCCTCCTCAGCACAGGGAGGACATAGTGTGAGCCCAGAGGAGGGCCACAAAAATTATGTGATAATTTTTGGGATGGAACACCTCTTCAGTGAAAAAAGACCAAGAGAGTTGGGGTTGTTCAGCCTGGAGAAGAGACACCTCAGGGAAGACTCTGTCGTGGACTTTCACTATATCAGGTGGGCTTATAAGAAAGAGAGAGAGAGTTTTCACCAAGGCCTGTAGTGACAGGACAAGCAAAATGCTTTCAAACTGAAAAAGGGTAGATTTAGGCTGGGCATAAGGCAGAAACTGTACAAAGTTGTGGCTGTCCCATCACTGAAAGTGTTCAAAGTCTGGTTAGGTGGGGATTTGGGCAACCTGATCCAGTGGCAGAGTGCCCTGCCTATGGCAGAGGGTTTGGAAAAATGACCTTTAAAGGTCCCTTCCAACCCAAACCATTTTATAATTATGCTTTAGTCTGCAGTGATTAATCCACATATGACAGCATATTAGAACTTATAAATGAAAACATTTTGGAAACTTTATATTATTACTTTTTCATGAAGTAGAACTAAATCCAAATACAGAGCAGTAGAATATTTTTGGACTTCACTGTGGTACTTTGGGATAACTCATTCACATTAATTCCATAATTAAAATGATTTTTTTCCTTTCAAAAAAACCCTATGAAAGATGTACAGTACTTACCCCGCTTAACAGGACGATTGGCTACAGTAAACATCTGCATGGCGATAGAAAAGTCTTCCAGGTTATTTGTAAACTTGCAGAAAGTCTTGAATTCTTCCAAACTGATGTTCTAGAGTATCACAGAATTCAGATGATATATAATGAATAATACATTCAAATCCCAGTTATTCTATGTCATTAGATCTGGTGGGACTTAGTGCTTAGATGAGATTGCCTACTCACTGTTGATATTTGTATTTCTCAGTTGGCAAATTATCATTGCTCTTGTATAAAGAATTATACAATTACTTGTATAAAATTCAAGGGCTGCAATAATTCATTTGGCAACTGGTTACCTCATTAGATAACCGCATTCAAATGAAAACCTGTGCATGCAAAGGAGGAAGCAAAACTAAGCATACTTTGGGTACCAACCTCTCCTGTTTCGATTCTGTCTTTCACATTCTGCCAGTAAATTTCATTGTCTTCCTCATCAGTGAAGTACAGCAACCATGCCACAAAGTCTTCTTTTCTCATGACGCTCAAACCCTTTGAGAACTTTATGAATTCCATTTCTTGGACTTCCGTTTGCAGATTTTCCATGAATCTAAGAGTAAACAGATATGATCCAACAGCTGATACTTCCATCCCTGTATCACCACTACTCCCTTAGCTACTGAGTGCAGCAGACGCCAGCTCTGAGCCACAGACACTTTTGACACTGTTGTTTAAAATACCCCCACCGGTTTATTTTCCCGGTGCTCACGGATGTCCCCAGGGCTGCACTTCCATAAGGACACCAGCAGGATGCGCTCTCGGCCTGCGCAGACAGCTGCTGCCAGCAGAACTTAAGGGCACATCGGACATCTCAGTTTTACTCGTGTTTAAAAATGCGCAGATAAGGAGATAAAAGAATCGGTAAGGCAGCAGCATAATGAATGAATGAAAAAGGACACGGTAACTGAAGGCCTGACACATGATTTATGAGATTTCATATTAATATGAGAGGAATTACAAGATTGGAAAGTGCCTAAAAAGACGAGGCCATAATAATCACAAAGATGAAAGAGGAAACTTGAAATCATTCCTGCAGGAGAAGATGACTGAAAGTCTCAAAGATTATAACTACATACAGAGGTTTGGCAAATCAGTTCTGTGCTCACCAGAGGATAGATTAGTGAGGATTACAATTGACTTGTACGGAGTTCAGAAGAGCACAGAAAATGAGGATGCAGGGTTTGGGAATCCCTTAAGAGAGCTATCTGAAAAAGGAAAGAGTCAACACCAAGGTTTTTAGGAGACACCCATTCTTATTAAGGAAAGAAAAGTCTTACAAGACGCAAGCAACAACCTGCAGGTACAGAGTTGGAACTGTGAGTTGTAGCTTTGAGTTTTCCCAGTTTGGTCTACATGACTAATATTAATTTTGAAAAAATTAACACAGACAATACGGTGTGATCCATTTGGTATTTTCCACTTCAGAAACGGGGCAATCCAAAAACAAGTGATGATTTTTAAATAAAGGCTAAAACCAGCGGTGCTCGCCAGAATCCCCTCAGTATTCTGAAAGAACTGTGCTTTATTGAGTTGCAGAAATTATTGACAGGAGGGAACGAAATACTCCTGTATTGGGACAAAGCAATTAGTTGGAGAAGAGGACAGCTAAGGGCCTATGTAGCCAATATCAGCAGAGGCTCATTTGCTCATCAGTGTTTGCTCGCCCTCACTGGGCTTGAATTCTTTCCCTTGAAATTACGGCATTTGAGTCCACACAGCTATCTTTAGTTCTTTAATGAGATCACTTGGACAATTAGTAGCTCGAAGCTCTGTGAAGTCTATAAGGGGTTGGCTAAAGACTGCTGTTGCAGCATAAGCTCTCTCTTGTATTTTTTCCTCTAACAAGTAGAGCTGCACATGCAAATAAAGTGCCAACAAATGCTTCACAGCTCAGGACATGCAGGTAAATGAAAGCCTGATAGTGGAGGTAAATTTAAGTTTTAGGCTAGGGCTGAATTAGGGTAGTACTGAGGAGGGGTCCAAAATGCTGTCACATTTTATATGTGCCTTTTCCTGGAATAGTAAAGGGGATTCCACAGTATAGCCAAACACTAAGGTGTACCTCCACAGTCCAACTTCAGACCTGACACACTTCCAATTCCCCCGACTCTCCCTCTCAGAAATGGATGAAACACCAAAGGACCAGTTAGTGCAAGCAGTGTGACTGGGCAGCCCTTCATCTTGCAGAACAGTGAGAGCTGCCTTGCACAGCTTGCAAACCACTCTTCTGTTTTCAGGCCCAGCTCCCTCTTTGTAACTCTCGAGGAGACTGCTTGCTCTGGCCAGCACCACAGCCAGCGTGTGCCAGGGAAACAGGCTCCATGGGCTGGCACAAGCAGCCCTGCTGCACCCACAGCCTCCAAGAGCCTCCCCATGTCTTGGGAAGGGAGATCGAGGTGCAGAGGGAGAGAACAGCATGGACCTGGCATGTAGACCAGGCATGGAGTCAGCCCAGCAGAGACTGAGTAGGGCCACTTGGCTGCATTTTGAGAGTGGCCATCACATGCAAGCAGGAGGAGATGGTATCTGGGATGTGTGGTTTGTACTTGGCTGGAAGTCACAGCCAAGACCATGCCGAACAATTTCCTTGACTGTTGTTTCTAACCCATGTAACGTCTGGTCTGGAGGAGGAGAAGTTGCTGAAAATGAGGTCACTTACAGAAATATGCCTAAAACTTGGATGCAGGGAAACAAGACAACATGTCTTTTATTTTCTTGAATTTTTATCTATGAAAGGTGGACGTATTTTGCAACAGACTTAAGGTCTTGAGACTTGAGCTATTTATCTTGGGGAACAAGCTCTCAGTCATTTGCTTTACTGGTCGCTAGCCACAGGCAACGACATAGAAACAGATTCTTCCACCTTTTCTGAATACTGCATTTCCTTAAGCAGAAAAGCCTTGGTGACCTGCCCTCTAGCCACACCCAATTAAGGCAGGAAAGCTGAAAGATCAATCATTTCTACACGATGAGGAAGGAGCCCACCAAGCTGCACACATCAGCCTGCTGAAAGGGGCAGCAAAGCCAGAGCAGATAGTGAAGGGTTTGGCTGTGGCATTTTCAGTGTGTTCTTGTTTCTGCACCCTCTTCTAATTGAAGTTCATTTCAACATGCAGGCTTGCTCCTGGCAAGCCAGAGTGGGAAGATTTCCTGCCATATCAAATGCTACTCGGAGCAGTAGCTGAAATGTGCAATTTAAAATTTATGTGATAGTTTCCCATATTACAAAAATTAAAATACTATGAATCATCACATCAGCATTCTAGGTCACTCTTATTCCCAGATGCCAGAGTTAAAAATCCTAATGAGGGGTTTTTTTAAGTGAAAGTTATTAAAAGTTATTAAAAATAACTTTCTGGTTAGGAAGTAAAACTTGATATATAAATGTCAAGACACCACTAGGGATACTTGCTTTTGTATCTTCTGGATCACAGTGCAATGCGTTTCAGCTGTGAAGTCCTCAAAATGTATCCAGATATTAGGAAAAACAAGCACAGGAATGAAAATTCCTGCTCTTCCAAAGTCAGTGGGATCTTGGCTCGGGACTTTGTAGGGAGTCAGAATTCAAGTACAGGAACAGGATTCTGATTGTAGATATGTTCTACAATTAAAAAATTATTACACTGGGAATACTCTTATGCTATAGTAGGTTGAAAATAAAAGAAAGCTCTAAGTTTCCAAGCAACAAAAAGGAAAGGTTAACCATAAATTTGCAAGATAGGGAAAAGGCTAGGAACAGAGAGCACTTTCTTTAAGACAACCCACTTTATCCACACTCTCTAAAACACCCACGTTGAAGGCCAATGGCCAAATTTGTTATCGTATTACAACAGCATCCAGAAACCTTATCAGGATTTATCCCCCATTTTGTAATGTGCTCTACCATAGAGAGAGGGAGACTCCCAAGGCTTTTGGCAACTCAGCTTTAATAGTGTTAATCCACCACAAATAGAAGTGAAAATGTAATAAAAGAGGGGAGACCCCAGGAATGCAGCTATCCCCCCTCCAAGCGGAGAAGTGCTAGCATTGTATTCTTTATGGCACACAAAGCAGTAGATTGAAACACTAAAGGAAATGTCAGGGAAAGTTTTTTTTTTCCGCCTCTTGACCTGAACTGTCTGTGCAGAGCTTTAACACTCTTAATACAGAGCTGACCAGTTCCTGTCACACTGATTTATAGGAAGGAAATCTAACAACAAAGTTAGTGGATATCACCCCAGTATTTGTACAGTGCTTGGCTCCTCTTTGGCCACCAAAGTCCTTTTGAAGAATTGGTAACCCTCTCTGCACCAAAAGACTGTGGCAAACCAGCTGCGGGTTGCCTTTTTGCAACCTGACTTTCAAACCAGATCACAGAAAATCTAATGAAGGCTTGACCATTAACCTTTAGAGAACATTCAGATCTATGCTTGTAAATTCAAGTTTGCAAACGTTAAGACAGTTAATCAATCCCATAATTTTCAGAACTGCAGGCAAAACCCTCTTTGATTTACTGTCCTTAGCATTTCCAAACCAAACAACTTACTTTCATTTATAAGCGCTCTGTAGAAACTAACCAAGCTATTCTTTTGTTAAGCTTACAGGAAAGGAAGAAAAATATTTTTCTCAACCTCTTCACTACGTATTTGGGAAATACTCAGATTGAGTTATTGAGTATATGACAGGAATATCATGAAGCCAGATTTTGTTGCTGTTCTCTACTTCCTCACTGCCTGATCTTGGCTGTACTTGATGTAATCTCTGTGTGTATTACAGCTCTCTCTATATGCACACAGATAGATGAAAGTGTAGAAACAGAGACAAGTAAGGAGGCAATCATACTCTATTTCTGCAAAACAATTCCAAACCTCCAGCTGAAAATCACTGAAAATGGACAAGCTGTCATCATAGCAGAAGCACTGCTTGCTGGCTGACAATGTTACCTGAAGGAGATCCTGCATCCATGCACTGGCACACACACACCACAGCCCCCCAAAAATGTCAGCACAAGCAGTGAGGTCCAGCCTGGATCATTCTGCCTTCTTAAATGAAAGGTTTCAAATAAAATGTATCAAGGAATTCAAAATACTGAAGGAAAGAAACTGGACAGATAGGGAAAAGGCACGATCTGTGTATGATTATACAATTTGTGACCTTCAATCTAAAGCAGAAATAAAAAAAGAACCATAATTAAAGAATATTTCTGGTACAAAATTCTATTAACTGACGAAAAGATTGGAAGCAAGAAATCAGGTAAGAAAATGCCATAAACTAGATTTGAAATGTTAATTTTCCTCATACAATTCAAAGATGCCCATTGTTCAGCCATACTGGGAAGTACTTTTTTTGTAAGATATCCCAGGAAAAAATACAACAATCAGAGAGTTTTTTTGAATATCCTTTCCATACTCTCTGCACGTTGTTTTTTTTTTTTTCCTTCAAGGAGACTGTGAGAGATTTAAGCTTGCTTGGGGACAGATTACAGAAAAAAATCACAGCAGTTGTAAACTGTTTAGGGAGTGAAATACAGTCTCCTCTTTTATTTGGGATTAGACATACTTAAACAAGATCAGTAAAGGACTTTTTTCAGGGGGAAAAAAATCCCCAGTGTCTGTCAGGAAGAAATATTTCCTATACCTAGAAAACGAAATAGTTTTCTACTCAGAATAAATTATAGTACATATGATATAGATGGAAATTAAAGCACAAGTTAAATTTTTTTTGGAAGAAAAAGACCAAAAATTATTTCTGTATTAAAAATCAGGAGAAATCCATACAAGAAAAATAAAAAAGCCTTGAATTCTGGGGACATTCTCTAAGACAGGACCTGGTATTAGAAGATGACATTATTGTTGAGGTGTAAAACTGAGTGGTGTCATCTGAAACAGAAACTTGTTCAGATCTTCTGAGAAGAAAGTCAGCTTCCTGTATTAAATCTATCCTTCTTTGTTACATGATTTTAGGCTTACTGCATATTCTTCTGCATTTTCTTAAAATGTTACAGGAGAATACTGTTCCAGCTGTATTTGACTAAGAGGGTACACCTTTAGTAGTGATATACATAAACATACTCCAGAAATTCATATTTCCTAACATTTGCCAGGGAAACAAGCTCTGGCTTTAGAAATCGTAAATTCTTATTAATAATTACTACATTGTCCTTATGTTAAGGACAATACAACTAACAAGAACTCACCTAGCAGTCTGGAGCTGAACATGTGTTCCCTGAGTCCTGCCTTAAGGACCCTGAAGATCTCTGAAACAACCTTTACATTTGATGAAAACACTCCCTGAGGATTATCCGTGTGCATATCAATACCTGCGATTTCCCAAGAAGCAAGAACCAGCTGGAGACAGCTGCCTGACCATTTTCCCTCCCTGTTCTCAGGGTGTGCTCAGGGCAGTAGGAAGGGAGACACAAGAACTGGTTTACAACAGCCTCACATTGCCCCAAGAGATGTAGACAGTTTCCATTTTCTTTGTACCATCTGAATGCAAAGAAAGGAGCACATGGCAAATTAATTGCCCTGGTATATTGACCGTGGCTGTCTGACATTTTTGAGATGTTTGGACTGAGGGCTAAAAGGCTTGGGCAACGCTGGTGTACATGTAGATACAGATGGTTGCACACTTACGAAAGGATTTTTTAGTGCCAGACAAACTGAAAAGAGGGAGCATGAGGAAAATAGATGTAAGTAATGAGATGAGAACAGTAGTCTCATCTTTCAGAATTCCCATGTAAGAACAGTGAAATTTCACAATGAAAGCATTCCTGGTTTTTGGGGGGGTTCTTTATATATTTTTTGTGTTTGGGTTTGTTTTTTTTTCTTTTGGGTGGTTTGGGTTTCTTTTTTAGTTTTAAGGACTCTGCAGCTCAGCAATATCTGTGTATTTAACTAATGTGACAAGTTTTAGTGTGTACTAATCAAACTTAATCACCTTTACATTCTACTAGGTACTACACTGATCAATGTAAAAGCTTTCTAGGCAAAAACTTGGAAAACGATAAAAGCATTTACCATCATTATTTTCTGCTTTTGACAATGATCTATGTCTGTACAGCTCATCAGTCATCTCTTGTAAAAACAGTGTGGCACTTTGATCAAACAGCCAACAATAGCTTCCCGCATAAGGTAAAGTGTTATGAGAGGCCATCAGATAGAAATCACATTTTCTCTGAACAATAGGAACCCAGAAATGATGTGCTTGATTTACTTGCAAATAAAATCATGTGAAAGGTGATATCCTCACAGAGGTTAAAAAGACAGCGATCCTTTTATTCACCTTTCTGCGTGTTAAACAAACTCCACTGTCACGTTGCAGCTGAGATGGAGTGTCTCCGCAGTGATAAAGAGGCACATTCCAGCCCCACGAAACATAACTGCCACCGGTGAAAAATTACCTGCATTAAACCTTACACTTATCCCACAAATTTTAAGAGCAAGATGTGGGAGTTTGATTTTGATTACAGGCCTCTATCTGTGTGGCAGGCAAAGGTCTTTAACCTATGCGTTCTGAATGTACAAGGTACATAGTTTCATCAATGTCATGCCTCATTGGGTCAATGTAGGATTTTATCTAAAACCTGAGGCTTTTCAGTTTACACTGTATATGCAAACACAACCTTTTACTGGTGCTCTCTGCCTTTTGTTTCACTGAGAGGATCTATGGTATTTATAGAAAAGGGAGCTGGAGACATCTTAAACTTATTTTACTCACTTAGATTCCTATTGAGCTGAGGTCTTCAAAAGGGAAAGGTTGTTTATTTGAAGACTGGTATGTACCAGAGCCACTGGAGCCAAACACTTTTTAGTCTACTGATTGCAAAAACATTCATTTTTAAGAGGGCTGCCACACATTCTCCACTTCTGAGTACAAACTGAAGCAGAACACATTATTCTAATTTATTTTTGCAGTCTGTAAATGACTGATTATTTTTGTAGAAAAGGTAATACTGATGTAGATAATCTCTTGATGCCATGCTACAAGATGTGTGTCAAGATTCAAACAGGTATCTGCAGAGTCACATTGCAAAAGTAGTTCAAAGAGTAAAGGAAAAGGCACTGGGAGAGTTTCAACAGAAGCTGGAATTTGAAGCAAGTGGAGAAGTTGCCATGACAGCTGTAATGGGGAAGAAAGTATCTCAGCTCAGAAAATACTGTTTACTTGATTAGAAGTCACTTTTTTTGTGATTTGGTCACAAAAAATACTCATGAATCACATTGTTTTAAGGTGTGTCACCACACAGCTGCCAAGAATGGGAGTCTCAACCCTCCCGGCCCATTGCTGCTTGGAGTTATCACGGGGCTCAGCTCCTGCAGACAGGAGGAGCTTAATGGGGAATTCAATCATGCAAAATCAGAAATAATCTCCACTTCATTGCTTAATTTTCTGAATCAGCTCAGTGTGATGTCAAATAAATGACAGAGTTGGGGTAAAGCACGGGGGGTAGGAACAAGACTGGCTCCTGTTAGGCTTGCCTAGCTGAAAAAATACCTGAAAAACTCAGAAAAGCGAAGTTTTTCCTTTCCTCCTTTTCCAAAGAAATGTACCAGCAACACAGTATTAACATCACAGCTGTCCAGTTCTGTTTCCTATAAAACAAAAAAACTGTATGATTGTTATGCATTGCACAATCATTAATACTCACCATGAATCTAAAAATATTTATTTGAACTAGAATTTCACAAGAAATACTTGAAGTTTAATTACTATTCCCAAAGCTATCACACAGGATCTCAGAGTTGAACAACTCTTCCACATCAACTGCTAACAGTGTATTATAATTTCTGCTTCTAAATACTCTGTATGAAAGATAAGAACAATTTCCAACCACCATCAGAACATTTTATTATTAAAATGGAGAAGGTTGCAAGTTAAATCTTTAAGAACCTTTATTCTTAGGTGAATAGAAGGCTTAAATAAAATTAGTATTTGTAAGGAAATTTTTAGTTAGGTATTTCTAACACGTTACAGCCATTTAAAAACATTCATGATAGTCTAATAAATGAAGCTAGGAAAATACAAACACTGACAATGCTCTATTACAATATGGTCTTACAAGGCTTCTTGGAAATTTTCAGTGTTAGTGACTTTTCTATAAATATTTTTAAAATCTGAAGAAGAAATTTCTGCAGAGAAGGGATACACACTATTTCAACTCAATCTTTAACAAGCCTAAACCCACACATAATGCTGGATTTCTGCTCCATTCTTCTTTCAGCACCAGCATACTGGCATTTCTTTGAACGCAGCAAAACACTAAGCAACATGAAGAGAGAGTTTTTTTTAAAGTCTGTAGGGATTTCAGCAAACTATTCTTATGACATCTAAATAGCCTCTGTGTCTTTTATCTGGTTGAAGAGGTAAGATGAAAGACAAGAGTCTATTCATAAGATTTAATACTAATGGTTATTTAGCTTTCAGCATCATCAATAACAAGCCCCATTAGTCCTCCATGTTTCATGCTTACTGCATACATGACACAGATATTTTATAGTTAAAGCAGTAACATTCCTCATTTCTACTACAAGCTACAGTTCACCAAATACCAGTGATATGAGTTATGTGTGAGTGAACCTAGAAAAAAACACTTTTCAAGCCATATGCAAACTGTACTTACTGAACTTTTATCATTTAATTGCAGGCAAAGAATATTTAAATACCCAAAAGATCCATCCTTCTGAAGTTTAAACACTTCAGATTACTGTGAAGACTGATGCATAAACATTGGTATATGCTTTTTTGAAAGCCAAAAGTCAAACATTCATGTATGCTTATTTGAAATTCAAACCCAAACTGTTTATATCAGAATGCAAAGTTTTCTAAGAAGTAACAGAGAAGAATCCACATATTCCTCACTACAGCTAGATTCTAATCTGCTTTTTGTGGGTTTTGCTTTTGTGGGTTTTTGCTTTTTTGCTTTCCTTGTTTAAAGGAGACTTGAAAAATGCAAGAAATAAATTTGCTGATGTAATTTTAAAAACTGAATTAATGTCTACACAATTTAATGCTTCTGATTTAATTACTCTATATTATAATCACTGTTGTATTGAAAACAAACTGAAAAATGAGGTTTAAAATAACCTTTTTAAAACTAAGTCTGTAACAGAAAAAGTTTTTTTCTTGTATTCATATTTCTCCAGTTACAAGCTAGAAGTAGGCACACAAACAATACCTACCTCATCTTATCTAAGATGACAAAGCCTATCCCTGGATTTATAACAAATATGCACCTACTTGCTGGCTACCTTCTTTATCAGTTGAAATTCCGCAGTGAAATTGGCACATGTCCAAACACCATGTTAGTGAGAGTTAAATGTATTTAAAAACTACAAAACAGTACATTTCTTTAATGCATAAAATGCAATAGGAGACCACAGAGACTACACCTTAAGGGTAAAATTTAAAAAAATTGCTTTTCCTAGAGTTAATGCTACTAAATTAAAGTACATGTTAGTACATAATTCCTTTCCGTCCACAGAATCATTAGGAGCTTTTGCTGCTGATCTGTATAAATTAGTACTGACACGACAAATCTTTGTTAGAAGATAATGAGAATTCTATTAATATTTCCAACACCTTGCCCTCCTGAGCTTGGGTAAAAGAATAACTTACACTTGGAATGTCTCTCTTGGCAATAAGAATGAAATGGTAACCCAATCCCAAACTGTAAAGTGGACCAGACTGGTAGATTTGAGTCACTATCTAAACTGAGTGAAAGTTTGTATCCTGGTGTATCTGGCTGCTTCAGGCCCTGGGATGGTGCACCGTAAAACCCTTTTGATCTGTGCATTTTACAGAAAGCTGAGGCACAGAGTGGAAGAAGGATCACAATGGTCTGAGATTCATCTTGATAGAAGCACAGGATGGGGCAGAGACATGTCTCACAGCTGGGGAACTCAGACAAGTTCCAGGGTCCATTGGCTCAGACACAGAATCCCAAAGACCACACAATCTGATGCCACACAAGTCTATGAACTAATGAACATGTGTGTAGATATTACAAACATAGGCTAATTTTCCTAGAGTAACGTTAACGCCTCCTACACTTTTCAAAAGCATCATGAACTGCTGAATTATGCAATTATTCCTTTCTAAGCAAGATCAGATAACACAAGTTATTTCCTTATTACATTACACAGGCTGTTAACATAAGAGGCCTGATGCTGCAAACACTGAGTCATGGGCAAAGACCTATCTAATCCTGTAGCTCCCCACTGAGCTTTTGACATTTAGGACCTGATACCGCAGCAAGTACCAACAAGTGCCACTGAGAAGAAACTTATCGCACAGTGAGATGGGATTTTCAGAATAATGTACCTAACTGACTTTCAAAACTCATCTGAAATGTTAATAGACTTACTGTCTCTAGATTCTTACCACCTTTCCTTGCAGAATTTGCCTGAGGCATGACCGGAAAGCATTAATCATGATTAAAATCTGCAATTCGTTTCTTGTTCTCGTGCTTACTTCCTGAGAGATGGTATTTGCTGTGCAATGTCTTATTTCACTAGAAATTGTAAAAATAATACGTATTTTGGATTAAATATTTTTTTTAGTTAAGACAGAAGGAGAGTGAGTAGATGGAAGAATGGGCAGAGAAGTGAGGTTGGGCAAGGAGGACTATATCTTAGTTTCTGTCAGCTAGTGATGTTCCAAATCTTTCCAAATGTAAGACTAAATCCTTGCAAATTTTTCTGAGTGCGCTTCTCTGAAATACTCTTTGTTTTTAAGCTGCTAGCTCAGTCAATTAATCATGGCAGACTTCTATCCCAGCCTAGCTTCGCACACTGCTCAAGAGAATCCAAGCTTTCTGTCATTATGAGAGTCTCCAAGATGCTGGGATATATCCTACAACTCAGTTCTGGTAAGAAGGTTTAAAAGATGTGTCCATTATGAAATTAATCCTAACAGTTAGAGTCAGTCAAAAGAACTGTAAACAGGCCAATTAGTGGGACCAAGAGATCCACATCTCCAAAAGCAGTCCTTTTTGGCAAAGCCCAGACAGTCTCCAGCGGGCCCCAGAATGAAACTATGTATTTTATGATGAATCAACTTTTATCATAATGTAAATCCATCCTAAAGCTTTTTCATGTTACACAATGCACGTTCTTACTAGGCAGGATTCAAGAATACCTCAGGGCTGAGGGACTGACATGTGCACAGCTGATTCTACAGCGGATATAACAGACAATATTTGAGAAGTCTGATAGAACATCTTCTAAACAATAAACAGCATACAATAAACCCCATAATTACTATTCCTAGGAGGATCAGTTGCTTTTTTAATGACAACTAATGGCATGGAATCACTCAGCTGTACACTTAGGGCCTTTAGCAATGAAGAACATGCAACTTCATGGACATCTTCAGGTTCCAGTGCATCACCCACAGTTCTGCATTAATTCATAAAGAGGTACAGAACAAAAATGGTTTACAGCCAACGGGGCTAAAACTAACCTGGGAGTAGATGCTGTAGGAGATACTTTATGCCCCAAACAGAAAAAGCCTGAAACTTGTCTTGTTGTGAGCAGGTTGACTGTGCCAAGCAGTCGGGGGGGAGGGTGGCACTGTTGCACTGCAAAGCCAGAGGCTGCATGACCACAGGAACATCACACCACCCCTTGGTTTCAAGTATCTAAAAGCCTTTCAACAGAATTCAATGTTAAATTGCTGATACAAAACATACATATTTATGTTGGAGAAGATAGGTCAAGAAAAAATGTGCATTCCATCTGAACTGAGAGGTTACAAGATTAATGACAGACTCTTTGGGGAGAGATATTAATTTTAGTCTTGGACTAGATTCTTGTAAAATTTGATTGCTGCACCCCTGTTACAGAGTACTGCTGCACTAGAAGAGCATAGCTCCCCAACTACCACCTTCCTTTGGTTTTAGGCAGTCTTTAGTTACACTGAGCTATGCGGACTTTAAAGCTCTGGGTAGAAAACTTTAAACCAGTTAGAGATCCTAGGGAGCAGACGGGCAAGTTATGATGACCTGCACAGTTCCTGTGGCTGAGGAGGTACACCACAATCCGGCAATGTCTGAAGGTCCAAGTGTAAAACCTTGTCTTGACCAGGTAAGTAGTGATAAATGTGTGAATGAGTAATGTCATTTACTTCTTTTAGAACCACAGGAAAAAAAAAAAAGAGAGAAGTAGACAGGTTAAAACAACTGATGCACAAATAATAGGAAATTATTCATGTGTGAGTCTAAGTCAGACTCAATTTCAGTTTAAAAGTTTTCTGTTTAAAAGAGATGAGTAGCTGTGTCTCCAATGACTAGTTAAATGTTAAAAAAACCCCAATCATACTTTTCACACTTTGTATGAAAATGTATTCACTAGTGAATCCAGAAGTGTATGTTTAATCATTTGGAAATGAGACAATGCAGGTATTTCCCAACATTAATTTCATTTCAAGAACAAATATAGAACACTCTGTATTGCCATTCTTTTTCTAACAGTAGCTAAAACTAATTTATAAGTTTACCCATTACATAAAGCATATTAAATGAGAGGTATTGAAAGTACTTGATAACGCATTAATCTAAATTGAAGGGCCCGAGAGCAAAGTCTCTGATCTAGACAACTGGTTTATCCAGCAGATATTTGCCACCATTAGCACTGTTTTCATGGCCAGAACACTAAAGCACCTTACACTGTTAGAATATCCTTTTAAGGAACTCAGGAGAGTAACACAAAAGCAAGCGGTGCTGTTCACTGGGCAACACCTTTTCAAAATAAACCAAATCTTCTAGTTCATGCACTTTCCTACTAGAATCTAGAACACTTCCAGGCAGGGAGTTTGGCTGTCCTCTTCCATGAACCACAGTCACGTGTTCAGCTGGATGCTTCCTATGAAGAACAGTTCTGCCAGGAAGCCAGATGGAGCATTTCCTTTCGCCTGTGGGGAGGGTGTGTGAGCACAGGCAGTCACTGCCTCTGTTGACTTCTGCACAATTTCCTCCAGTCTGATTAGAAAGAACCAGGTTCCAGTGTTTAAAGCCTACCAGCACCTCTCCTTCACCGTGTGCACCTCAGCTACGAGACTACCAGATTGCCTGCTCTGCAAAATTCACCATGGAGCTTCCCAAAAGATGGGGCTAGTTAAGGCAGAGCAGATTTTTTTCTGCTTTTCTTCCAGCATCAATTATAATATTGGAAAGAGAAAAGCCCTCAATTGAAATATATGTTTCTGGATAACCAATTCCACTGTAATACCATTCAAGAGCCATCACTAAGTGGTGAAAATTTGAATTTTAGGCGTGTAAGTCAAAGTCTCTGTAAAAAGGCAGAGATACAAGCACCCTGGGAGAACAGAAAACTGCTTTTTCTTTTCCTCATACAGTAACTCGATGAGTATTAAATGGTATTACCATATAGCAAATAAATGACTGGGACCTTTGTCTACACCCTGTACAGGGAACACACCTGGATAGACCTGCTGGTTAAACAAAGCTGCAGACTACCATTTGAACTGTATTTTCCTAGGTTGGTGACATTTGCCATCTGGTATCAGAGACTGGGTTTACTCTGAAAAAACAGCAAACTCATATGCAAATTGAGAAAATGTGGAAATAAAGAACCATTCCAAACACCAAAACTGTGTTGCAGTATCTCAACCTTCAAAAAACATAGTCAACTTACACCCCATATTTTTATGCCTCATCTGTTTTGCTTAAAAGCAATACGATGATTGCCATAATTATTAAAAATAAAGAGTAAAAACACATCCACCGACTACATTGTAGAGTCAGATTCACTGCTTACAAAGATAACCAATTTCTTTCCTGAGAGACCAAGACAGGAAGGAAAATAAAAATTAAGAGAGATGTGATAATTTGGATTTTGCCAAGTAGAAATATAGAAACCAGAATAATTTCAAGGTAGCTGTACTCCCCAAAGCTATTTAATTCTTCTTTCATAATAGAATTCCATTTATAATCTTCTAAGAAACTGCATTAAATAACATTTTCCGGTTACAATAACTTCAGATTTTTCTCAATGGAGAACTCTGAAGACAAATTTTGAAGCAAGACAAAAACAAAATAGAGACATTCTGGCTCAGGTATTTAATTAGCTCACAATAAGCTTATGTGTTTATAACTAATCTGTCCAACTGTATCAAAGTTTCTCTGGAAATTTTATACTATAGCTGTGCATTCATGCAGAATAAAGATCCTTTTTCTTTCACTGTCATGGCAGTTAAGTCTCAATTGAAATAGGTTTTGAGGAGCAGACAACCCTATTAATCCTAGCTATTTTAATCTGGTGACTGATGAAAAGATTCAAGAAAGGAGATGGTTGTTAATCAATCAATTTTTAACTGAACTTTGAATACACACTGAGGGAGGAAAACTTCTGTGAATCAGAAGACAGTTTATGCCTAATAAATTTTAAGGGTGCCAGCAACAGCAACTTCCACTATTTCCTCATGCATGTGAAAAAGTAAAGAACATGAGCAACTCTTCGTAGAAACTGCTGATGCACGATTCATGAAGCAGAGCCCTGTATAAACTCCCTATTGAACGCTTCCAACACAAGCAGCCGCTGCCTCATGCCCAGCGTAAACTGAAAGTTTAGAGCTGAAAGCAAGTTGCTGATGTAAGCAGCATCTTACAGGAATAGATGGAGATAATCCAACTGTACTCTCCCCTTCCTTAGAATCACAGAATCATTTGGATTGGAAAAAATCTCTAAGATCATGGTTGAGTCCAACCATTAAGGCAGTACTGCCAAGTCCATCACTAAACCATGTCTCTATGCACCACATCCACGTGTGTTTTGAACACTTCCAGGGATGGTGATTCCACCACTTCCCTGGGCAGCCTGTTCCAGTGCTTGACCACTTTCAGTGAAAATTTTTTTCCTAATATCCAATCTAAACCTCCCCTGGTGCAACTTGAGGCCATTTTTGCTTGTCCTATCAGTTGTCCCTTCATGTTTCACCACCTTCTTCTGAGGTGTTTTCAGTATGCTCAGGATTTCCCCTCTCTGTTTTCAGTCTCACTCAACGTCACCCAGGCTAGAGAATAACTTGTCTCTGCGCTGACTACAGACTGAAGAATAGACTCTGTCTGAGAAGAAGGGAGGTTGCAGGTGGCTGGATTCAGGGGAACACAGAAGAGAGCAGGAATTTACCTGTCCCTTTCACTGATGAGGTATATTTACCATTTGCTAGTGGTCTGCAAAACAGTGAAACTTCTTTCCCAGCTGGAAGATCATATTCTAGGATTGTTTCTTCTGGTCTGCATCTACGCCGTCTCCTTCTGGAAGTGGACTTAACTAAAGTAATCCTTGCCTTTGTCACCTCAGTGACAATAACCACATTACAAACCAACTCAGAATAAGCTGATATCACTGCAACAGCAGCACCTAGGCAAGCTTAAGCTATTGATTTCCATTTGGAAAGCCTTCTATTCTCATATGGCAATAGGGAGTTTTTTCTGAGCTTTTCATAAATGGAAGAGAGTTACTTTGAAAGAGAGGTTCACGGAAACCAAACAACCAAGTGAGTACACAGTCATGAAACACACTGATTGCATCCATTTCATCAGAAGGCTCAGAAATGACAAACATTTTTCTTCCCCAGTTAGAAAGCAGTTGACAAATCACACCCTTTCATTTAATTGAAGCACTAATACCAAGGCTTATAGACTTATCTAAAAACTCTGAAAAAATAACAAAGTTCGTGGGAAACATGACAATGTTTCAGTAAGGAAAATGTATCTCTATTTCATACCCGAAGTACAGCTTCGTCTCCAGCGATTTTCAAGTCATCTTCCTTCCCAATGATTCTCTGTAGCTGTATTTGTTGAAACATGAGAAAAGAACAGGGAAATTACAAATTTGATCTTATAAGAGTCTTCTTTTTCTGAACCTTGCTTTAATTACACCTTTTCTTAATTCTACACTTCTGCAAGGTTCTCTAGTCATGACAAAATATTTGCATACTTGGGGATATTTTGCTATTCAGACACACTTTTTCCCAGGAATGTCTTATCTACTGTGGTTAATATAACCAAACATGAATCTATCTCTTGCAGCCTAGTGCTTACTCTATTTTTAGAGGAGATTTTCTTGCACCAGAAGCTTAGTTTTCACTTCAGAAGATTTTGAAACTCTGCGGTATAACATCAAGGATCATTCCAGAAATAAAAATTATCCTGATTTTCATGCTGTCCTTCTAGATAGTTTTACATAGTTCTGCTATAAACATGATTTTCTAGACATGAAAAACATACCTGGTACAAATGAGGTACTCTACAACTAACAATAAGGAACAATTTAATTAAATAAGAAAACATTTTTTCAGAACTGGCATTAGGCAGAATGTGGTTTGAGTTTTCCACTCCAGCCCCGGAATAAATTAAACTTGAATGTATTAGCTAAGAAGATTTTTAGAATTATGGAAATGACTCACATTTAAAAACATAATTTCTGTCCCAAATAAAGCTTTAAGGTAATATAAACAGTGCATTAATTTTCACTCAAGCAAGGTATATCAAAGTGTACCTCAAGTATATCAGAGCTGCAAGGTTTCTTTGACCATATTTCAGCTTCGGAGATGAACACTGCCACAAGAATGAGTGATTTAATATAACGCAAAGTGCACCTACCTTTCAGACATTTGCATCAATCCTCAAAAGGATAGCAGAAATAAAAGAACAAGGGACTTAATACATTTCAGGTAGAGATACGGAGTTACACCGATCAGTCTGGATTTGGAGACTTTAGGAAAGATGCTTTTAAAGCTCAAGGATTTCAAAACTGCTGGTTTGCTTCTCAAACATTTCTGAGTGATTCCTCAACCTGCTCATTAAAACTGGGAAAAAGTTCATTACCAAATTTCCACAGTCATTATTTTGGGGAGTTTTTAGATCTCTCCTTGGTTTTTTTTGGGGGGGTGTTGTTTTTTCTGGTTTTTTTTTTAATTTTTTGTTCTTCAGAGAAGCAGCATGTGCTTGTAAATAGTAAGAAAAACATGCTATCTATTTATGTTGCCAAAGGTCATCCCCTGACCTTCACATTTGGAGTAATTCACCTGTTCTGGGTTGGTTTGCTTTTTTATCCTCAGGTTTTTAGTTTCTCAGGATACTTACTTACTATTATTAGCTTTGAATGGCATGCCTTGATAGTATTTATCAAAAGAAATTATATAAAACAAGGCAATTAAACACTACCTGTTCCTCCAAATTATCTTAATTTTTGATCATTTACAAAACAAATGACTAGTACAGTAAAAGCATCATTAATTTCTTCATAGCAAAATAGCGTTACAGAACTCTGGATAAAACCACAACTGCTTGTCCATATTCTCACTGAGAAATCACATTTTTTCTTACCTGAAAAATCAATCTTTTGATCACACATAAGGAATACAACCGCAATTAGCTTCCAAACAAGAGAGAAAATTATTTTTTTTTCTTTTGGATTTTATTTCTAAAGGACTCTTAAAAAATCTGGAGAGACTACTAAAGAGCACAGATACACAGTGTAATTGTTTTCACAAGTATTCTGAAAGATTTCACTTATTGTTTTCTTACACTGTACATAAATTCTTACAGTGCTTGAAACTATTTCCACAAGTTTGTTGATTTTTTTTCCAGCACAGTGCAGCTAGTACTCACCAGAGGGAGAAGAATTCTGCCCTCAAGAAATGGACTCCTCCATGTAACATTTATTTGTATTTAATATTTATATCTGCTCACCACTCACTATACTAATGGCTAATTCAAAGATAATGAGACCTATTATGCACAAGTGAAGCTTCTACTAAAGACAGAAGTAATCTGTTCTGAGCAAGCCTTTCTGGCAGAAAGACTGTGTCAGTCTTTAAGAAAAAAAAAAGGTGGTTTTGCATCTTCCAGTTGCTTGAGAGAGATAGATCAGTGCTTGTGGGTGCTCTAGGACTACAGAAGTGCTCTGTGCCAAACCAGCACAACTGCTGAGTGTCGGGTGCTGGCTCATTCAGTCCCGGATGAAGCTCTACAAGTATTTTGTGGCATCTGCTCTCCAGTAGAAGTGTGTAAGACAGTCGTCTACTTAGGAAGTCTGAGTCATGTAGCTCTTCCATGTGCCATCAGAGCTACTCTGCCTTTATTCCCAATAGTTTTGAACTGTCATTAATTTTACTTAGACATCTTTAATCAGGACAGATTTAGGGAGTTAGGGAAATTCCTTACTTTCTGGGGTTTTTGGGAACTTTGATAGCCTCATTCTTGGTGGGAGGTCTCAGATTAACGTGCATGGGTTGTTATGTGTCTGGAAATCCCCCTCACCAAGTCTCAAGTGCATGTCTTTGAAGTGCAGAGTTCACAGAAGTATCTTACTGTCCTCACAGAGTGCAGATAACGTGGCTCTGAGAAATGATTCTGCACTCTGGCAGGGGCTGATTACAGGGTGGCAACTAGCATCCGTGAACATGCCATTTCTGCCTCATCTTCTTGACCCTGCAGCTGCAGGGCAAAGCAACAAAACCTTCTTGGCCCTAATACTGAAATGTCTCTTGTACTGTGACTGTTCACCACTGAAACGTGGATGAAGCAGAATTATACTGGCTTTAACACAAAGAAATAGGGAGGAGAGAGAACAAGAGTATCCCTGGGAAGGGAGAGACTTTTACTGGAAATGAGGAAAATGTGCACTGAAATGGAAAGGCTACGGAGGACAAGATAAACTCTCTTGGTGAAAACATGGGATTGCATTCAAGATCTCCTTTCCCGAACATCCATTTTTGTTAGCAGAGAACACTGGGAAATTCTGCATCTCACACTCCTGAAGTGTCTGATCCATACAGGTTTGAACAGCTTACACCCATCACATAAAGCAGGCACTGAGGACTGGGGTTGGAGTTTCTGGTGGTCACCTGTCTCCCTTTCCCGAATGACCTGCTTGACACATCTTGTGCCTGTTCGTCCAGGAACAGGCGAGAATTGAGATATACACAATTCAAAGAATGATGGACATCCTGCAAACCGAAAGGCAAGTTCTTACCTCAAGGACTCTACAGTCAGACAACACAGACATCCATAGATGTCTAATCAGTAGATAATGATGGGAAGTGGGGAGAACAAGAGGTGACAAAGGAAGAGAATGAAGCAGCAATGAAATTTCTTTTCCCACTGCGCCCTGCCTACAGACGCTGCCTCCTGATTACTGCTTTTTCACCATTCTTTTCCACTGCGTTTTCCTTACAAACATTTCCTGATGTTATTGTCAAATATAGTGTGGAAATCACTATAGAATAGATCAGGTGTATTTCCCTAGGATGCCAACTGGGACAAGACAAATGACAGAATAGCCACATAATTTACTAGCTATCTAGAAACTTTCTATGATGCATACAGAACTAGAGTACATAGATTAACACACACACTTTCTTCCCCATTCTTACATTCCAAAAATTTAAATTTCAAACGTAATCTATAAAGTTTTGCTTGAAAATAGTCTCCTCTGTAAATGTTAAGCAAACAGTCATGACAGAAAACTCATCTTCTGACTAACTTGCAACCTGTGGGACTTCTTTGAATTTAATGATTCTTGTGAGTTGACAGAGTAATTTGTATGGTTTTTTTTAACCACTCTATATTATTTTATCAATACAGCCCAAAAAGGAAATGCAAAGTAACAATTTATTTAACTAGAGGAATTTTCATTTAACTTGATTGCCTCTACAGAAATCAAATTATTTTTAATGATTTATATAATGTTTTCACCTCTATATTGATGACTTTCAGTTGTTCATAGTGGCTGATTCAATTAGAATTACCTGAAATGCATAATGGATATTAAATATATAACATACTGCACATCTCCCCAGGAGAGCTGTGCTGTGTTTCTGTAAGAATCTCCTTATTTGTTTAACTGACAGCACTTTTTTAAAGGAAGCACTGCTAATGTGGCATTTTGGTGCAGAGGCGCTACAAGCTGAACATGTTCACTCGTGCTCATGGAGTTAATTTCCCTTGAAACATATTGTTCTGCAGATGAATAATACAGCCATAACAGACTTATTTTGGTAATCAGGGCACTGCTAGTCTGATAACAAGTCACTATGATTACACCTGGTTTAGTAGGTTAAAAATATAGGCTTTACTAGAATTTGATTTCTTTTTAATCAGCAGAATAATTAATATTTTAACAGAACAAATTCTTCAAAATTAAAAGATCTTGTATAGCAACGAATGAGTGTAGGGTTGTGCTGGTTTTGGCTGGGGTAGAGCTAATTTCCTTCACAGTGGCTGGTGTGGGGCTGTGTTTTAGATTTGTGCTGAACGGAGTGCTGATAACACAGAGATGTTTTTGTTATTGCTGAGCAGGGCTTGCACAGAGCCAAGGCCTTTTCTGCTTTTGCACTGCCACGCTGGGGAGGGGACTGGGGGGGCTTGGGAGGTTGGGAGGGGACACAGCCAGGACAGGTGACCCCAACTGTCCAAAGGGATATTCCAGACCATCTGACATCATGCTCAGTGCATAAAGTAGGTGGAAGGAGGAAGAGGAGGACATTTGCAGTGATGGTGTTTGTCTTCCCAAGTCATCATTACATGTGGTGGGTCCCTGTTTTCCTGAGGATGGCCGAACACCTGCTTGCCCATGGGAAGCAGTGAATTCCTTGTTTTTACTTTGCTTTTGTGCATATCCTTTGCTTTGCCTATTAATCTGTCTTTATCTCAATCCATGAGTTTTCCACCTCTTACCCTTTGGATTCTCTCCCTGATCCAGCTGGTGGGGAAGAGAACAAGCATCTGCCTGGGGCTTGGTTGCTGGCTGGGGTTACACCACGACAAGGGTATCTGCAGGTCCAGTTAGGGGCTTCTGGGAACATTGTCTTGGAAAATGATCTAATTTTGAGTATTACTTTCATATAGTACTACTAAGTCTAAAAGTATTTTTACAACATTTTAAAATAGATTTAAAGTACGACTCATCAATTGTAACCTTGCTAAGAGACAATTCACTGAAAAAAAGGTGATCAGTGCAAAACACGTGAACAGCTATTCTATCATTAATTCAGAGTTTAAGGCTATGAAATTCACCTAAGTAAATTTTTGCTAATTTCTCTATCAACAGGTCCATCTTTAAAAGTTTTAGATTTTAAGGCTCTCTAGAGATATGAGTTCATGATCAGCTTTAATTTTACCCTAGAGACAGAAAATAATTTGAATTGTAGTAGCCATGTCAGCTTCTTATCAAATTTTCTCTCCATTTACCTCCATCCAGGATGAATTAAGGATCTGAATTAAGTTGAGGGATTCTATTAAAAATTATGATTGTTAATTCTGCATTCAACTTTTGACAAGAAGTACTTAGTCTCCTGTTAAATATTTAAAAGTTGAATAAGCTATATAATTAAGCCTATTCTTCTTAAAAACATCAGAGCAAGATTTTCTTAGTTTTTAAAGTATCTACCTTTCTTCCCCACAGTTTAGATAAAATATGGAAAAAAACCTGCTGTTTCTCTTCAAAGTGGGAATTGATTAAAACCTTTCTGCAACAGCAAGCAAAATTAATAAAGACCAAAAGACGATGGCGAATTAAAGAAATTATTCAACATATTTAGAAAAAAAAAAGACTCTTCCAGATGATTACTTAAATTAGCTCATGGGATTAAGGGATGTACACTCAGTCCTACCTTCCCAGTAGCCGGTATTTAGTTACAATTCAAAGGTAACACTTATAAAAGTGGATTAAAATATGATAAGTACTTCTATCACAATACTTTAGTATGCGCTCCTTTCATATAAAATATTTTAGTAAGTATGTAATCATAAACTGGACTGAAAAATAGGCTGACTTTAATGAATCTTCATTTAGCAAATATAACCCATGGATCTATTTAAATGCTTTAAAATTAACATGCATGTAAATATACACCTACCTTAAAGAATTCTTTCTTTTCAACTTGTTCATTGCCATCTGCATCCAACATTTTAAAGGCAATCTGAAGTCCAGTCCGGGGTTCTGCAACAAATTGCGGAAGAACTTTATTGAAAATATCCCACACTTACACTAGAACTCAAATACTGAATGTAAAATGAATATTGACTCTGGTTCAGTTCTCCATTGTTATGTACCTACACAGTATTTCCAGTGAGCCATACTCACCTCTTCCAATATAAACAAACTGTTTAAACACCTTTTAACTATTATTTCAAGGGATAATTAATGCAATGGCAAAGTAAGAAATGCCAGCAATGGCTAAGTACAGCCATGAATGTCCATCTGACCCCAATGAAAATACTGTATCTCTTACTGGCCAGGTCTTAAGATATTCCCGAAGGATGTCTCTAATCCCATGTCACTTCTGCAGTCTACCTCTATCTCGTTTATTAGAGCTCCTTTTCAGGTGAGAAGAGTGGAAATCGCCTTCAGAAGCCAGTAATTACTGCCACACTGGGTGAAAGAGCTAGTGTACTCCCCCGGCACTTCGGGCTGTATGCCAGCATGTGCAGTCTCCCTAGCACAGACTGATGTCGTGAAGGCAGCCAGCTCTCCCGGCTCCTGCTCCTGCTGTGTCAGCCCAAAGCCTTTTCCTCCTTTCCTTTCACCTTCCTCCCCAAGCAATGTTCTCAAATGTTACTGCGATGTAATAAACTATTCTTTCTGGCCGTTTTTGACAAAAGCATGTTTTGTGTGACTCCCATCAAGCTGTTTTTTTTCAGGACTTCTGCACAATTTTACCCTGCATTTCCTTCACTGAGTGGACGTTTCTTTTCAACAGAAAGATGTAATGAGCTCTGAATCTTGAAGGCACTATAAAAGCATGGTGTGTTTCCTTCCTACAATTTCCTGATCTTACTTTGCTTACAGGAGGCGGCCTTGATCATCAGCGAGCCCACACAGGAGCAGCATGCTCCTGAAATGTAGTTACAGTTCACTGTGGTAGCAAGCCCTTGTCCCAGTAATCTCTGGAGCAGGTGAATTAATCCCACAACCCAGTCATGTCAGGCATTAATATGAAAGCCATGGACTTTTGTCTCTGGAATATATTGATGCTTCTAAGAACAACGCTGGACTCATGAAGGCAGCGAAGCAGTATCTCTAAAAAACTCTAATGCCTTCAGAGTTTTGCTTCTGGAAATATATTCTGCTAGTTGCATTCTGTAAAGTTTTAAGCCTTGCTTTTTTTTCAGAGAATCTTTCTGCAAAGGGAACAAGTTAAAGGAATATCCCATTCCTTTTAAGTCATAACAGGATGGTTAAAGAAAGTACTATTTTTACATTTTAGAAATAACTACATCTTCAGCAGTCAACTAATGTTCTGTGTGAAGCAATCTTGTGATGCAGGGATATTTTATAAATACCATTGCAATCTGCACAGCAGAGCAGTCCCCAGCAACTGGGTTGATTTAATAATCAAAACTGGCTTCCTTTCCATGGAAATGCCACATGCTAAATTTGTGTTACTAGTATAAAAGCAAGAAAAGGCTATCCAATAACATATTTAGAGAATAAAAGTAATTGATGTATTTAATAGCAATTCATACCATCTGTGTTCCAATTTTCAGATAAGAGAGCTGTTAGTGAAAATATAGACCTAAAGCTGCTTATGCTGTTCAGAGATGACATACTTATCTGATATGATGTAACCTCAAAGGTATGTGTTTGTAAAATAAGCATAGTTCAAAGACTACCACAGATATATTTGTATTTAATTAGAATCAGGCAAAATTCCAAAATCTGAACAGAAGAGCTTCATCGTGGCTGTGAGTGCAGGTTTGACCTAGGTGCTTCCTCTCCTACTATTCCTGCGCTGACCAGGCTGCCAACTTGTGTGACTGGGTAATTGAAACAAAGCTCTAAGTAAAGGTGACAACTTCAGCTCCTGGGCTTCTTCACCAGGCAGGGCTCCATTAACCTATTGCTAGAAATGAAATTCAATACAGCACTGGAAGAAAAAAGATAGTGATGATACAAGGCACACAGAAAAGAGAAAAGAAGGTCACGGGGGAAAAAAATAAAACCTACGTCTGTCACAAAATGACATTTTCAAGTTCAGGGTTGTTACAGACTCTGACTTTGTATGACAGGCAGCATGGTCTGGTCAGCAGTGTCTTGAACCAGGAGTCTGATGACTCTTTTCCCATTTCCCTATTGCTCAGTTGGTGACTTGGAAGTGATTTAAATATTGGTGCCTGCTTTAAGAAATCTCACATTGATTCTCACTAGTGAGAGAGATAGGTTGTGTAACTCGGGGCTGACTGACATAGGATACTTGTTAGGCAAAGATACAGGCACTAACACTTGTTGACATTTGCTTTCAAACTGATCAGTATGATAACCCTCTGTGAAACCAAAGCAGCAACATTACCACTGCATTTTTATCCTGCATCAAAAGGTGTCTTTGTTTCTGCGGTTCAATACATTCTTATATAAATTCTGTGAAAAATAATGTTACTTGGTTATCTGCAGAAGTGGAACAACTTGCTCTGATACTGCTTCAATTTTCTAATTGTTTCAGCCAATAATTCAGCATGAATTCACTTTCAGCTGCCATAAATTTCTAAAGAAACAGAATCTTTGGCACCTATTTCTGCAACTTTAAGGTATTCTTCTGAAGTTATAATTTGGCTGTCATGGTTGATCTTTTTTAACAAAAATCCATCTTTTTCGAGTTGCAACAAATATTTTAAAATCAGTATCCTACCTGGGCTAAACTCCTGTCTCTGATTTTAAAAGCCACTTGAACACACGGTATAACTCAGCGTGTAGCACAGGACAGTCACCACTGCTGAAGCAGTGTTTGTATGTTCAATCTCAATGCATATATATACATATATAATTTAATACTGTGCACTAGCTGAAGCTGCCAAAGAGATTACCCACCCTTCACATCGCATAACAGGAACTAATGCAGCTCTGCTGAGAAATGAGGTAAGCTGCAGAAGGGCCACTTGAACTGTGCGAGAGGTGTGTATTGATGGAAGGCTGATGGAGACATACTCTCTCCACTCTCTGGAGACCAATGTTACTTGTCCATACTACACCATGAGAGGGTGGATTTCCAGAGCAAGGAAAATTTGTGCACTTATTTAAGCCCCAGCCATGGACCTTGCTAGCCATGGAAGTGATGAGGGTCATGCCTCTACAGTCTGTCAGGAAAGAAGTGACTGTTTCCTTCTCTCCTTTCCCCATCCACTGATACAATAAATCTAGTCTGCCTGGCTTTGTCCCTTGCTGAAAATGTTAGACCTGTATAAGCCAGTCAAACAACACTGCATGTGGACTGTTCCATGGACATGCATATGGACTACTTCACCACTGCTCTAGGGGTCTCACCGTGTAATGTTCATTGACACATCTCGAATCTTGGTATTTTTCAGCATCACCTACACCTCAGAACAAAACAGGGGGGTGGCAAGCATGGCACAGAGTAAGTACCAGACAGTTCAAGACCACTTCCATGCCCAAAACCAAAAAATGCCTGTTGCTTGTAGATAAAGCAAGTACCAAATGAAAGTTGTTTTAAAAAAAGTGCCTGAGAGAAAAAGGAAGGAAGCAAAGGAGGTGCGCAGAAAGACATGTACAATACTTAGAGGAAATAAAGTCAAAATGAACAGAGGATAAAGAAAAAGAACTTAAAAGTCAGACAAAAGGACACTGAAGAATTCTGCTGTTTATGTATTGCATTCATTGCAAATCGGAACACAATAAAAACGGGCAACAACCTTTGACACACTACAAGTTTTTCACACCACTGCATGAGCTATACTGTTAATGTCTCGTTGTCCAAAATGACTAAAACGACTATCCCAGAAGAAAAATTATTTATCTTCCTGTCCAGTTCTTCTTCCCCTTATTATGTGGTTCTATAACCAATGTCTCCCCCCTCTCAAAGGATTTAAAAAGACTTTTCTGATCCCATGGTGCAGCGGGTACCATGATTTTTAAAGTATTGCTATGGACCAATGATGACACTGATATCCATTTATATTAATGCATTATCACTCTATATATAATAGTTTTTTATGTTTTACTATAATGCAGAAATTTAGAAGCTAAAAAATATCAGAAAAAAGTTCCTGGTAAACTGTTAGTAGCTGAGTATTTGTGCCTATGTATTTTAAATATATAATACTTACTTGTAAGAATTGTCAGCAAAAACAGATACTCTGCATAAGATATCAACCCTGAAAAAAAAGTTAGAAAATTACTTGTGGAAAAACCCAAAAATTTATAGTAAAATTTTAAAGATTAAATCTTACAAATATAAAAAATTTAGTTTGACATTGTATTAAATACATGTATTAAAGTAAGCCAAGTTACTATTTAATAAATTTTTCACTTCTGTTTTTAGTACTCTGAAAGTAAAATTCCCTAACCTGAGACCCATCAATGTTCATGTCTAACCAAGAAAGTAAGGTTTATTTGGTATTAACAAAAGGCCTACACTAAATCTTTGGATTCTCACTGAAAACATCCAATGTTTATATAAAAGGCAAATAAATTAAATGTGCTTTGTCACATTTAGTACCTGGGAGGAGAACTACTCTAACATTACCCTGAAGGATCAAAGTCCTCCATCCTTTGGCAGGCTCGCAAAAGGCGGAGAATAGCTTCCCTCTAATTCCCAAGGGAACATGGCAACACGAAAAGCTGCCAAGCTGCTAGATTGTGCTGATAGTACGGCTGGGCCCTGTGCCAAGAGGAGGCTTCTTATTTTTTTTTTAAATAGGAACATGTCCTTTCTACAAGGTGAAAGTATTTTCCCCCCTTTTGAAGGAAAATTCCAGTGTTTTCTTTTGAAATACCGCCTTAAGTGAAAAGCCTGAACAAACACAAAGATGTGATAGCGTCAAAATAGAGTGTGCAAGCTAAAGATAGAGAGTGCAGAATGAGGGTGGCTAAACAACAGAATCGGAACCATCTGCCCTGCAATAATGTTTGGGGAAAAAAATGTAAAGGGCTTTTTTATAAATCACTTTTCAAAATAACTGAGCTACTTTTAACTTGTGAGCTAAACATTGTATAATGCTGAAGCTGCTTAAAATAATGAAGTTCAAACATGCCTATCTGTGCAAAGATAAACTATTTTTGTAATTTATATTTAGTTAATTGATAGATAAGGAACCCACTTAAGCTTCAGTGATAAACAATTAACTTCTGATAAACTACTATGCAGAAGCAACAGCATTTGTATTTAATGTCTGACAATGACTTAACACTTCTAAGTACCAGAGCTTAGAAATATTAAATTGCTAAATGCAAGAGTCTGAAAATCCGAGAACAAGTCTTAGCTAAAGGGATGTCTAATGCTGATCCTGTTGCCAACTCACTCTGGTCCCATATCTCAGCTTTCCTCTCCATCAAAAGAGGGCTATTTACCCTATTATCCTACATAAATTGTGTAAATCAGCACAGTATTACAATCATACAATACAGTGTGGAAATAAAAATACTTCCATCTCAAAGACTCAGTCTTGCTTACAAGTTTTAGCATTTCTGCCATTGCAAGAATGCAAATCATTATTTTCATTGCTGTAAAACTTGGAATTGTATTCTTAGGTGAAAAATTAGGTTTTCTACAAGGTTGAAACCAAATAAACAGAGAAAGAACTCCTGCCCCATTTTTTTTAGCCTATATGCCTAAGACAAGATTTTAAAAAAAGAAAGGATAGAAACAAATACGTGGTGAAAAGAATTCAGGCAAATAGTGTGGTATGTAGCGATCAAGATTCCTAATTTTGTTTTTTGTGTGACAGAGCAAAAGAACGTTTAAGGGAAGAATATAAAAGAAGACAAGGAAGCGACTTCTCAGATCTGTATAGAAAACACCTCCCAGTCAATGACTGCAGTGGTGTCAGCACAAAGATCCCTGACTGAAAATTTAACCACCAAGCCATGAAGGATAGCATCACTGGGCAAGGAGAAGTGGGAGTCTGCCTCTTGGCTGTCTCGAGATGCTCTGCACAGGGACAGTCTAAGGAAGACCTGGAAGCTGAAGACAAGCGGCTTATGCTAGGTAAAACAGAGCAAGGAGATCCCAGTGCGGGGATACAAAATAAGAGATGACACACTCAAAGAAGTTGTGAAAAAAAAATGTCTTTATCAAAGCTTTTGAAAGAATATTAACGTGGCAGATTATGGCTGTTAAAGTCTGAGAAAAAATAAAGTTGTGATAATTGAGATTCAAAACACTGAGCCCCTGGAGAGTTTTAGCTTTATAGCTACACAGGGACCATTAAACCTCACAAAATTTTGCACAAAAAATCTGCAAAATTTTTACGGAGATGGCAGGATATGAAGAAAAGATCAATTTAAAGACAACACCCTGCTTATTGGCTCAAGGGAGAAGCACTTGAATTGAAGAGGGCTGCAAAGAGGAGCCTTGCAAGAAATGGCAGGAGTGAGATACAGACTCTGTTTTCATCATCTTGTGGTAATCTGACTGAAAAGTTGATATAGCGAAATTGGTAAAAAGGTAAATATAATAAAAATACATAGAAATATTCTGGATTGTTCTTTAAAACCTGACTCAATGCTTTAAAGAAAATTCACAGCCTGACTGATATTTTCTGGAAGACTGATTGTACTAAAATAATTTATTGTAAGATTTTTTATTTTGTGGACTAATTTCCATTAAAAAACCTGTTTTAATTTTATTGCCCTTTTACTACAGGCAGTCAGTGGCCAATTTGCCTGATCCATAAAGTAAATTAAATATTTTGGTAATCTTCTTCTTTATTCTACAGTAATCATTACATACGTACTCAAATTAAAAGATTTAATGTAGCAAACTTTAAAAACCCAAAATAAAACAACCCACTGAAAATTAAATTAATATCCAAGCAAAACTTACAAGATAAAAGCTTCACACACTGTTGAATGACTCAGCACACTTGCAGCCAAGAATGTGCAGTTTGCATTGGCAAAATACTGTCATTTTCTAAAGCTAAAGGAACCTTCCCTAACCCTCCCTAGAAATATCTGTCCTCAAACTTACTAGCAAATGCTGACAGTACAATATTCTTATTGCTGAATAAATCATAAGTATATCTACAAAATATGACACGAATTTTAAAACTGCCCACTAGAAGGCAGAATCCCCTAGCATTACATTTCACAAACCAGACTGATGGCAGTTTTCCCTCTCCTTGACATTTAAATAACAATTTGAAGGTAGTTAAAATAACCTCAGCTAAACAGTTGGACGGGATAGATTCATTATTCTGGTACTTGTAAAAGCATAAATATTTTCATTTTTAAACTATGATAATAGTGCATCTCAAAGCAAAAGCATCAAAGTCACTAAACAGGCATCATGACCAAAAATTGTAAAAACTCTGAGTGTTGTGGGGACATACGGATGACTGCACTGAATGTTCCCGCATCATCTGAAACCCCTACCTGACCTTTGAAGGACAGGCTACTTGGACACACAGTGCTAATCAAGGGCAGATCTTTGCCAGAACGCAGAAGACACCAACTCTGAGCGTATCACTGAGCCCTCTCCCTGCCAAGCACTCAGCTGGGAGACGTGCAGTAAGAGGAGGCTGCACTGATGTGCTGTTCTCATTTTCTCTTTGTGGATTCCCAGTCTTCCCAGGCAAATAGCTCTGGGGATTTGCAGTGTCCATCACTAGAAAAAGAAAGGGTCTAAAAAAGCAGGTATAGAGAGAGAATATCCAAAAATTCAAGACTGGGAATACTTTAAACCCAATCCTAGGAAAGCATGTGATGATTAGTACTTTGAAAAGGCAGGGAATGACTGCTTAGTACAAAATCCAGCCTTTCCTAGGATATGAAAGAATTGTTAATTTGTTCAGAGATGTTTCAGGGCTTTTGAGATATGCTGGGGCTTTCAAGAGTGGACTGACAAGCACGGAACCCAGCTGGAGACCCTTGCAGGTCTGCACAAGGATGCAAGAAATGAACTGCAGGCAGAAGAGGCTGTGAGGCTGAAGGGTAGGTGAAATGCTGCAGGCTGAGACTGAGGGCTGCTCTCTTGGCACAAGCTGCCAGCCGTGTCTGAGGATCTGCTGTGCATGGAGAGAGCATGGCTCATGCCTGCCAAGGAACTGCAGCAGTGCAACAGCAGCTTTATTTTCCAGAAACATCCACGGGATAAGGGATTCAGGCTGAACTGTATGATACAGAAAGTTTGTGAATAGGCGCTGTCAGTCTTTCTCATTAGTTTGGGAATTTTGGTCTTTGTTACTGTGAAATGGTTAATTGCTCATCTATTTGGTTTTCTTGATCCTCTTGTTTGTTTTCTCTCTTCAATTAATTTATGTTAATGAGATGTTTATTTGGTGTTCTTTAATTCCCTGCTGTTACACTAACAATATCCCAGCTCTTAGTTTTCTCTTTATGTAGTCCAATATAAAGTGGAAATGCTGAGTGAAAAGAAAACAAAGCACATCAACACTGTGAAGGGTCACAGAACTCCTGAAGAGGGAGAAATAAGTTCAACTGCTCTTGGAATCTGGGATACCACTTAACGTAACTAGGTACAAATTTTATTTTTATTCATAGTTTCCATGAATTTAAGTTAAATAGAGAAACAGTCAGGATATTAACAAAGAGTCTTAAAAGTCCATTTTGTGTTCAAGTCATCCCTTTAGCCCCTTTCTTTTCCAAGCAGGCTTTTCAGTTTCTTTCATGTTCTCCTGCACCTCAGAAGGCTTTCAATTCCCAGCCTCTTTACTCTCTCTTGCATAACTGAGAGATTTGCCAAGGAGGCAGCTACTGGCTAGATGGGGATGAAGTGAAATCCATGAAAACATCTTTAAAAATACATTCAACTCATACCATAGAATGAGATAAAAAGCAAGATGTATTTTTCAGTATCAAAAGTGCTCATTACCTTTATCACCAAGCTCTCTAAAAAAGGTCGGTCCTGGTTTAGCTTTGGCAACATACAGCAGTGCAGCATCTACCTCCTTTAAAGACACAAACAAGAAAATGTAAAGCCAGTTTTGAAAGAGACTTAATCACTTCAGTAACAGAAAAAATGCAAGTTCTTTTGAAGAAGGAAAGGAACATTTTGCTTACCTTCTTTGTCAGTTTCTTGGCTGAGGCTTTGCCTATAATAAAAAAAAAATCGTCATCATTCAGTAACAAACTGACTTTAAACTTTGATCAGGTTCTGTGGCATTTCTTCAGATTTTTATGGGAAAATGCTAAGTAATATGAAACAGAGTATTTCGCAACAGTTTGTTTCTAATTCCCATAATGATTATGAAAGGACAAGATTTAAAAACAATATGAGCAGTCTGTTCAAACGTTCTCTCAGTCTAGATTAAACCACAGCCCACTTTCATATCGATGACCAACTTACTAGTATGACTTTGCATACTGTGAGCTACAAATGTCGCACAGATTCCAAAGCAAGACTATACAGCAAGAAACAGCTGTAGTATCTACAAAGGGATTTCCATGCACACATGATAGTCCTTGAAGTGCAGGTTGAGTACGTGAAAGCTAAGAAATACTAAAAAAAAAAAAAAAAGAAAAAAGAATGAAAATGTTGATGTTTCTATTAAGCAGAAGTAAATGGAACAACTCTGCTTTCTGAAAGAGCATCAGACGAAAATCATGCAAACTCCTAAGTGTTTCTTAGCAGGTTCAAGTCTATACACTCGAATAGGGGAGCCACGGGCAGTACAGGTTGTTCTCCCGTTTAAATCACATGTTTGAGGAGCTGCAATGTATCAAGAGTGGAACATTCCAGCTGGTTAGGCAGAAACCCTGTGGTCATGGACATGCAGGAGCTGTGCTCTACCCCTTCTCAGTCTATCTCCTCAGCATTTCTCCTCATACAGTTCTCCAAACCCTGCTGTCCTTCGCTCTTACCACTTTCAGCTCATCACTCTCTTCCTTCATCACCATTTCCTCTAGATTCCAGCCAGCCATTCTCTCCTACTTATTCACACCGAGTAAGCACAAGCCGAGCCACTTGGATGTGCTCTGTGGACTGGTGCCCTTGTGTGCAGCAGCCTGCTTTGCTCCATGCTGAGTCTCCAAGGCTACTTTGCTGCTTCACAGGCGTTTTGCATCCAAAGGGTCACTAGTGCAGCACCACTATCTGGAAATGGACATGATGGAGGCAGCCTGGTGGGCAGCTGTCAACAAACATCTACCAAGCATTTTCACAGGCCCATAATTCGGCCAGACGGAGGTGCTTTGTCAATAAAATAGCAAATTTCCACAGTGCTGGCAAATGGCATGCCCAGCTGCAAGGGGTCTCCACTGGCAACTTTCGGCTTGGAACATCTCAACCAGCAATAGCTCATTTTTCAGCACAGGCAAACCAGTGCCCTGGCCTCTGCTCCCTGAACTAGCAGTAACAGTTTTGCTGATAAATTTCTCTCCCCACACCCCCTCCCCCAAATCAGCCTAAGGCAGACACCTGGCACATAACATTTCAACACAAATGTTTAAGTTTGACAAAAGTTATAAGCAACTAAAATTAGGGTTTTAATGCTGGAGTGTTGAGTGACCCCAGCAACAGGTGTTGCCAGTACCACCTGTTACTGTGGATGAATACATTTTTGTGCAATGCCTATACATACATTTACACCCATACACACACACATATATAAAGCTCCATCGGTAGATACCTTTTAAGTCAAACAACGTATGAAACCCTCTACTTTGCCTCATTTGAGACAAAAGAAGTCAGACTAATAACAGAGTGGAAGAAGGAGCAACAATAGCTACATCCAGTAAGGCTGAGTCCCGAGCAGTGTGATGTACCATCACAGTTACATCTAACACCATTCCCTGCTGCAGAGCATTTTCATGAATGGCTGTTTAGCAAATTATGTCATTTTGATCTCCGCTTTGAAATGTCACTGCTTCTGTACAGCACATTTCAACGTGAAACTAAACTTCAGCAGTTCTTCTGGCCCTGGCAGACCCACCTAGTGACCAGCCTTACAGAAGGGAATGAGTCAGGCTGTAGGTCTGCGAAAAACAGTATCTGAAAGAAAAAAGGGAAATCCACCCTGCAATGTTTTTCACTGTACATGCTCTTTGTAGTTGCTGTCTGCACTCAAGCCAGCCATACACCCTTATTTGGTTAAGAGCAACTCCATTCATTCCATTCTCCTGGTGATCTCAAGAAGATCACATCTGGATCGGCACCTGCTACCACAGCAGAGTACTGGGGAGTAGCCTTTTGCCAGCATCCAGGAGGATGATGAAGGGACACAACCTGAACTCTGCGAGCTGGAACAGCAAAGGCATGGGTAAGTGATGCAATGTAAGGAGAAAGCACTGGGAGCTTCAGCTGAGACAGTAGTTGGCCAAGTTAGTGAGGCTCTACACTTGGCTGAATCTGTGTTTCTCTTCTTCGTGCTGCATTCAGCACAACAACACTGAAACTCTTCAGCTACATGGTTTTGGGGAACAACATATCCTCACTGAGAATCACCGTATCAAGACAAAAATTAAGAAAGGGAAAGGAAGTCTGTTGTAGATGAAGTCTGATGTAGACTCTCTTTTCACCAGCCAGTAGCCACATCTGCAACTGCCTAAAGCTCACAGAAATGGCTGTGGCAGCCATCAACATCTGCCCTCTTGCATCCAGCCACAGACACCCTCCAGAGGATGTTTAAGATGCTGATGTCTTGTTGACTGACCTCTTTCAGAGGTGAAAAGGCAGTAACAACAATGATACAGAGATGCTCATGCTACCCTTGCATGGGCGAAAGGACTGGTAGAGGAAAAGAAGTCTTTGTTGAGTGGCAGAAGAGGGAGAGAGGAGTCATATCACCCCAGGACGTGGTGAGGGGCAGCACCAGGTGGGTCAGAATCGGTCCTTGCAACGACTGGACAAGAGGCAGCTGCTACAATAAGACAGGAAAAAAGGCAGGAGGGAAAGGGACAGATTGAGAGAGAAACAAAGAGATTTCTACTTTTCAAAGCAGTAAATACAGCAAAGTAATAAATGGTGGAGTCTTTGAATGTGCTCTTCTCACATGGGCAGATGTCAGCAAGCATTTGTACTGGAGGGTAGGAATTTTTTGGAAAAAACACCCTGACACTTGGGACAGTAGTGTTATCTTTCATACTGGGATTTGTATAAGGTAGTAGAATACACTTTTGTAATAATATAATAATTTAAACTGTAGAATGAGTTTCCTCCAATAATTATTTGAATGTTTTCTAAGAATTAAATCCAGTTATATTTTATTGGTACTGTCACCATATAAAATCATGTGTGATGACTCAAATCTCTGTTCTCACTTGGAACCATATTCCTTGAATGCTAATTAGCTCTGGGTGCTTATTTTCTCAATTTATTTACTTCCTAACAGTGAGATCCCTTTAAACATCAACAAGGAAAGCTCTAATAAAAGCATTAATATCAAATGTGCAGCCCTCTGAGGAATCAGGTCTTTTAAGACCTTGTCTAAAATATTTAGGAGAGGGTTAACTCCTCTCTGCAGAAGATGCACTGCAAAGGTTTGAACAGTTTTCTTAGCCAGTTTGCACACTGAAGAAAAGAAGTGCCTCTTTCTTCCTATGAATTAAATATTGATGCTGTCATTCTGCAAACATGACTACAAATATATCAGGATCTAAGTCTCTCTGAGGAATACAGACAATAGATATAATTATTAGAGACTATTTAATCTAGTAACTACAAGATCCATATGATTCAATTTTCTTTAGTTTTATTCTTTTACCTTATTAGATTCTTACTAATTGGAAAATTAATGACACAGTATAAAACTTTTTTGTAGTAGTTAAGAGTTTTACTTTGATATGAAAAAAAGAAACTTGGAATTTTTACTGTTTTGAACTTGAATAAATGAGAACTTTTTTTCCCTACAGACCTGCCACAACTATGATGGAATTCTGGCTTAAAGGACAGTGAGTATTTTCAAGGGTGTCTACATTTTTTACAGATGCAATCATCTAATTTTCACCACCTATAGCATATTCATGAAACAATGAGGTACAGACACACTTTTCATGGACAAAAAGAGTCTACTTATAAACACACAAGTTCTGTGCTGTTAGCCAAGAAAGTTAGTTGACAACTGTAATTAAGAAAACACGGCCAAGAGCAGCTCCATTAGTCTTAATTTGCCCTCGGCAAACCTGGGTATTTTGTCACTTACGTTTCTTACAATAGAAGTGTTTCCATCATCTATCATTTTTTTTACACTAAGATGTAGAACGGACCTGACATCAGTGTTAGGATTAATGTTAGGAAAGGGCTGAATTAAACAAGGCTGAACTTGCACACACAGTAACACCCATTTACACCTGCAAAGCTAAAGAATAGCTTAGATCTGAAAAAAGATGTTTAGATTCAAAGAATGAGCAAAATCACTAAGATCAACAATTCCAACAACAATAATCAAAGGACAAAGCAAATATAGTTACTACTATTTGCAAGAAAACATAATTTTACATGTCTGGAAGATTGCTTTATTTTTGTAATATGGAAACTTAAATTAAATTTTGAATCAATCTTTCTCCACAGTCTGAACTTCAAATGTGAACAGTATAAAATAGGCATCTTTTCCTAGAAGAACAAACTTCTCTTTTTTTTTATCAGTAAAGTCACCAAGATGGTTTGACCTGAATCTCTTTTTAGCTCCACTTCAAACAGACCCAATTACAAACAAAAATAAAAGAAAAAATTGATCTCCCAGCTTTTTAATTTTGGATGGCATTCATTGCTATCTTTGCTGAATATTGGCAGGTTCAAGGTCATACTGAGGTACTACAAAACCGTTTGGTTTTTCATGAAAAATTAGGATGAGAATAGCATTAAGTATATTCACAATTGAAACCAACTCTCTTTCTGCAAAATGGTGAGTGAAACGAACCTTTTAAACTGGATGAGATTTCAGCACAGTCCTAACCTGAGGATTTAAAAAACCACACCCACTGTAAGCAGCTCATGCTGTGGCCTTTACAGCAGAGCTCATCCAGCAACCTTGCCTGCCATGGGAACAAGAATTTGTATTTCTTCCTTATAACTTTCATGCAAGCTGAACTCTGAGAATCCTGCACCAGCGAGCTGGGTTAGATAAGAATTGTGTATGTTGATTTCCTTGGGGAGATGCTGTTAAAATTTCTGTTTCAATTAGCCTGAAATAGAAGATCTTTGAAATTCAATAGCTTGTATTTCATTCTCAGCTCTCGTTAGATAATTTTAATGATACTGGACAAGTATGTTATATTAACAAAGTGTGCCTTTTAAACTTACCTTATTTTCGTTCTCATTCTTTAAAGCTCTTCTATGCATTTATAAAGTACTTACTGCTAATGAAGCCAATAAAGGACAAAAATTCAAGCTAGTAATTAGTTCTTTCAGGCCTCCTTTTGAAATACTGGTGATACTGGAGATAAATTAAGGATAGCAAAAAAATTTAAGGCTTTTTGAAAGCATGACAAACCAAGTGGTCAAATTGCTATGCTAGCTCCTGGCAAACCAATATCTGAATAATAAATGAGCATGCAATTTAAATGAATTAAGAATCTACTTCAGCTAGAAAGCTTTTACTGAACTACTGCATTGCTCCATTGAAAGGTAATTGATAAAAGTAATTTCAATCACATGAATTAGTAAATTGAACCATCTGAATTGAATTCAAGTATGCCCAATGGAAAAGGCAATTTGCAATAATAGAAGCTTCTCCTATGCTTTACAAAACAAGCTTTGCATCTGTCCTTCTTTATTTAAAGCAATCGCTCCTCTGAGGAAACAAGAAATACAGAGGGCTGGGACGGGGCCAGCGCTGGCAAATCTCCATTTCAGAAGAGCAGTTGCATCAGAGCAAGTCAATACCAGGAGGCTTCTCAGTGAGTCAGGCAGCCCGGGGTAAAAAGGGTGGGATGCTGATGCAGGGAGGAAACATCAAAGGATGACACAGTCTTTTAGGAAACTGAAACGGACAAAAGAATTAAGATAAGCAAGTTTTCAAAACCTCTTAAAGAGACCATGGCACCGAGTCACCACCAGGAGCTCCAAATAACCAAAGGCAGCTGGACAAAAGCAGATGCTGTGGTGCCCACTACAGTGCTTGCAAACAGCCCAGTCCTCACTGGGCCTGCAGCAGGAGTCTGTGGGAATGGCAGGGAGAGCAGGGGAACAACTTCTCCCTAGATATTATCCAGGGAAAGTGACATACTCCCAGACCCACTCCCTTTCTAATAACATATCCAAGCTGCAGGTAAGGAAAAGCTGAGAATATGTTCAAACTTCCAAGCTTACCACAAGACTTGCACTGCAAGGATATATGGGATACAGAAAGGCACTTCTCCCACACAACTGGAGCGGTCTAACAGGCCTGCAAGTGCAGCCCTGCAAAGGGAGCACGTGAAGCAAGCCAAGACTTCACATGAAACACACAAGCAGCAAGAAGCCGAGCAGAGACCACAACTGCAGCTGAGCATTTCCCCAGCAGGAGAGGCTGCCAGTCCTCTGGGCAGGCAGAGCTGAGCACTGGAGGGAGCATCCAGAAAAAAATGTGTCATGTGAAATGCGAGTCCTCAAACTCCCAAATAAGCACCTCATGCTTGGTTTCTCAGGCTTCATTTAGATGTCTAAAAATTAGGTGCCTAAATCTGACTTAGTGATCTCTATGGTGCTTTGCTGTAACTATGATGGTGTGAGGACATACACAGAAAAAGGTTTATAATTAACTTTGAAATCTGCAGCTTCTATTTCAGATCTGAAGAAGAGCTCATATGCTCAAAAGCTTGTCTAATTTTTCCAACTTAGAGCAACTGGTCTAATAAAAGATATTATCTCTCTCTGTAAACTTCATTCTGACTAATGACTCCAGGCTCCCTTTATAGTCAAGGGGGAGAAACAGACAGAGAAAGAACAATTTATTCCAGGTTGAGACAGGTGTCCAATCCAGGTCTTGCACTTATCTGTTTCCTTCCTTCAAAGAAATGCTACAATTACTTCCTCTGACCTGACATTCAGCTTTTATATATATAAATCGAGCAGGTGAGTCCTTCTTAATGCAACCAGGTAACTCACACTGTGACTGCTTTCTGTATTTGTTACATCTGTAATCTGTTTTTTCCAACCTCCTATCTACTGGCCCAATGTTAGCAGTGCTAAGGGCATGTATTCCCTGTTTTAATAAGAACCTAATCAGATGCAAGGACAAAGTTTACTACAGTTCAAGAGACAGAATGGCTGCATAATTGCAGCAATAAAGTCTTATAAAGGACAACTAAGATTACCTGGAAGGAGCTGTATCCATAACACATGCTTCTGTGACCAGAAGGGTGGAGAACAATTCCTGCAACTTACAAAGAACACTATGCAGTTCAGACTTTTGGGATAGATGGCATTTCCTGACTCTGCACAAAATCATGGACCTTGCCATAAAGAGCAGGCAAGCAGAGCCTCAACCCCCAAAAATTCCTGTTGTAATGTTTGAGATTGTAGTCAGCCTTATCTAGTAAAGAGAACAGCATAAACTAGATTACGCCTTCAAGAAGACTCAATTAATGAACTTTGATCCTACTCTGAAATAAAGAGGGCATAATTTGTGCAGCATCGCTGTCTTTAAGTCATCATTTCCTATTGCTAACAAAACCTGGTTTTCAAATACTACAGTGTCAGAGCACATGCTAGGTTAGGATACTAACATCAGACGAAGATAAACTATTATGACAGCCTCCTAGCACTAGAGGTTTAATTCTGTTCCTCTACTAGGCAGTGTTAGAACTCATGATCCCTGGTCTAAGGGTTCTGCAATCTACTTTATAGCTAGAGAAAATTATTATAGAAGAACAAGTAAAGAGGGGTAAGGACAACAACAATGAAATGACACAGTTAAAAATCTGACTGCATACACAACTTGAGCAAATTGCATCTTAATTATAAGCAGAGATTAATTTGGATTCAGAATGAAAAAGTGTCCAAATCATCCCACAACCAAAACGAAGGAAGAAAAGGTCAACATCTTAACAAAGCCAGAAACTGATTCTTATTTCACTATGCAAAACTTGATTTAAGCTTATGTGCTCAATATAAAGCCACCATTACCACTGTAGCAACCACACCTACTGTCTCATTCAGCTACTTCCTTTAATATACGTATTCTGAAGATTTTCTCTGTCATGACATGTTACTTTTCAAATGCATCTTACAAAATGCAAAAAAACCAACCCTAAACCAGTTAAAGACTAAGCACAAGAATATTAAGAATGCTTATTACAAATTGGGTTCTCTTGCTGGCAAACATAACTGTGGTGCCAGGTGAAGAATTCATCCTTTGTGTGGGAATTTACCATTAGCATAAAGCTACCCTACTAATCCTGGAATAAAGAAAAAGAGGACATGTCAGAGAGGACTATCTTTTCCACCTTTCTGCTCTGATGCAATTTATCCCCTAAGCAGGAACTGCAAATCATTTCAAACTGCGTCAAATTATATGAAGTAACTGTATGGTATATTGCTCTTTGATATGTAATGAACACTCCAACATGAAAGAATTATAGATAACAATGCCAGAAATAACCACGTGGGTCAACTACTTTGTCCTATTGCTCCCAACAGACTTTGGCTCATGCATTATCTCATCAGTTTAGGTGCATACAAATACATGTTCACACATTTGGAAGATAGTATAAATACTAAAATTAGTTTGGAAAATGGCCTCAAGTTGCACCAGGGGAGGTTTAGATTGGAAAAATTTCTTTACTGAAAGGCTTGTCAAGCACTGGAACAGGCTGCCTAGGGAAGCTGTGGAGTCACTGTCCCTGGAGGTATTTAAAAGACGTGGATGTGTTGCTTAGGACCATGGTTTAGTGGTGGGCTCCACAGGGTTAGGTTAATGGTTGGATTTGGTGATTTTAAAAATCTTTTTTAATCTTAATGATTCTATGATTCCATGATTTGGCTTCAAAAGACAATAGAATCACTAAGGCTGGAAAAGACCTCTAAGATCATTGAGTCCAGCCATTAATGCAGCAAGGCCAGGTCCAGCAGTAAACTGTGTCCCCAAGTGCCACATCCACAAGTCTTTTGATCACTTTCAGGGATGGTGATTTCAACTACTTTTCTGGGCAGCCTGTCTCAATGTCTGACCACCCATTCACTGAAGAATTTTTCCCTAGTACCCAGCCTAAACCTTCCTTGGTGCAATTTGAGGCCATTTTCTCTCGTCCTATCACTTGTTACCTGGGAGAAGAGGCTGACCCCCCACCTGGCTACACCCTCCTTTCAGGCAGCTGTAAAGAGCAATAAGGTCCCCCTGAGCTTCCTTTTCTCCAGGCTAAACACCCCCAGCTCCCTCAGCTGCTCCTCACAGGACTTGTGCTCCAGACCCTTCCCCAGCTCCGCTGCCCTTCTCTGGACTCGCTCCAGCCCCTCAATGTCTTTCTTGCAGGGAGGGGCCCAGAACTGAACACAGGATTCGAGGTGTGGCCTCAGCAGTGCCCAGTACAGGGGGACGGTCACTGCCCTGGTCCTGCTGGCCACACCATTGCTGATCCAGGCCAGGATGCCATTGGCCTTCTTGGCCACCTGGGCACAGCTGGATCATGTTCAGCTGCTGTTGATCAGCACCCCCAGGTCCTTTTCCACCAGGCAGCTTTCCACGCACTGCCCCCAGCCTGCAGCACTGCCTGGTGTTGTTGTGACCTGAGTGCAGGACCCAGCACTTGGCCTTGTTGACCCTCATACAATCGGCCCTGGTCCTTTGATGCAGCCTGTCCAGATCCCTCTGCAGGGCCTTCCTGCCCTCTAGCAGATCAATGCTCCCACCCAACTTGGTGTCATCTGCAAACTCACTGAGAGTGCATTCTATCCCCTCATCCAGATCATCAATAAAGGTATTAAACAGGGCTGGCCCAAATACAGAGCCACTAGTGACCAGCCCCCAGCTGGATGTGACTCCATTCCCCATCACTCTCTGGGCTTGGCCAGCCAGCCAGTTTTTTACCCAGTGAACAGTGCACCCATCCAAGCCATGAGCAGCCAGCTTCTCCAGGAGAATGCTGAGGGAAAGAGTTTCAAAGGCTTTATTAAAGTCTAGGTAGACAACATCCATAGCCTTTCCCTCATCCACTGGGCAAGTCAAAAATTGATGAAATTAATTCAACTCTGTTTATGAAAGAGTTTGCTTCTTAAACTTATTCATCCAAGCACAAACTTCAGGATACTGTTGATATTGCTTATTCCTAGTGGAACAGAAAGAAAAAAATCTAATGATATGAAGTAATTTAAAATGGTAAAATTAAAACTGGAAATATTAAGTGAAAAATTGTATTTATTAATGGTATCAGCATGAAAAGTGCAGTGGTTACTGTAATTCTCTTCAGATATAGGACATTTATAGTACTTGTGTCCAAGCAGTAAATAGATGACATATTAGTGCATCTAGGCAATTTAAATTACTGCAGTGGGTAAGCAACCAGGAGCATTGACATTTCACATAAATTGCATGGGTTCTCAAGAGTACAGTTAATATAAATAGCTACTTAGATCCAGTTCGTGTAGTAGCTCACTTTTTTTTACTGTTTTTCCTGTTTCACCCTATCACATATCAAAATTATTTACATCATCATTAATGCTTTCTCTTTTGTTATGTTTTGTATTTTTTTAAAAAGATTTACTTCTACTACAGCAACATGCAGTAAAAGGTCTTAGAAATATTGCCAAAAATGTTCAAAGAGGTGACAGCTAATTAGAAAAGTATAATGGAATTTTACTAGAAATATCAGTTTGGGAAACTGTCATTCATCATATTATAGCACTCTCTAGTCAGACCTTAGAAGGAAAAAAAAAAAAAAGAGAGAAAGAGGTGGCTGATGTTTTCCTGTACTGCTATTGCAAAATCTGGAAATCTCAACAGCAGGATGTCTGATTTCTATTGCTGCACTATTCTAATGATGGTGGTAACCATGTTTCATTCTCCTAGTGCCTTGTCCTTCCATCAAACGTCTAGAATTTGAAGCTTTCAGGGCTGCCCTACATCCTCCGCAGAGCAAACACATAGTTTCAAACATTTTATTGTTCTTATTTCCTTCCCAATGGTAACATTTTAGGGAATATATCACAAACAGCACCTTTTTGGTGATTGTGACAGATGGTCTCAGGAGATTCTGAGAAGCTTGTGGGAAAACCCATGAAGTGGGGCTCCCCTGTGGTTAAGGGAAATTACCTCACTCACAGAATAGCTGAAGTTGGAAGGGAGCTCTGGAGGTTACTGCAGTAACTAGAATGTCCTTATCTTCTCATGATGACAACAGGAAAAAGCCCAAAGCAAGGTAAGTCAGGATCTGTAGCCCAAGACCATGTTTTGCTGGGTTTAGCGTATGCTTTCAGACATTTGTTTCTAGAAGGGTTATGAATACAAGACGTCTCTCTAATTAAATACAGTAACCTGACCAATCCTTCCAAAAAGAAAATATCCATTTATGTACTTTTGTAACATAGACTAATACCAAATATAGGCAATAGTTGGTAGGTTTCATATGCACTTTTAAAGTTTTACCTCCTTATACTAACTAGAGGCAACAACATCCTTATGCAGTTGAAAGCTGTAGCCTGGCTTCAAATCTCACTGACAACCTACAAGACAGCATTTTTGCCTTATTTGTACAAGAGTACTAAGCACTGGATTTAACAGTGAATTGGGGCTTTTTTACTGAAAGGAAACAATTCTATATTGGTAATTTCATTACTGTGAACTGTGTGTTTAAGCTCAAGGCCTGGGACATTTTTTCTTGCTGTCCGGAGCACAATAAACACCAAAAATTTAAACCCTTATTACGCTTCTCTTCCAGAACAAAAGCGCCATTCATGAACATGCAATTTACAGTGACTACTGTCTGAGGGCATTGCTTTTCAGTTTACAGAACAATTACTTTGTAAATTATAACCAATATAGATTGTTCTTAGGAATGAAAGGATTAAGTGAACACCCACTAGATGGTGTTCAATTACTGCATGGGGTGACTGGGCTAGTTACACCTCCTATTCACCTCTGCAGCAGACTTTTCTTGAAGAAACAACAAATACATTTGTATTAGAGGACAAAAAGGAGACGAAATAATTTTCTTAAATAAAAATTTGGAAAGGCTTTAGTAAATTATTTACCATCTGGGTTGAATGTCAGTAAGAGGAACTTCTAAAAGATATGACAAATATAAGCGAAAGAAAGCACACAAGATTGTGTTGGATCCACTTGCTAGTCTACAGTTTTGCTCCAAAAACCTTGTATTTTTGCAATTGATGATATTAGCCATCTGTTCTCCACCTTCTCAAATTCTGCTGACATCATCCATTGAAAGACAAGGGTTCATAAACACTCACCAAAGAAACATGTCCGTTTTGCAATTAGTTTTATTAAAAGGATGAACTGAATTATTGGATGCCTACTCTAGCAGAACCAAATGCATCACTTTCTTTTTCAGCAGAAGCTTAATAATTGCAACTAATCTCCATTAATGTTACTGAATCAGCTTAAGAAAGGAGAGGAAAAACAAAACCACAACTGCTATTTTAAGGGAAGAGACTTTTGGCATAGGTGCAGTATTGTAGCGTTTCAGATGTTTTAGATTCCTGGAGATTACAAGGATGATAGTGATAAATTGAATTGCTATTCAGAGCTGAATTAAGTCAATACTGTCATGGCAGAATTTCCAGAAGGAACCTTTTCCTTTATAAGGCTCTGAAGTGCAATCTTACATGAAAATTTTAGGAAAGCCACTTTAGTGCAGATGACACCCCAGTGATGACATTACTTTTTCCAACTGCCATTGTGAAAAGATAAGGATGTCCTAATAACCATGTTTAGGAATTTTCATACAGAAGACACTGTCTACTGCTTTGAGCATTTACTGATCCTGCACAGCCCTACCTCACTATTTTCATGGCTCTCCAGGTTCAACCATTATTGCAATCTCTAATTTTTCTTTCCTTCTTCCTTCTCTTGTTTAATTTGAGTTCCTTTCAGTGGCTGACTTGCTCTCCTCCAGTTGATGGTCCACATCATTCTCACCTTTATCTTTAAATTAGCCTGGAGTTTCTTTCCACTTCTAAGATTAGCTCATTCTGTTACTAGCACATACAGAAGCTCTAAGCAAACCAGTAACAGCCCCTGCTGAGTCTGACTTGTTTATACACCATTAACATCTGCCACATAGCAATTAACAGATGTTTGGAAAGTTTTCCTACAGCAGGGGCTCCAAGGGTATGTAAATGGTAACAGGACGCTCCTGTTTTCTAAGCTATGAAAAGTTTAACCTATTTTTGCCACGCAAAAAACTTAATGAAGAGATTTTGTTAGGTTTTGTTAGTTTCTCAGAACAGCAGGATGAAGACAGTTACATAAAACTAATTTGAAACACTGCCTTTATTCAGTAGACAAGGTGGTAATGGGAAGAGGAGCAGGATCATGAAAAGTCTTAGAACTCCCCTAAGACTGGAAAGAACTAAAGTAAAGAGAAATCATAGAAGAGCTTAAAAACAAGTGTAAATCATACCTTATCGCACTGGTCAAAACAGCTTGGTCAATTTGCAACTTAGAAAAAAAATTAATGCTGCTAATAGTATGTTTAAAAATTATTGACATGTCCATCAGCCTTCCACAGTAGCAGAAAAAAACCAGTCTTGTGCACCAACCAGAGCACCTCTTCTTCGCTAAAGAATGAACTCTGCAGCCTGAATAAGAGAAGGAAAGATAAGCCATCACTTGACCCTTTGACTTAAAATTCCTCACATGATAAAGAAAAAAATCCGGCAGAAAAAAAAAATCTAGACAAAGAAGATCAAGAGTTTCTTTCAAAAAAAAAAAAGTTGTTCTTTCCTAGAATTGTGTTATTTCCTCAAAAAAACCTCTTTTCTCTCCCTGAATTCAACTCATCTAATGAAGCAAAACTCTGAAACACATTTGGCTTTACCCCAGCTTTTATTTTACAGTCAGATTTTCTGAAGAATTCTGACCATATTAAGGACCAGAGGAAACATTGTAATAGGCCAAGACAGAAATAGAACAGAAATATTTATTCAGTAAATATAATGAAGAAGGCAAATCCAAATGCAGAAGCACACTTTACATCAAAATTCCCACTAATGTCTCATTTAACTTGCAGCAGCCTCCAGCATACTGGGCTTCTGTGTCCACCACTTCCAATTATCCTTGTGCTGTCTCCTTCCTGCCATTCTCAGCTTCTCTGACAAAACTAATTTCTCCTCCAGGAGCAATTGTGGACTGAAAAAATGAACAATTTTTTCCTTTTCCTGAGAAAAAGTGTACCTTACCAGGAGGCATCAAGCCCTTGACTGTACACGGCCTCCTAAGAGGATGTTCTTTGCCAGATCTCTCTTTTTCTGGTTTAATCAAAATACAATAATGATATCAAGAATTTCCTCACCTAAGCATGCAGAATATAATTTGCTCTACTCCAGTATCCTCTCAGCCTGGCAGACACATGGAGGTACAAATGAGGACCAAAGCACCTGTGGTGCAGGAAGCTGTTCTGCACATAGTGACTGCGAGTGGAGCATTTCGGCATTTTGCTCAAGTGAGCATTGCTTTGAACCATTTTTCTCCTTAACTAAAGATGCAGTCTGACATTCAGATGTTTCAGCAACAGTATTAATTTAAGAAGTTCCTGACTTCCCTCCTTGTTCCATCCTTTAGACCACAGTGATTGCTAGCGGATTGTGCTGTGAGCCAGGGAACGACGCTGGCTTTACACAGATTAATCAGACTCAGAAAAGCATGGAACAAAGATACCTACATGAAGCTGTGGAATGGATGGCCTCACCCAGACAGAGGAGACAAAAATAAACTCAGGTTTGCTTAATCTAACAAGCCCAGCGCTGAGTGGTAACTTAATTATCTATAATGTATCACAGACCTAAGGTTCAAAAGAAAAAAAATCCACTATTTTAGGAAATGGGAAATGTCAGCACAAGTGCAAGAGGGTTTAAACAGACAGTGACTACTTTTAGGGTGGGTATCAGCAGAGTTTTTAAGCAACAGAGGAGATCAAGTGTCACTATTTTCCAATATAAGCAGTGGTTAAAAATGATTTTAAATTGAGTATGAAAAAATGTATAAGGTCTATATTTTAAGTTTGCTTTATTTTAAACTGCTGAAATAGGAGCTGACTTTTAGAACATATATGATAAATTTTGAAACACTTAGTTATGAAATGTTAAAGACAAGTACTAAGCCATGAAGTATTTCCCTAATAGAGGATACAAATCCATAAAAATACATTACAAAATACTACATGTTAACTCAGGTGAGCAGTGGCAATAAATATGAGTGTTCTTATGAAGGTTTGACTAAGCAGATATCCTTTCTCCTCTTTCCAGAAACACTGGACATAAAGTTATAAAGAATAAAGAATAAAAGAATACATAAAGAATAACATTAGAATATAGATAATATAAAGAATAACAACTGTCCTCTTGAAATAAGCATTTATTTTAGCTGCAGAGGAAAGAGACTGAAACGACAAATGAATCAAATTTTAAATGGGCTTTTTATAATTCTCAAAGTTGGTACAAATTAAAAGCAAACAATAGACAGCTTTCTCCTAGTGAAAGTGTAGAGTAATTTATGTTGCCCAGCGTACTTTTAAAATGACCATACTGGTTTAAAAGACCCTCTCACTTTTTCAGCAGCAGAGACTGCCTTTACCACCATACCGATGGCAAAAAATGTTTCTCCTTAGCCAATTCGAAGGAAGTCAGAGAAGCAGATGAAATTTTTGACCGTTAGTTTTTATAGTTTCTCCCAAAAAACTGACAGTGAAACAGAAGGAAGCTCTGACATTCCATGTCACCAAAAAATCCACAGAAAAGAAGTAAATGCTATTATCAGGGTGTGGGTGACACACAAACACATGCACACCCCTTCCCCAGGAGAAACAAAAATGAAACAAAAAAAAACATTTGGAGAGGAACAGAAAAGGAGAAAAGTCCTCTGTTTTCTGGAACTGGCAGTTTCTCTGGTGGGATATGTGACTTACTAAGCGCTTGCCAATACCGATGCAGCAGCAAGATTTCACTGTCTCAGTAGTTCCAGAAGTATTAGAGGTATTGGCACAAAGGACACGCATTCAAGACTTGAAAAGAAGGCTGGTGCCTGTGAAAACAAGCTGTATCGTTCTGAAGACTTCAAACATCAGTCCTGAATGACAACTGGAATAAACTGAATAACATCAAAAGGTAGCTGTCTTGGCCATGTCTTCTATCTAAATTCCATGCAAGGAGCCCATTTAAAAATTTTTATTAAGCCAAGTATGACTGCATCTCTTGGTGAACAAAGTTCCTGGACACTGGCATTTTATGTATACTGATCAGCCGAAAAAAGCAACTAGAAAACCCAAGAATGGCCAGGTAGGATGGATTTGGACCTACTAGCAATGCTGAACTACTTTTTGTCTGGTAAGAACCAAGGCAGGATTTGTAGGAAAACGTGGCATTTTTTTGTTAGCTGAGTCTGTAAAATCCTTTCACTTTCAGGCTTTTCCAGGTCTGAGAGGAAAGATATTTTAAAAAACCACGTAGCCAGCAGAATGACCAGGTGCTTGCCAGCATTATGGATGATGGTGTGAGGACCTGAGCTCTCTGAGGGACTGGACAACACTGGAAGACTGATTTGATTCCTAAGAATTGTCTCCTGTCTGCATTCTCCTCTGCAGTAACGAAGCTGGTAACCCAAGGGAGGGCACTGCTATATAAGCAGGTGGCTCTAACAAGAGGAACCTGTGTGTTTTACATATGGAAAAAAGTCTTTGAACTCAGTATTTGCTTTTGTTTCACAGCAGATGAGGAAGGCCACTGAGCACAATTGGTGCTATAACCCGCCGCAGGTGCAAGGCTGTGGAGTGAGAAACAGAGCATAACCTGGCCAGTTTCTCCCTTAGGGAATCGATGCCAGTGTTTTCCAAACAGGGAGCAATGGAACTTCTCAAAGGCTCCCCTGGAGACACCAGCTGTTTGGCATGTAAGGACAGGTTCTCTCACCTACCAAAGTAGGCTGCACACCTTGTCTGCTGCTACTGCCTAGAAGAAAAGTGATTGATACTCTGTGGTTCAACCCTAGGCATTTTTAAAAAACTCATAATGTAACATTTCTTATGAGAACAAGCAGGGGAAAAATAGTAGTCTGTATCAAGGTTACTCAAAAAAGGATAAATCATATGACTAATACAATAAAAATTCAGCATTGGCCTAAGGAAAAGCACGGAACCATCAGTACCAAAAGAGATACAAACAACTGAAAATATGAGGCCAGAATGCGTGCTAGATTTTGGCAGGAGCCTGACCTGCACTCCTGGCACCTGCTATCGTCCGCCAACGGTCTGCAGATCCTCATCAGTTCTTAAATATCTGAATGCAAGCCAAGGAATTTTAAAACCAGATGGTACTTCTTAGGTATAAACCAATACCTGTCTGTGTTGAGGACATATGTTGCAAGAAATTAAAATACACTTAAGAGTGAAAAAATTAATTGAGTCTGATTTTCACACTGCATCTGTTAAGACTTAATTGTCAGTTAAGCAGGATGTTCCAGAACTGATTAAGTTCCCCTGAATTATTAAAAAAATAATACTGAAGTAATCTGTCAAAAAGTATTCAGAACCTGTGGGAGAACAAATCCCAGAGATATTTTCTGTGGTATGTTGACAGTATGTTATAAAAGTAGTTGAAACAGTGTGTGGTGTTCTAAAAAAACAAAAAAAAATCTTTAAAGATAGGAAAAATATTCAGAGACCAAGAATGATTGTATGAGCTCTTGAAATATACCGATATGTATAAAAAAACTGATTTCTCTGTTAGGTATTTTAAATGTCACATTAGCATGTCACAAAACTGGAATACTTGACTAAAGCAGAAACTGTTGCGAGACTTCTGAAATTCTAAGGCAGACGATGTTTATACAACAAGCAGACTCCTGTTATTAATAACCAGATCTTTCCATTACTTGCACTACAAGTATTCTGTACGCGCACAATATATTTTCATTCGTTTCAGGGAATCTGTTTTCCATTCAGATGCCATTAAATAACCAATAACTTTCACACTTTAAATAACCAAATCCTTCAAGATGTGCATTGAGACCACTTGCCTCTTGCTCACAACTCCGCTGAAGCCTGATTGCTTTTATTATCGGTACTATTTTTGTGCTGAGTTTTTAAAAATTGCTTTCATTCATTGGGAAGCTGTAATTTATCTTCTCATTGACAACTGTTTGTCATAAGGCTAAATAGCTAGTAATGTATTTTCAAAACAGGATGTCTTACCAAAGTTTTTACCTAATCAGTAAGCATTGCAGTCAATTGAAGTAAGAACTCTCAATCTCATCACTCTTCAGCCAGTCATCAATGCCACAAAGAGAAAAATAGGAATCAAACACAACAGAGACACGAGCTCAGTATAACCTTACTGTTGTCTCACACAGACATAGCTGCTAACATACGAACGTAATTAATACTATGTCAGTAAAAATTTAAGGATCAAAAATATATTTTCCTTTTTGACTGTACAAGGAATGTATCTCAGGTACCTTCATCACGGTTGAAGGCATGGAAATAGAAATGGAGGAAAAAAAAGACATCTTTTTCCTGTGCAACGATATGCTAAAACATGCTTATTTTAAAGTGATTTTGCTCCATGGTTCCCTTTCCTCCTGCTCTCCCATGTGACCGTGCACGCTCCCTCGCTGCTGCAGCTGCAGGGCTACAGCGCTGGAAGCCAGCACTCACCTAACACCTCTGCTCTCAGCGCCGCTCCCCTTGCAGCTGTTTTTCGGACTCTTAACCAAATACTCTTTTCTGAAAAATGGGAGCAAACAAGTAAGTTGGTGCAGTGGCCAGTGGTTAATACACGAAAAAAGAAGCCTGGCCAACAGAGCAGATTTGAATGCTGCAGGAGGCAACACTCCATTTCTCCTCAAGAATCCCATCTTTGATTCTGTCGTGTAGCACCTTGTGATGCAACCATTACGAAGGTGCATTGGTGTTTGAGTTCACACCAAAACATATGTCCAGACATAAATACACACTATCAAGATTATAGGAATTTCTGCCATATTTCCAAACAAAGAACTATTTACAGTCAAATTAGTTTTTAGATAAACACACAGCCGATGTACGTTAGTTATCAGTGTTAACATCTAATTGCTGAGGACAAAAGAAGAAACAAAAATTCCCCTTATTTAGCTTATCTATTTACCAACAGTTGGCTGAGGCACATTTGATCCAAAATAATAAAGTATTTTATGCAGAATATCAATTTTAATGTTCTACTTGAACACTTCAGGGAAAGTAAAAGTATGTTACTTGCAAGACTTTGACAGGGTTGTGGTAGTATTTCCCAATGCTTTTTGGGCGATGAAGGATAGCTGAAGATGAAAAATCCAGAGTATGGAATAGTTACAAGGCAGAAATTTTCAGCAATCAGTGTTTATCTTTACTTTTGTGTGAAATTCCTTGGCACCAATATTATTTTCCTTTACTCACAACCTCACTTTAAGAAATGAGTAAACAATGATGACTAAGAAGCTTTGGCTAGAAATGGCTGATTTTGTTTCATTTTCTAAAATTCAGAAGAGATTAATCTAATGACCTTAAACCATCATCTTATTTCTTTGGATTTATCTTCACTTTAGCTTCCATCTAGCACTGGGCAACGGGTCATCTTTGTCCTGCATATCGAGCTTGCAGAGTTCTCTACTGTGCCTGGGGGATTTTAGCAACAATGACATATCCATACTAAAAAACCACTAAATGCAGAGACAGAGAGAAAACAATTTCTTTGTCAACACATTAGAAATTTGAGAGGATTGAATTCAGTTCCCAGCTGTGTCAATGGCTCCCCATATAACACTTCAATCCTTACTTCCCATACAAAGCTTCTCCATTTAGTCAAGCTTCAATCTTATTCTTTGACTCTGAATCCTAGATTTTAGATCTGACACTGATGCATGACTCATATCAGTCTGATTAGTTATCGCATATGAAATTCAGGTCAAAATGAAGACACTAAAGTACAGGCATCTGAACTCCTGCCAAAGGCAAAAAACTCACGACCCAAAAATACGAAGACTGACTCAGCTCATTCCGTGGTGCTCATCTACTGACTGGTCCCTCTTGGCTCTCCTAGCCCCACTGACTGCACCAGCACTGACCTCAACTAAGGACAATGGAGAACTCAATTTTTTAGCCACTGCAGCCTTGCACGGTGTCGTCTCCTCAGATTCCCTCACAGCCATGACCATGCTGATGCTGTGACACGAAGCCACACATCGTATCAAGCCTGCAAACACACCACAACTTTGCGCCAACTGTGCTCCCACAGAAAGATTAACCAACTTGAACAACTCCACGGAAACCTACACCAATCCTCACTGACAGATAGGACTCTGCCATGGAAATACTGCCTCTGGTACCCCGGTACTGTAGAATACAGGAAAATCTCTTTTACCACAGCTGAATGAATGAAGATGCTACAACGCATTAAATCTGGACTGAGTAGATGCGGAAGTCTTTATTTAGCAGGTGTCAACTGTTATCAGACAAGGTAACCTGAAGTTTTGTCTTCTACCTGAAAGAGGAATAGAACAATCTTCCCCAGAAAAAAATGAACGTAAGCACAGTTCAGATTCAATGCACTGAAAAATCTTCATTTTCTGAAGGACTCTTGCAGTCCTTTTCAAAAATTAATACAGATTTTCTTATATGTTCTGCAACAGCACATCAGAGATGGCCTTTCCATGGAGCTCTAACACAGTATTAGTTGTCCAATCTGGAATATGAGCCTAAGCATGCAAAACTGTTAAAGACACGAGTTTTACATGAAAGGTCTCTTGAAAACGCTCCTGCGTTGCAATGAAAACTCAGTGTAAATCAGCAGACTTTCCCATACCTGTGATCTTAAAAGTGCTAGAATTTCTGATGTGACACAACAAGTTTATATTATTTGTATTAGATACTACTAGACATTGTGAAGTATTTTTACATCACAATAAGAACAGTAACAGAGAACACTTTTCCCCTAAACTATCATTGCATCAGGTACGATGATTTACATGAACACCCCACAGATTACCCAGAAGAACTTGGCTGGTTTTGCAGTGGTTTGCCACACATCCCTGTGGTAACATAGTTTTAACACAAGATTACATGGCACATAGCCATGAATCCAAGAACCCCAATGGTGCATTTAGGATGCACTGCGCTAACCAGTAGAAAAAAATGCTGTCATATTAGTTTTGCACTGGCACAAATGCTGTGCCACACTACCACATCTCATTTACTGTTTGCCACTGTTTATAGAGGTGGCTGCTTCCTTTCATAAAATAACTAACAGCGACAGAACAAGGCACATATTTACAGAGTAACTTGGTGTGAAGCACTGCCTCTAAAAGCAAGCAAATTTTTTTTTGGACGGTGTCTTTGTTCCTTTACAGAGCTGTTCGCTTTGTCAATATGCAGAACAAAAAGTCAGTCAGGAAGCTCTGCATTTGTTATCAGCTCATTCTCCTTATGTGGCAGTACTGTAAATATTTTTTTTCATTATCACCCTGACAGTAAATAACTTTGAAGGTGTGATTTAATTAACAGGAATGCCAATATTTCACAACTTTTGCCTACCTTAAAGAAAATGAGTAATAGAGAAACCCATGCATCAGGAAACAAATGACCAGAGGTAGTGAACTAAGGTCTACCAGGCAGGGTTCAAGATCACTTAGGCTGGATGACAGCTGATATAGTTGCAGTACAGTTCATCTGTTTTCTTATCTGGTAAAGTGTTCTATAATAAATCATAATTTATTGCATGTTTTGCAACCTTGTCAAAGGGCACACCTAAGATTTTTGCTTCAGTAATAAATTCCACCCAACTGTGTACAGGAATTCACTTGACAATTTGCGCATAGCTAAAATATTTTGGTATTTTTAAATGCTAGCACCAACAAGTCATCTGGTTTACACAACACCACATTTACTTTTTACTGAATTCGACTATGGTTAAAAAACTAACAGGGGATTTCAAAGTAATTCTCCAGTGACAACCACCCATGAGCAAAAAACCCTAAGGCTGCTGGCCAAGGTCTCCTATTCTCAATTCATAACTGTTTCTCATCCCTCTTTTTGCTTGCCTTTTTCCCTTGTGGGAGTGTTTATCTCTGAATAGCGACAGATCAACCGCAGCAATATTTCTTGATGTACACAACTAAACTGCTTGTGAGGCTGGTCATATGTTTCTGCACACTGTCTTTAAAAAGAACAGCAGAAACAAAACTTCAGAACAGCTTAAGTCTTCTATATTACTATAAACAGCATCCAATTGGAAAATTCCAAGCAAATATTTATGAAGATGAATGGTTACTACCAGGGTGCTTCAGATTTTTCTGAGAGGTTTGGGTTTTCTTACTTGTTAGCAATTAATAAAAAATAGGTAGAGAATAACCAAATCATTACAGCTTGAAGTTCAGCATTATAAGACTCACCATGTGTACGGAGTATCACATGTTAAAATTGCATCTAAGTATGCAGTAAGTGAAGGGCTTTCTAGGGTAAGTGGTGTCATGCCTTTTTCCTTTCTAAAGGCACTGTTCAGGGTGAAAGAGAATTATTATATAATATAAGCAGAAAGCTTCCAAAATAATTGCTGCTTTGCTATTAAGTTCACTATCTTGACCTACTCTCAATATACCAGGACAGACACTTGAGATAGGTCTGTTTATTTTCCTCATATGAAACTCTTCCTAACACGAATAAAACCACTACCTTTAAAATACATCAAGTGCCATATTTCTCTACTATCAAATTCTGTGTCTGTTTGCAGTCACATGAAAATGTAAAATCCCAAGCAAGAGAAATCAAGAGAACTGCTTACCACTGTGTTTACGCTACTGGCCAAAGAATCCATACCAATGATGGTTGAAAAAATATTTAGGAACATTAGATTCAAGTGCCAACACTTTTCTATCAAGCATCTATGATGCTACTGCTGCAAGCCTGACCTCAATTTGAAATGCTAAATATGCATTAGAATGAAGATTTTTTTCTTGTCATTATTTATTCGTTTCTGTTTAATGCTGTTTCCTACTCATATTAGCAAAGCAACTGAAATTAACTTGGCTGCATTACAAATAAATATCACCGCATACCACTTCATTAAAAATCTGCATGTGCACTATTATACTTGGAGTAACCAATTAATATGTATGAACAGCTAGGAGTGAAAAACACTTATCTCTCTAACCTTGTCTTCAGAGACAACTGTCTGAAAACCACACCTTCAAAACTAAAGGTTTCTGTATTCACTGTCTTTCAGGCTGGAAAACTCAAAATAAGATCCCTTTTAGGTTTTTAACTTAATGACTTAAGTTTTGAGGGGAAAAGAAGTCCAACACCCATACATTAAAAACAGTATTTTAAAAATCTCCATGACTCTCAAGGTCATAAAGTCCTTCTAAGGATTTCTATTCAGCTTTGTGTAATATTAGAAGCTGTGTGTCAGCAGTGAATCCATGTACCCTTATCACCTATAGATTTTTGGCAGATACAGGAAAACTTTTATTACGGATACTTGTGTCCTATTCTTCGACCACTTGCAGCTCTTTTTTTCTGCCCTAGGTTTTTGACAGGCTTGAATCAAAGTGCATTCCGGCCTCCTTCTTCCTCCCTGTCTCTCAAACCCTTCCATAGGACCTTGAATTTCCTTCTGGATCTCCAGTTCAATACTCCCAAGTCACTACAACATTTGCTGGTAGGTGGGCAGAGCATCCCAGACTTTGAATGGTTTTTGCTAGAAAACATGCTCTCCTGGTCACTATATGCAGATTGCAGCAAACAACTATTAAAGCTGGGATTTCTCCCTCTTTCCCTCAGCAGATGAACTAACAGAGTATTTGTCCTCTAAATGACAATCCTCTCTGGAAACTGGAAAACTCAACCTTTCAAAAGCAAAAAAAAAAAAAAATCTTGGGAAAACTGTAAAAAACAAATTTTTTGAGGAATAAATCATATATCATTAAAAAAATTATTGTATCATGGAAATAACAGAAGATGATACAAAGACAAATGAAGCTTAAGGAGTGGGACAGAATTAATGAAGCCAGAAAACCTGCAGAAAAGGACAACAACCTATGCACATTTTATTTCTAAGCTGTTCCTATATTCTCCTCAGAAAGCACACTTTCAAAAGTACTTCTTGAAAATACACTTAGGATTTTGATTTGTTCCTAACCAGGTTTTGTAAAAATCAAAGAAGATTTAAAACCAAAAATGTAGAACTGAACTCCGTGCTTTATTACTCTCATCCAACTCACCCCCATCACTGCCTCCTCTAAGAAAAAAGGTCACAGAATTACTCACTGGTGAAGTGGATAGAAGATAACAAGGCCAGGAATGGCATGAACACTATTATATTACACTCATTCTATTTTCTGTGGCATACAAGTAATTGAGGAACTACATACTGACTAGACATGTAAATTATGCAGAGATGTCATCATCAACTCACCAGATTTCTAAATCATCAGCCTCACTTCACTTGCGTAAAGGGTAGCAAGTGGTATCTGTGAGAATCCATATGGACAACATTTATAAATGGCTTCTGCTGATTTAGGTAAGATAAAGGATCTTATCCCAGTGATTTGCAAATGACATCTCTAAGGGGACCTGCAAGTTTCTTTTCCTTCACAAATACAGTGACGGGAAAACAACTTACGTTCAACTTGATCAAACATTACTGAGAACAAGAAATCTCTTGGTGTCATGTAATGTTCTCCTTCATATTCCAATGATGCGAAATGCATGAAGCGGTGCTTTCGAAGAGACAGTCTTTCATCCATGTCTGCATGAATGACATCTTCCTTCTGAAAAAGAAAAAAAGTCCACCGCATTTGTAGACCACAGCTATAATGAGAAAAAAAATCCTATACCCAATCTTGATTAACCTCACTGTTTTGTGGGTAGCCACAACAAAAAACTACCAGCAATTAAAGCTTTTATGTCACAGTCTTAAAGAACGACATGCTTATATGACAGTCAAAGTACTTTTTGGCTTCACTGAGAGCATGCTTTAACAACACAGGTGAGCAAAATTAACAGCTTGATGTCACCAAAGGCTGCTCCTGCTTCCCACCCCCCTGCTCTTGGCTACATGGTCCTGCACCTCCTTGTTTGCCAGCTCTGCTACTTGTTGGGCTCTTGCTGAGCCAAATTCAGCTCACTAACTCAACAAAAAACCTAAACCCACCAAACAGTAAATAGTATTTTGCCAGGTTAGTGGCTGGCTCAGCAAAGGCTGAAATGTGCTGTGTATCCATGCAAATGACCCATTCCTGAAGTTAACGGTCGAATTGTGGAGCAACTCCTAAGATGGGAGAATAACGATGTCCTAGTTTAAGTATGGGCCTGCCTTTCAGAGAAGTCAGAAAAATGGGAAAAGCAATGAAAATAGCAACAAAAGAGTCAGAGATCATATCACCAGACCCAAAGATTCAACCAGTCAAGTAAACAAAAAAATTTCCAACTTCACCCTCTCCTTGAAAATATTGAGAGACTCAGGATCAAAACCACACAAGCTGACAACACTCTGATGAGTAGCACCAGCATTTACTGGCAGTAAGAGAGGACACAGGCACAGTGAAACAGAGATATTTACACTTCAGGATTTCAGAGATGGTAAGTGGCAACAGGAAAATGAGAAACTCTAAAATTCAGAACACACGCTAGTGAGTATTTGAACACTAATCATGGAACAACAATTACCATCATACATTACACTTTGAACCAACAACAAGAAAAAACCCAAAATACTCATCATTTATATTTAAAACAGTCATATGCTGATATGCAAGGAAAATATGGGCTACCTCTAAGTATCTGAAGCCAAGACTTGCTTTGGTTTAGACAGAACCGCTTTAAGCTTCTTACAGTATAGAGCTCTATCATGGCCTACAACACAAGTGCACTGCTGATGTTCAGACCTGCATGCTCTGGAAAATACTGCTTAAAAACAAATCCAATGTAGCAATAAAAGTAGATTGATACTTTTTAAAACTTTAGGGGACAAGGGACTCTATAATTGCTTAGTTAACAAGACTCAACAAACGTTGCAAATCTCAAATTAATATTTCATGGTTGCTGGGTATTAACATGCTGCATTCTTATTAAAATCACCTCCTTCTCACAGTAGCATAACCAATTTTTGCCCAATGGCAAATTTAAAAAAAAGTGGAAAATAGTTTCACAGTTGTCCTCTAACCAAAATTATGTAATGAAAAGCAATCTTTCTGCACAAGTACAAAATAAAAAAGTTTAGACAAGAAGTGAAAAGCGAATTCTACAACATGTTCAAACCAACTGGATTTTCAAGTTTCTTAAGTCTTGTAGTATTTATCTGAATTCTGTCTAAAGCTAAATTTGTTACTGATAACAGAACACTGAATTTCAGCAATCCGTAACTTTAACTGAAATACTTAGGTACCAGTTTTGGTCACCACAATATAAGAAAGATATTAAGCTGTTAAGAGAGTGCCCAAAGGAGGGCAACAAAGATAGTGAAGGGCCTTGAAGGAAAGTCGTATGTGGAGTGGCTAAGGTCACTTGGAGTGTTCAGCCTGGAGAAGAGGAGACTGAGGGGAGACCTCATTGCAGTCTGCAACTTCCTTGTGAGGGGAAGCAGAGGGGCAGACACCGATCTCTTTGGTGACCAGTGACAGGACCTGAGGGAATGGCCTGAAGCTGAGTCACAGGAGGTTTAGGTCGGAAATTAGGAAAAGGATTTTCACCCAGAGGGTGGCTGGGCACTGGAACAGCCTCCTCAGGGAAGCGGCCACAGCACCAGCCTGGCAGAGCTCAAGGAGCATTTGGACAATGCTCTCAGGCACATGGTGTGGTTCTTGGGGGGTCCTGTGCAGGGCCAGGAGTTGGACTCAATGATCCCAATGGGTCCCTTCAAATTCAGCATATTCTGTGATTCTGTGTTCACATGTTCACATATTAACCCTGAACTTGCATTTGGAAAGGAACCTATTCCCATCAGAATTACAGTAACATCTGAATATGGACTCATCAAACCCCTTTCCTTTTGTGAAACTGGCATCCCTGATTTGGCTAACTTCTTAAGAACGTCAGCTTCAAAACTAGCACAAATGAGGATGAAAAAGGATGAAATATATCCTCTGTGCCATCTCCTACGTTTTTTTCAAAGCTTTTGCAAAATTCCTGACATCCTGTCACTGTTAAAGAAATCTGTCATCTGCAAAGAGCACCCTTCAGGACATGAGCATGAACTCAGCTAGAGCAGCTACCACCTCATTTAAAAGCTGTATCTCTCCCTCCCATTCACTGTTGTTTTCTTCACCAATATGTATCTCTCCAAGCCTTCAATAAGCAGGGGTGCCAGACCCACCAAACACAGCTGGTAAGGGATGGAAATACATGGGAAGAAGTAAAAAGCTCTAGCTTTTTGGAAAAAAAAAAAAGCAGCATAACTCCCATTTGTTCTTAGAAGAGATAAATGTTTGAATAACTACTCTAATCACTATTCCAAGTGCCTAACCAAAGATTAAATAAAAATTATGTTTTGAAGAAAAGGCTGATTCAATCACTTAAAATTAAGATTGATCTTCTTTTGAAGCACCAATCTAAAAACTGCAGAGGCGAGCAAGCTCTCTTTCCACAATTCAGTATCCTTCCCACTTCAATTAAATCCTGACTAATTTGCAAGTAGTTTTTCCTGAGTCATCCAATGAGTCCTTCAGATAAAAAAGATTTGACATTCCTGACATTTTTAAAAACACAGTGAAAGCTAATTTTGCTCATAAAAATGCATGTATTGGGCAAAAAGCAGAGTTTTCCTTTTAATTCTATTCCACAAAATGAGTTTCAAGTAAAGACAGGTGTACTGTAAGAAATAAACATGAGCCTCAGGTATTAAGGTACCTGTAATCTAACACCTCAGCAGTTTCCAACAGTGCAAACTCATGGCAAGCTGGATACAAAAACTCAAATTTCGGAGGCACAATGGGTGAGAAGAATCTCTTACTATTACCATAAGATTCTTGTAAGCATAGTTTAAAATAACTCTAGGATTGACTTGGGCTTATTTCTCCCTTTAGCAGTGCCATATAGGAGAAATCAAATCACAAAGAGCTCCGTGGCATTAACGGCAAGGCTTGGGCTGAAATTCCACTCTCAGCTTGTTCTTCTGTGTGTGGGTCCAGCTGGGGCTTCAAACGCTGGGTGTTCCTACATGCTCCACAGCACCCCCACAACCAGGAGAACTGAGAATGAAATTTCAGCTTTAACTTGGAATTTAGTTGCCTTTGTGGTTTTATGTCAAGCCTCCAGCACCAATTTCAGAATGTCCATGGTAAAGCTATGACGGCCGATGGTAAATTAGAATTGAGTGACATGAAAAGGGCTCCAGGAGTTTGCTCTGCAGTTGACATGGCAATGGATCAGGAGCTGACCAGCCACTGGAGTCTACAAGCATTAGTGAAGAGTGTGGTTTCCTTCCTGGCTTCCTGCACTGAGAGATGCCTAAGGGCAACAACATTACTTCATACAGTTAATTTTCACGTTGATATAATTAATCTGTTTATCAGTCAGTCTCTTAAAGAATTCATCGTGTTCAATCTTTGGCTTAACTTAAAAAAAACTCAAAAAACCACATTAAATAAAAATGAAGGGTTACATAAATAAAACTTTCCTAAACCTTACCTGTGTTTTTAGTAACACTGCTGAAAACTATGATGTGATTTTTGGTAACACTAATTCTGTATCCATCAAAAATCTAAGTAATTTTTAAGTACAAACTCAAATATATGCTGCTGATTATTCGAGAGAAATTACTTAAAAGTATCATATACACTTATCTCTCCCTTCAATTTAAAATTATGTCTTCCCCTTTCATTCATTTTACTTTTGGTCCCTTCGCACAGAATTTGGTGTTCTAATGTGCCTGTGCCTTTCAAGTTTTCTATCTTAATCTTTTCTGCTTATAAAATGGAATACACTTTCCAGTTAATTTTTTCCAACATAATTTTTCTGTCTTTACTCCTTTCCATACAATCTACTTATTTTGTCTCTTTGTATCCTTTCATTGCCTTTCTTTCTTCTATTATCTACATACCTTCCTTCCTTTATTCCTTGGGAAAAAAAAAATTAGGCTATTTTAAACCTTTTTTTTCCCTCATCAGAAAGGAGCATCAATACTTTTTTTTTCTTGTTCTAATCTGAAACAATAACTTGTAACATTCGTTTTACCTGCTACAAGAATAACTAAACCAATGTGTGGGATGTAATTAAAATCCAGTTGGTGCCAGCCGGATTTCTGGGAGCCTTAGGTTTGGATCCATTAATTCCCACTAGATCTACAGAAGGATTTAGCAACTCCGTATCAAATTTCTGTACCACCGATAAAAACTCTGCAGTTAACTAGCATTATTATTGTATCTCCATTTCAACCCAATCCATTTTGAAATGATCAAAATATCAGAAAATGTAACTCGACCTCCAACCCTGCAGCACATGCTAATATACCCAGCATGCATGCTGAATGCACAGAGGAATAATGCTCAGAGCTGAATATTTCAAGGTTTCACATGATGCAATAATTGATAGATGAAAGAGTTTTGACAAGAAATCTGTTTGACAGAAATACGAGACTTACAGAAAGCTCAAGATCATAACATTTAAGAAAGCTTGTATAAGTAAGTGCAAAAGTAGTCTGTACTTTCACAAGAAAAAAAGTGAGCCATGTCTTGATCAAATGCACCAGGAAAACCAAGTTAAAGAAATATGATCAGAAACAAAATGTTCTGATGATGTGAATTGATCTGTATTACTTTTGTCAACATTATGTTTTCTCAGCTTGCAAATCAAACTTCTAGCCTGGACATAAAGTAATCCAGACGGAAAAAAAAGAAAGCACAGAACTCATACAGAGAACACATTTCTCTGGAAATCAATTCTAAGTATTTAAGTGACTATTTAGCAGTGCGAAACTAAACAAACAACTACATTACTAAAAGCTCTAACAGTCTTGAAACCACTAAATATGAAAAGGACAAGAGATTAAAAATACCTTCTCAGGAGCTACTTCTGAGACAGAGGACAGACTGCTAAAATAAGGACAAGAGAAGAATGAGAATGCAAAAGTCTCGTGTCTGGCTGCTCTTAACGGCTGAATATAAACACTTGAAAATTAGATGAAGCCCTTTCTATGCACTAACAGGTGCCACTCCCCTCCTTTCTTTCAAATAGCTGCTCAGTCAGTTCTGCTGTGCTGGTACCAATTAGTGACGGTTATGTTTGAAGCAGCAGCTGAGCAGTTTATTTGCATCTAAACCCCTGACATTCTCGGTTTTAATTTTTCTCTCCCTCCCTTTGCATTTTACTGAGTTCAGACTAAATTGTGCACACAGAGCAGATCTACTGTTACAAGCACCCATACCAAATGGAGAATTAACTCAAACATGAGGATAATACAGAAAACAGTCTCAGTTTATAAGTGTTTTTAATTTCAGCATTTAATTATAGAAATTCTGCCTTACCAGAGCTCGTTTTTAAACATAAGCTTAAAACAAAGTAGGAAACTAGCACATTTCCCCTAACAGAATAGAAGAAAGGCAGATAAGGTACCCATGCTCTAACAAGCCAGGGAACCAGTTAATTAATTTAACAAACCATACATTTTCACCTCTACTTGCAAGTTATCACACCACCCTACTTACACATTCCCCTGCTGAGGCTGACACACCACTCAAACACACTGGTGCAGAAGTACTAAATACATACAGAGTGGCGGGGGGACCACATTGATGCCTCAAAGACAACACACCCAGGAAACGTGTCCATACAGCTTTCTGGGAGAGCTCATCACATTGTATCTGACAGGCAGTAGACTGGGGTGAAAAATGTGTTATATCTACTTCTCATTGACCTTTCTCAGTCAATCACTTCACATTAAAGTGCAGTTAAAATGTGAAGACACAAATACATTTATCTTTAAAAGTAAGAGGAGCTAGATATTTTTGGAATATACTATGTGTGAATGTGTAAACAATACACGGTGCTTACCTATTTGCCTCTAAAATCATAGAATCATAGAACAGATTGAGTGGGAAGGGACCTTATAATCATCTAGTTCTAAGCCCCTGCCATGGGCAGGGACATCTCCCACTAGACCAGGTTGCTCTAAGCCTCATCCAGCCTAGCCATGAACGCTTCCAGGGAGTGAGCATCCACAACTTCTCTGGACAATCTGTGCCACTGCCTCAGCACCCTCAAAATAAAGAATTTCTTCCTAATACCTAATCTAAATCTGTCCTCTTTCATCTTTCAACCATCACCCCTTGTCACATGCCCTTGTAAAAAGTCCCTCTCCAGCTTTTGTGTAACCCTCCTTTAGGTACTGGAAGGCTGCTTCCTAGGAGAGGTGCTCTAGCACTTTGATCATCTTTGTACCCCTCCACTGGGGTCACTCCAGCAGGTCCATGTCCTTCTTATACTGGTGGCCCCAGAGCTGGATGCAATTCTCTACGTGGGGTCACAAGAGAGAGTGGAGGGGCAGAAATCACCTCCCTTGACCTGCTGACCAAGCTTGTTTTGAAACGCCATAATATCTTTATTTTATCTCCTCCCTCTCAATTCAAATGATGTATGGAGTGTCTCCCAGCACACCTTCTCAGGAGGAGCTGGGAAAGCCTCTAAGCCATCTGATTTTGCTTACCCTGAGCTTGCAGATCTTCAGGATTTTCAAGCTGATAGGACTTTACCTCTTAAGTGTGCTTGTGCTGTAGAAGGAAACCATATGCCCTTTCAAATAACTGCTTGCTTTGATTGGGTAACTTAGATAGTAGCTCTGCTTCATCTGTTCTGAACTACATCAAGAGATAATCCACTTATTACAGGAGATCCAGTTTTAACTGCACACCCTTCAAAATGGGACTATGTATGCCTAAGTTTGAGAAGTGCAACTTCAAACTGTGGGAAGTTTTGCTGTCCAACTCATGCCAGCTGCATGGTGCCATATATTTACCTGAAGATTTATAGCTTTAAAAGGTTTTTACTGTCATAGTGCTTGCTCCTGCAACAACTGTACAGATAGGAAAAAAAGTTAACTGCTTTAATAGTAGGTGGTTGAGTGCTAGACAACTTTTGTTCTGAACGAGACAAATTCTGGACTCAGTGCTCATATGGCAGAACTTAAAGGGGAAAATATTTAATGCTGGACATAGTGACCTAAGCAGCAGAACCTAAGTGAAGGCATGCTTAAAACCTAGACTGGGAGAAGATGACAAAAAGGGGAGGCAACTTTCCAACAGGTAAACTAAGCAGCACAGACTCATAAGAAATTTAAAGAGATGAAACTCTGAGGATAAGGGAGCGAGATTTGATGCAGCAGACAGTTCAGTTACATAGTAAAAAGCAAATGGTTACATTTTCAAGATTTTAATCTATGGTAATGAAACAAATGTATTGTGTTAGCATTTAATGGTTTGGCATATTTAAATATATCCATGTTCATGTATGAATAAAAGGGACTAGAAACAAGATGGCTACTCTAACCCGTGTAATGGCTAAGCAAGAAGTGATAAATACAACGGAATGGGAATTAAGATAGTAAGAAGTTTAGTGATAATTGAAGAAGTTAAAAAAAAAACCCAAAACAACAGAAACATACCACAATTTGTCTCACGAACTTTTTAAAACAACTTCAAAGTGCTTCTGTCAATTGTTACATACACTTTCAAGAGTTCTGTATACCCTACGTTTGCAACAAGGTGCCAAAAGCATTCCCTCAAAGTCATTACACCAGCACAGTATTTTACACACAATGTATGTGCTTCAAGGGAAACACTGTGAAAGAAACTGCCTCTCTGTCACCAGAGAACAGCGTCACTTGTGTGTTTTCAAAACACATTTCAGAATATCCATCTTGTTTAAGCACTATTCTTAACATGTTTGCACATCCAAAATGTTATAAACAGTGGCTGATGGCACGGTGCCTCCAACAAGAGTAGATGTGGAAGAGCCTTGGATTCCTGTATCACTCCCTGAAACACACTGTGTGCCAAATAAAATTATGCAAATCCGTTAATTTTTAACCTAGGTACTTTGTACTTGCTCTGCCAGGGAATTTTCATCACGACACTGAGACAGCATTACAAGAAATACACCCAGTGCTGCAGTTGCCAACCAGGCTACCACAGCACTGATCAAAACTGACCATGCAGCAGCAGAACTTAGGGATTGAAAACTGCTTCTCTACCAAAGACAAGCTCCCCTCAAGTGGAAACACCCTGTGACTTCATCTTCCTGGACTAAGACCCATGTTTCTGTATAGAAGCGTAAACAGAACTCAAACCAAACCAAACAGGAGATGTACATAAGGCCTAAGAGTGCTTATACGACACTATCAAAGAATGAAAAAAAAAATAGAATCTTAACTAGCCAATTATATATGCTAGCTGTCATCAGTTTCTGTAAATTCGTGCTTCTATTTAGTCAGTCTGCAAAGACTTTAAAAGAAACTCGTAGCTGTTATGTATTTATCCAAATTTCAATGTTTCCCTTTTGGAAGGTTCTGACATAAAGAAAACTCAATTTAAAAATGTGATGATTCTTGGAAGAAAGTTCTTCTGGCCACTGCTCAATTGAGACAGGAGCCCTTAAGTTATTCTTCATGCAAAGCAAGATCTACAGGGCTGTGCTTTAAGGCTCCTGTTTTAATCCACACATGTATTTATTTAACAAGTACAAGTCACTGTACATTATATCAGTGAACATAGCAGTTGCACACACTCTTAGGATGGCTTTCTACAGCAAAACCACATAAAAACCAGTAAATACTGGTAAAGGAATTAGGAGTTTAACGGTTTGTGGTTTTTTGTTTTTTAAAATCAAGCAGAAAACACCCAAAACCCCAACAATATCAAAATACCACAAAAGAGAAGAGGCCATTGCAACTAAAGAAGTTTTTGTTACAAATATTCTGAAAAAAAAAATACTTTAAAATAAAGACCTCAAATAGTAGGCAATACTAAAAACATATGATTTCCTTAAGAAAAAATATCTAAGAACCCTAGATGTGTCAGGTTACTGGAAAGACAGGAAAACTGTGTTCAGAAAGTGTCAGAATTTCCTTCTGTGATAACGTGAACATTACAGAGCTAATCACATTACTCTTTCCCCCAGAAGCTTGAAAACTTCCTGGAAGTGTGTGAGGGCAAAGTTTTCTAAGCTTTTCTCCAGCCCTTTCATAACAATTTTTTCAAGATAAAGACATACACAAATTGAAAAGAAAAAAAAAAGTATGTATATATACCCTCCAGGTTCTTTCGCATAAACAACCAAATTGAAAACAATAGGAATCCCTAATTAAAAGTCATGATATACTTTTTACTTTACAAGAATTCTATCAGATTTTAACCCCCATTATTAGCTATGTTATACCAAGATATCTTCTCAGTTCTCAGAGAGTCTGGTACTTTAAAAAGTGCTGTAAGTGAAGGGGAGTTAACTGATCAGGTTGCCATAGAAAAGACTACCACCACCAACCCTCCTAAAGCATTCAACAGCATCTGGGAAGTGTGAAATTCTTCACTTTATTTCAATGAACTAACACTATTAGATAAAACTTCCAGAGTAGCAAATTAATCAGAGAATAACAACTTGAAAAGAAAAGAAAATAGAATATCTTTAAAGCTTTTATTTCTGTCTTTTTTTCCCTTCCCCCTCACCCTCCCCTTTATTTTTTAAACATTTAGCCACACAAATGAAAAATGGCTAACAAGTTAAGCTCTTTAGAAGAGTGGTCAGAGCTATGCTCAGAGGGTTTAGCAGGTCCCAGGAGGTACCGAAACAAATATCCATATGTCCTGTAAGATTAATACAACAATAACAACAAAGTCACTGCAACCACAAGAAATGTTTACACTGTAATTAAGCTGTAAAATTATATTTATTTCTCCATAAAGCTGCTGACTTCCCTTCTAAACAAATGATTTGTTTTCTGTAGGAGTCACTGATCTTGTGACAATGTCATGTGTAAAACCTGAATGTCTTAAAACACACTATATTTTCCAATAGCCAGGCATATTTTTCATAGACTTGTTTATTTTTTTAAACTTTCTACCTATGCAGAATTTTTCTTCTACAGTAGTTCCATTTGACACAGAGATTACATATGGAAAGACTGGACGAAGAGAGACAGCTAAAACAGTTCCGCTCTGCCACTCGTTCAGAAAAAACAGAAACCACAGTGAGTTACATCTAAATCCTGGTATTCACATTTACTAATTAAACATTTTCATCAACATTCGTTTGTAAAAAAATCACAATAAATTCAAAATATTTGAAAAAATAATTTAGAAATTTAGAATTTCCCCCATCTAAAAGAACGTATTTACCTTGAACTAAGCACACATTATTTAATCAAAGAATTTGCGTAGTATTTGAAGTTTTTCACACAAAACTGGCAAGGATAATCTCAAAAGTTCCAGCACATTGCTATGTAGATGAGAATGCTTAAAATCAGTTTTTGACAGCCCTTAATAGAAAATCCACAGAAAACTGAACAGATGAGATATAGTTAAGGGCACCAGCAGAAGGTAACAGAAGTTTGAATTCATTAAATTAATTAAATCTACACACACACTGTATTTGCAAAGAGGTCTAACTACCTTTTAACTAGACATCAAGGAGATGATTGTTCAGAACATTAGATTTACATCAGAGAAATTAAAAAGGTCACTTTTCCATTTAGAATTTTCAAGAGTTATCCTAAAAGCTGAATTCAGTATGAAACTCTGTGAATGGAGTAACACTGACAAATATTTCTTTTAATTGGAGTTATTAGAGAGTGAAAAAAACAGTGTGTTCCTGATTACAACGGAGTTGTAATGACCCTTCATTTTTTACCAGTGTTTATAAATTCCATTCTCTAATTTTGTACTTTTCTTTTACAATGGAAGTTCAAGTATGTTTTCTCAATCCTCCCTTCAAAACCCACCACTGCTGCACCTCCAGTGAGACTGCAAAGTCACAACCAGAACTAAAATTTTCTTCTCTGCAGCATCTGAATCTAGGAAAACCCCATACGTAGTAGGTCATCCACTTCTCTGAGCTACATTCCTCTGTACCAGAGATAAAGTTGTTTTCAGCCATTCTGGCTGCACCTTAAACAGCTTTTGCAGGGTTGTAGTACCATTTAAACAGGTCATCAAGCATGTGCTGATTTTCTTTTTCAAGACCTCAGTAGTTATCAGTGTTGCTTCATTTATCAAGTCTGCCATATTCTTGGAAGCAGACTGTGCTATTAGCACAAATCTTACATTTCTTTGGGAGGTCCAAAACTCTATCTGATGCAATTCTCTCTTCTCCTCTTCAAAGTTTTTAAGATTATCTTTATCTCAGACTTCTCTAGTGAAATAGTTTGACTATGGCATTTAATTCAAGAAGGATGAAATTATGAAAAACTCAGACTGAGTCAAATTAATGCTATCTTTGTCCAAACTCTTTTCTCTCAATAAAAAATGACTTCTCAGACATCCTAAGACTTCAGGTATGTGTGCATTTTTTCAAGACAGGCTGCCTATTTGTAAATGTTTACAGTACTAACTAAAAGTAATACATGTTAGTTTTCTCCTGCTCTGCTGGAAAATATTCACTAGCCACCAGAATAATTTAAGGTTTGAAAGTACAAATGGATGACTTGATTTCTAGCTGGTACTAATCATCAACCACAAACCCCAGGTTCATTCTGGGGGTAGCACTGAAGGCAGTGGAGGGATGGGTAGAAACCAGTTACAGAGTTGTTCTCACTGAGCTTAGGAAAAACCTTGTTCATTTTGGAAGACAATGAAAGAGAAATGTATACTTCTTAAGTCTCCACTGCATCTAGGGTGTGGGCTCTGTCAAGCTCAAACTCTCCTTGCCATCATGTGCATTCAGGCAGGCAGCCTTTGGGGAACCCTGCAGTGAAAAACGGGGCCCCAGGACACTCTTTACTGCAAAGAGACGCATTCAATTAAGGCAATTACACCAATACCCTGCTTCTAACTGCAGAAAAACTGCCTCAGCACCCCTTTGCCCAAGGCTCCATAGCCTTGACTTAGCAGTGAATTTTGTGACCTGTTAGCAGATACACAGATTTCAAAAGCACTTCCAATCAGAAAAAAAAATAAATGCACACATATACTGTAAGACTCAAGCTCATGTTCAGAGCTGAACTCATGCATATGTCTAGTCCTATCTTGAAAGTATTTAGAAAACATTTAAGGTTGAATTAGGTCATAGATGATCTCAGAAGAAAGGAAGAATGACTGTGCTGGGCCAGACCAAAGCTCCACCTCATCCAACATGCTTTCTCTTTCCTTATGGTCTGTGGCTGCAAGCTTAGAGCATCTCAATGAGTTGGACATTGTATGTAAAATTCAATGGCAGTCTGTGTGCATCGATTCAAGCACTGGTCAGAAGCAAATGCTTACGAAGGAATAAAAATATTCTCTCAATATTAATTCATTTTGAGCTCAGGGGCATCCTGAGTTGGATGTGGTTTCTATGTATTTAACAACCCATGGCTGTGTAAGTGCCCTTGGCACTTACCCAACATCTCCTCGAGTCCATGCAAACTTCTAGTGCTTTGATGACTTTTGGCATGGAGTTTCACGCATTTTTTGCCTATTCTGAAGAACTGCACAAGGATAATAGACCCTGGGAATGTTAAGGTCATGTCAAATTGCATGCTAGTTTTGTGACTGAGGAAAACTTAAATATAAATGATTATTTCTCTCTCTAGTATAGATGTTTAACACACTTCAGTCTCACAGAAGAGGTGAAAAAAATATCCTAAGTACAGTTTCCATATCAGTTCATAGACCGCATTAAATAATAAGATGATATCACCACAATCTTTTCATTAATGACTTATCCAGGGATATAAAACTTTACTTCTAGGAGAAAATACTATTTCTTTATTCTACTAACCAGCCCTTTAAAAATTCCTTTACAGGCCACCTCTTAAGTCCTTTCTTATCCATTTTAATAAACATTACTTAATAGCTCTGCACACTGCCAAAATCCATTATCTTAAGCTGTAAATTGATAGCTGGAAAAAAATGCTTTAACTTCAGGCTGAATATAAGCATTGTGCCTGCTATATGTTTTGTTTTCTGCAAGACTGCAGCTGCACATTTCAAATTAAACTATACATAGTTTTACTCAAAATTGATCTAGTTTCTCACACTTCACTGATCTCATCAATCCAGCTTGAACAGTTTTATTATTGCCAAACTGTTTTTAAGGTAACGTCTGAAGCTCTTCAGACCTAGATCTAATGATTATGCATGTCACTCTTTAGCTCTTGGAAACAATCCGAAATGATGTTATCAAAAGCAGGTCAAAAGGAATATGGTTGAAAATCAGATTTTATTTAGTTATTAAAGTTTAACATTTTAAAATGCATCTTTGGGATAAATTTTTTCCCAGAATTCAAGCACTAATTGGGAGGAGTGTTAATGACAGAATACATTTCTGGTATCTAAACTGCAGAGATCCCACTGACTCCAGAGTGACTTAAAGATCAGGTTCTTCAGTGAGGTGACTTTGATGATGGAAACAGAAAGGGAAGTAAAACTGAAAGTAATAGGTATGTCTAGAAGCCATGATCTACGAGGAAAAACTGAAGAGAGACACAGATATCAAGGTTGCTATTTAATTTTGAAGTCCTTCAAGTTCTGCTTCTGAATGCTGCCAGGAGCCACCTACACGTGCCTTGCCATAGGCAAACCAGTGTCTCTGTCCTGTGTCACTCCACCACAGCTGCACGAAGAGGCACTGTCATACCTCAGCAGAGTAGCACCCAGTCAGATTTTTGCTGACACACAGACCTTCCCAAGATCTCTTCTGACATGCACACCCACACTGCTGCTGATTATTCTGGCGGTCTAGAAGTCACTGGGAGCTGACAAAAAAGGGTCAGCTGCCCTTCACACAAAAACGACACTATCAAATATTCAGCAACTGGCTTTAACAAGAGGCTGCTTTCCAACTTGCACTAAATTGCCATTCAGAGTTAACAGCAGAAGCAGTACTGCCATTCACACTGGTTTCATTTCACTGTCTACAAAGCTCCCAGGCTTCCTAACCCCCCTTCGGAGCTCCTCCACTCCCTTGGTAATGTGCATGTAATGTATGTGGAATTCGGGTGCCTGCCTCAGAGGTAGTCTGTTGCAGTCTCATGAATATCTAAAAAAGTAAAAAGTAAAATCTAAATAAGTAAAATCACAACTGAGCTCTGTTGCATACCTCCACAGAGGTCCTGAGAGAGAAATGGCCCCAGCACACCAAACACAGAGTCTACAAGAGAACTGTCCTCATTGTCGCAACTATGTGACAACAGAGAAGAAGCAGTTGGGACCAAGTAACTCCGAAATTTTCAAAGCAGGGTATCAAAATGGAAAAGGTTTCCTGGAGAAGTCAGCAATTTACACCAAGCTTGATTAATTGCTTTCTCAAACTTCAGTCCGGTGATCCACTGCCTTTGATTTAGATCCAAAGATGCAGGCAGCTAATTTTCTTCACAGAACTGAAGTTCACGGAGTTATCTCTGATTTATTCACATGCAGTCTTACTGCTCCTGCAGCAGCTAGCTAGACATCAAGAGCTAAGCATCCCACCCAGCCAAGTGCTGAATCCTGAAAAACAGGAGTTTTATTACTTAAAATAGTTTAATTGCTTCAGCATATTTTTCATCTTAACTATAATTTTGCCACTTACACAAACTCTAAATGCCATATTCTTTAATATGCTTTGCTTTACTCTCTCCAGTTTTTTTAATGGAAGAACCAGGATTGACAAAACAGCAAATGCTCTAAAGCATTTCCAAACCATAGCAAACTGTACGTGCACCATGATCCTGACATGGCAATGCAGAAGTACTAGACAGGCAGCCTTATATTCTAGTTGCAGGTCTCTGAAATACAGAAAAGTACTGGCAGAATGAACACATTATTCCTAATATATAACATGAAGAATCTGGGTGCTCCACAATGTACTTAAAACTAGTCTTAGCTGACAAAAAAGCAAAATTCATAGATAAAAACTATGTGCCCTCCTCACTACAAGCTGTAATAAGTCTGAAAACTATGATCATTCAAGTTGCAAACCTTTAAGAGCAGTGGGAAGGAAAACACCTTAATCTGCTTGCCTTCAAATTTTAAAACCTCAATCACAAATTTATCTAATTTGTCATTCCCTTTAATTCTTTTTAAGGAAGTCTATAGAATTTACGTATATTTTGTATTCCAACAGACTTTCTGAAATAATAATTTATTCCAGATCCTTATCACATTTTTATGCAGTTCTAAGTTGACCATTTCTATTTCCTCATTTTTAAGATTACTCCCAGTTTTCAATCTTGGACAGAGAAAAGGATATTTATATATATGTATATATATTTCTGTATCTGTTTTACTAGATCATCTTCCCTAATCTTCACACATAAAATATTTATCTCTGTTACTGCTTCTTCACTCTTTCCCAGACATTTTATTTCTTGTGTGGCACGTTGACCAATACTCTATACAGTATTCCAGATGGAGCCTAACACTCCTGTAACCGTATCGCCTCTTATTTTGTATTTTATCCCTCCGATACAACCTAGTAACTTACTTTCTTGCAGCTGTGCATAAGCCCCATGGTTTCAATGATTTTTCCACAATAACCTTCAAATCCTTTTCCTAGTCAGTGTGCTGAATGATTGTTCCATTGCAGCATACACTGTGTTTCCTTTGGTTTCTTGCTCCCAGACTAATTATTTTACATTTTTCCACAGTGAACCACGTTTGCCAGCTGCTGGCCCAGTCACCTAAACAGTTCTAAATCCTTTTATATCTGATTGTATCGTTCCTAATTCACCGCTCTGAATTTTACTACAAAAAGGGTGGTGGGGAGGATAAATCTCTGCACACAAATATACATTAGTTATATGGGGGCCATATGCATGTGATCAGTATAATTAATCATATGGTTTTGCAATCTATCAGGCAGCTTTGCCCACCTCACTTGCATTTTTCCAATAATCCATCTCTGCTGGGACTACTTCGATCACTCCACACTTCTGAGCAGCTTCATACAGCCGCCATAAAAAAATAAAACCTGCCACAAAACCCCCTTTTAGTTTCCCAAATGTAATCCTGCCACTTCAAATCACACTCACCTGAAGTTCAATACTCAACCTTGAATAGCCAGCAATATTCTGTCCAGGATCTGGGACAGGTTGATGGCTTCTTTCTGTGAACCCTTGAAGATGGAGGTAAGAACTAGGTTGACCAATCATTCACAAACTCCACCTTATCTAAGCATGCAGCCAGCAGCTGTTTCCAGATTCTATTTGCAAGAAAACTGTCAGAACTTCAAATAATAGCACTGTGTTTTGCAAGACAATTTTTAGCAATATTTCAAATATTTTAATTTTCCTTCCTAATTATACTACCGATGCAATGTCAAAGGAGTCTCTCTGCTCATCTCACGCCAACAGCAACTCAAGGACATCGGCCACTCAGTGTGTGTACGAGGGGAGGGCAGATAAATTATGTAAGTTGCTACCACTCATATAGCCTGGTCTTTATGTACAGTTGTTCCTTCTTTAAAGGAAGCCCTAAATTGCCACTTCCTCATGAATTTTTAAACTCTGAAAGCCTGATGCAGAATTTTGCACTGTATTAGTGCAACAAGTATTTCCATTTCCAAGCTTGGGGAGTTACAAATCATAGTTTAAATGATACCCTACCACCTTCTACCTCAACGGGCAAGTTACTGAACTCATCCAGTAGCTGAAAGCCTCCAGCATCACTGTATAATCATGTTTTTCTTTCATTGTAAAAGAACAAAGTTGAAGCATTCGCTCCTTTTCAGGCTATCTAGTCAGAAAACATTTTAGCACCGCCTGACAATGCTATGGCTCTGTGCTATCAGCTAAGAGAGTGCTTTAACAGAACTTGCAGTTTTCCATTATTCCTTCCATCCAATCCTTATTCTCTGCCTTTAATTCCTCCTTCCTCCTCTGAGACTATCAAAGACATATTTTAAAGAATCATAAATTGTACCTTTGCAACGCCATTCCTGTGGCATTTCAAGAAAATTACTGAAAAAGAATACATACGAGTTAAATCTAAAACCTGATGTAAACTTGTACTGATTTGCTGACAAAAATGGTGTGGGACATGAATTAGCCTTAAAGACTGCATGCAGCGGTATCAGCATTTGGCAACATGCTAGTTCTACCTACACTACAGAAATGCAGCAGAATAATCACCAACTCCCAAATTAAATGTGCTCGGCTTTTTATGTACAACAATTTGAAATGGCAGTCTGTGCTTAAACAGACCAAAATAAAATGACTTAAAGGTTTTTAGTTTAATTATTACTTCTAGCTTCTGCCAGAAATCCATTAAGGCTACAGAATCTCACTCTAATTCTTGTAAATTGTCTGATATTTGATGAAGCAGTTTTCTGCTGCATTTTTATTAATTTCAAGTAGGTTTTGGTTAGTTGTTTTTTATTTTTAAATTTTTTTTTAACACAGGCAAACACGAAATACACTTCAATGCTTTATTAGAAACCACTAAGTGTAAGTTATCTTCAAACAGAAGTTCAACCAATGAACAGAGCTGTTCATTGACTGGCTCACTTCCCCTTTACACTCTGTGTTTACAAACTGCAAAGGCCATTTCCTCTGCAGAGGCACTGAAGGGTGACATTAGTGTCACTTTTTAAAGTACTTATGGTATTAAATAAAGTGCAAGAATTTTCCAAAAGAAGTTGAAAGCCATACTGAGGCAAAAGTCACACTAGTGAAAGATAAATAAAAATTAATTTCTCGGAAGATGAACTATCAGGAAAGGAGACATAGTCAATAACTTCTGGCCACTGTAGCAAATAAGAAGAAATTAGTTTATCCGAAATTAGCTTAAATTTCTCTTTGAATGTCAAACAACAGTTAAGCCAGGTCACCTAAGATGACGGACAGGTCATCAGCTCAAAGCCCACAGAATATTGTCCACTGCTCACCGTCTACATGCTTGTGACAAATTCCCAGATCCAGACTAAAAAGTAAGAACTCAGTTACCCCCGACTCCTCCTGGCTTCAGTAGAGAATGATGGGTGTCTCACTCCTCATAGTATTTGGACACCTGAAATTTGATTTATCCTCTGATAAATCTATGTCTGCCTTAACTCCTTCCTAACTAAGTGTTGTAAGAAATGAGGCACAGCACGAAAGCTGGCAATAATAATAATACTACATAAGCTACGGCCCACATTAATAACTCCAACTGCCTGGGAAAGACAGGAAATCTGTGTTGATGAAAATGAAAATAACAAGCATTATCACTTTCTTGCCATAACCCAGGAAAAAGAATAGACAACAGTTAATATCCAAACCACAGCAACCACACCAGTTGTAGCTCTGCAGACAGAGAAGAAAATGGGAATGCCTATTCCAACTTGCTCCTACATTAAAAACTAGTTCTGTTACCCCTTATGGAAGTGTGAGAATACATCCTAGACGCAAGCACTACTCAATTTTAGGTAAATTTGGTCAAAACCCAAAGGAATTGTATCAAAGATTAATATTGTCCTCTACCTTTCTAATCTCAAAGTTATAAGAAACACCAGAAAATCTTGCATTAACTCCTACTTTCATTATCCGGAGAAAAATATTTTTCATTTTTCTGAAAAATTTTTAAACTTATTTTTAAGGTCATATACATGCTATATTTTCTAAAAGTCTAAATATATAAAACCCATATGTTGACCACTATGGTTATTGTGGTTAAAATTAAATAGTAGGTCATTCTTTCTTTTGTAATTCAGATGCTTGATCATAAATATAACCTATGTCTCTGACTAGAAGGCTGTCTTCATTTTCATTATTTGACACAATTTATCTGGAACTCAGCATAAATACAACTCTATAATGGCAATCAGCTGTGACTCCAAACAATGTGCTGGATGACTAAATGTTCCATTTTTGACTGCATTGCTGGAAGTGTGAACATGACCCATCATACCACTGTAAAAACACATCTCAGCAGAACAGGCAGATGATGATTGTCCTTCCAAACGTGGAGATGTCAGTAGACTAACACAACTGCAGCCTGCTACTGCACACAAAAGCACTGCACCCTGCTGAGCACTACCACCCCAGGGACCTGGGCAATGAAAGGAAGAGAGACCCACTGATAGATGTGTGGTGCCACTGCTCTCTGTCCCATGGGACTTATCCTTGTCTTAGCTGCAGGAGAATCCACGCACACTGCAAGACACTGGGTTGCACCAGCCCACGGTTGTTCTGTAACTAGGAACAAAGCAGCTGTACAGACTCCAAGCTTCATGTATGACTGACTTCACGGATTTTTTTTTGCTTTGGGCAAGAGCACTCCAACGGTATCTGCAAATGCAGTCACAACATTTTGTTCTTACACCTATGTCAATATCCAAAAAGATAACTTACAGGTTATTTGGTAAGGGAATCAAGTGCTTTATAGAGGATGCTGTTGAAAGCAAGAAAACTGGCTTTGAAACACTTCACTTGCCAGGACACTCAGGTAACTTCTACCAAGCCCCTAAAAGTACACCCAACTTCATCAGAGCATTGAAGCATACTCACTTGAGTACATGTATTAGGATGCACTGTAATCATTATTATAAATTGTGTGTTTCACTTCTTAGCTCATCTTTGACAATGCCAATGCATTTTCAAGTTTCAAAATCTGACAGAAAGCATGCCTTCCTCCAAGGTCCAAAGGGACAAAGCTAAGATTGACATGCTCACTGTCTTTAAATTCCTTTCTATAGCCAGAAATGGGTGAAAAACCGAACAGGAACTCCTTCTGCGTCTAGCATAAAATGTTGCAAGCACATCTTTGTCTTAAAAACCTCCCTACAGTACAAAAAACTTCACACAGAACCAAGTGAGAAGTTATAGGAGATCATGGAGGTGGCAGAGGAAGGGGGGGAGAGGAGATATCTCCATATATCTCCATTCCACCTTCTGAAGCACTTTTAGCAAAAGGAGAAAAAGAAGAAAAATGAAACAGTGGAGAGAAATAGAAAAATTAGAAACATTAACTAATAGGATTGGAAAGGACCTCTAAGACCTTTGCTTATCTTTTTCATGAGCTACTAGGTGCATCTGAAGAAAACATGGACAATGGGGTGAGTTTACATGTGTTCAAAGCACAATTATCTTGTCTGATCAAGCCTAGGGCTCCTGGGGACTTCATAACGAAAAATCATCTGAGTCATTACTGGACTTGCACTCTCCCTAGTTCCTTTGATCAGCAAGCACATACTTATCACCCACACTTATATGCTCAACATTCAGCACTTCATTTAAATGACTAAAAGAGGCCAACCATTCTTGGAGGTATATGCTTTCAGAAAATCTAGAAAAATGAAAGATAAGCACAGCACTGCTTATGTTTATATTTGGATACTTTCTTCACAGTCATAGAAGACACAAATGAATTGCACAGAGGTTCTGCATTACCTATGGAAAAGATACTGACTCTTCAGCTGAAAGACTGAGATGGTGTTATACCACATCTTCTGCAATAAATTACTATGAAAAATGCAATAAACATTTCACTATTTGAACACATTAACAAGCCATGACATGGTAGCTTTCAAACTTTATTTCAAAGAACCTTATCTGGAGGAATAAACAATACTTTACAAACTCTAACAGTATTGGAACTTGAAAATAAATCTGAGATAACCTTCACAAGAGGTGATGTAAGAAGCGACTAGGGTAAAGGAAACTTGCTGAGGAGGAAAGAAAGACCAGCTACCAGAAGTAGTATCAGGGGACATTTTCAGAAAGAGATGTGCTACAAGCCTCTCTACATCAACACACAACTTACAGCAGTGCTAGGGAGTGAGACGTTTCAATGGAAAATGATAAGCTGCAGATTCTCGATTTGCTGGCATCAAGGTAGAACATTTAAATGCTGAATTAACTCAATTAACATAATACTGAAGGGCCCAACTTGACACATGTAGACCATTTGGACTATTTGAAGTGTGCAGCCAAAGCTTTTTTCACACTGGCAGCTACCACCCATTAACAAGCCAGGGTAAGTACAGGTGTGTGTTTGCAGTTCTGAATTTGAAGGGTAGGATGCTGATGGGATGGAGTAACAAGTCCCTCCTGCAGATGTCCACAGAGCAGGGCAAAGCCAGAGACTCCTGAGTTTTCATTGGTATGAATTTTGGCACCCTTCATGTAGTGAAGTATATATTTTAAAACATTGGCAGGTCGCTACTCGAATATCTTCATGCAGCAAAAAGGAAAGGAAGCATTTCTCATTCATTGCAACAACGAGTTTTACTCTGTGATAGGAAAAGTAACAGCAGACTGTTTGTGATAGATACAACCCCAGAAATGAGCGTTGAGAATGTGAAAACCAATTTTGCTGAGTTTTGCAATAGTACTTTGAGAACAGACATAAAATATGTCAGACACTGGAGAGATTCTGCTACAATCCCAGTTATATATTATGTTTATCTGAGAACAGTTTCTTTATTAAACTGTTATGCAACCAAAGCAAAACCCCATAAATTTTATGCTAGCAAAGAGTTAAGTCTTTAAATACAAAACTGAATGCAGTAACAATGCAGAAAGTCTGAAATAAGCAAGCACAATCTGGAAGTAAATTTGAAGCTAATCCCTTCTCTGAGCATCTGTTAGCTAGAAGAGCTGAGATCCTGCCTCAAAAGGTGGTCCACTCTGGAATGACACGAAGATCAAAGTCCCTTTTGTCCCAATTACACCTGATGGCTATCATGATGCTATACTCCGTGCAAGCAAAACTTCAAAGCAGTCTTAAGGGCTCTTACACTCTTTCCCCCCCCCCACTAATAAATTTAACAAAACCCATTGTGTTAGCTAGTTTTGATTACCTCTGGACTTCTCTGAGAATACAAGTGAAACAGCTTCATGTTACACATTATCTGCACAATCCCTTACAATGGCCAGACTCTGCACTATGCTGATTTTTTTCTCTATCCATCTCCCTGCTTAGGAAACGAAGCGAACTATCCTGTCAACTGACTTCTCGAAGTAGGGTTTCTCTGTGATGTTTTCTAAAGCTTTACCACAACTTTCCTATTAGACAAAACCTTATCTGTGTAATATTTTGAAATATCACAATCCAACACAAGTTGCCATTTTTTTAAACAGAGCACATACAGCCAAAGTGCCTCATTTTTCCCTTTTAGTTGCAAATATTCAAACTAACAGAAAGTCCATAGCTATTTTCTGGATTGGCCATGTGCACAAGCTGACGTGTAAAGAACTGAACTTCTACCTACTAGCTGATTTTAATTTTTTAACATGAAAACAAGAATGTATTCCATTTTGTCACAATAATCTTATAGGTATGTTCAAACCTATGCTCAAACTGAAACAGGTGTTTTATTTATGAGTAGAAAATGGCTAGAGAGAGAAGAAAATTTGGGAGGGAGAGGATGAAACCCTGGAAAAATAGCAGGATGCGAAGAAAAAAGTTCATGCTAAACACAACAGCATAGCTTGATTAGCACTAGAAAAGCATATTGCATGGATATTACAAATATAACTAGATGGACTGATAATATGACATCAGACTGAAATGATATTCAGTATAACAATTTACTTATTTCCCATTTATCACAAAATCATTTGGGAAAATCTTTTTTGAATATAGAAATGTTGTTTCTGTTGCTAAAAAGATCCAAGATTTGTGGCTTTTTTGTGAAGCATTGCTCCATCCAACTTCAAGGGAAAGCTCAAGCTGAATCCAGGCAAGGTCAGTTCACTGCTGTTTATCTGGAATGATCTGAAATTTCCAGTAGTTCCAGGTGGCAAGTAACTTAACATTAACTATGGAAAAGGTGCTGTACCTTTTTTTTGACCTGCTATAAAAACAGGAACATACTGTCTTTGGATACTAAAAACAGTCCCCTTTATTCAAGAGAAGAGAAAATAACGTTATAAACATCTACTATATTGAATACAGAATATTTTTATATGTCTTACATGTTAAATATAATGAAAAATGAAAATCCGTTTTTCCAGATTAATTTAGTTTCCATTACTAGCAGTTACATTATAAAAAAGCCAGCATGTTTTACCTGCTTCTAAGGGCCTAGTCACCAACTGTGAATTACTATCCGAATGACTGTATAATTTGGCTAATTAAAATTTGATTGATTTAAGAAAACTCTTATCAAACCAGCATAATATTCTGCCTGTAGAATATAGGAAGCTAAGCATGAGTGAAGAACAATACCTATTTTTCAAACACACTACAAAAAGAAAATTGACAGGCAGATAAAGACCTAGCTTGGAAAATTTAAAAAAAAATTAAGAAGTCAGACCTACGTGCCTGATAGACATCACTGTGCTCCAAGCAATTAATATCCTTTCCTCTCTTCCTGGCAAATAATTTCCTACCTGGGAATTGCTAGCACTATTTTTACACACTACCATTACTTAAAAGAATAATGTGAACATTATGCTCTAGCAAGATAAAAACCTAACTAAACTACAAAACCTGGCAATTAATCAACTGCATATGTGATATATTCTTTGGCAAAGCAGAGAAAAATATTTTGCCGGTCATCAACAGTAAAGTGAATTTCCACACTGATGAATCACTTCACACCTTCAATATTGAAAGCTGGCTTTCTGAATGTCTGATAGGAGGTATTTAATTTAAATATTAAAGTGTAAACTTGACACTGCATTAACTTGAAAAAGAAAATGTGTCAACGTTAATGATATAGTACACTTCAAGAAATTGAAAATCTCTAAGAATTGGGATGAAATATACCTCACCACAGCAGAAGCTATTTTGTAATTTGACATTTCAGAACAGCAGCCTGAAAAAAGTGGATGGAAACATTCTACAAACATAGCATGTCATTTAAAATTAACTAAAATGGGACACCAGTTAAAGTCTACATCCATAAGCAGATTTGTGATTTAGTTCATCTTAGCAGCAGTCATCTGAAGACCAGAAGCCAGTTGTGCAAGCCCACACAACTTGTTCTCAAAAGACAAATTTCAGGCAAAAACCACAGATCTGTCTTTATAACTCACTCAAATTGCTAATGGGATATTACAGCTTTCCTTATTTTCAGTACCCTACAGCAACACAGTTACTTGAGTTACATGGCAAGTTAAAAACATAAAGATCCCCCTGCTAAGAGTAATTTTTAAAACATCAAAGCACACTTTCAACCATAGACACTTTATTTCTGCACAGAGGGAACGAGGCTGCAGGTGACAAATCACCTACCTCCCTTTCCTCAAAGCACTGTTTTTCAGTACAGATATCAACCAGAGAACAAACTGAAACCACAACATTTGTTTTTGGGACTATGAAGGTGTGCAAGATTTCTTTCTCTGGCTAAGACAAGGAGAACTGATTTTAATCTACAATATAAAATATCTAAATTGCATGCTATAAAAGCCTTATACTAACGTTTACGTCTGTATCATGTTTTATTTTAAAATAAAATTGTGTCAGTGAAGTCCTTTGATCCTTCTGTTATTAAGAGTTAAAACTTTTGGGCTGGTGCCTTGCATACATTTCAAGCATGTTATGACTACCGTGCTGTTAAACTACACAGGGATTATATGGGAATTATTAGAGGAAGTTTGATCTCTAAAGGAAAGGCAAATACTCAATCACCTTTGTAGAACTGATTTTCAAGGTTCATGTGGATTTCTTTTCTTTAGACAATTTTCAGCATATTGATTGTGACTTAGATTCACAGAAATGATCTGGCAAAACAAACTTTTATTAAAGTTAGTTAAGACTGAGGTACAGTGAAAACTGCATTGCAGACTTTTGTCTAAAACTAAAAATTATGATGCACAACTAAAGGGAGTATCAACATACAAATCTGTAAAATGAAATATTTTACATTTCATCTTATAGTTAAAATTACACTAGAAAATAGTCCTTTTTTTTTGTTTAAGGTGGAATAGCGGATGCAACACACTATTTAAAGTACTATTTATTGTGATTTTACAGTATGTTCATGGCTCAGTTTCTGCTGCCAGGTTGCAAAAATTAGTGGAAGGAACACGAACACTATTTATTTATTTCACCTTTAAAAAAATGTTAGGCTAATTGTCATCTGTAACCAAAAAAAGGAAACAATAATTTTAAAAAAAAGGACAAGTGCATTTAAGTTTACCAATAACAAAGCTCTTCAAAAACAATGTCTTGTATACTACAGTCCAGTTTATGAGGGATTGGTCTATCATAATTTTTTTTTGCAACCGTTGGTCACTTACTCCAACCATTGCATTAACATAGTGCAAGAATGATGGGATTACGTAAAAGGAACCCTTGGCCCCAGCTAGAGATTAAGTAGTCAAGTCACACTCTTTCTATCCTGCCACCTTCAAAAATATTTCAAAGCCATTCTAAATCCATGCCAGGGTTTTAAATACAGAGAGCTTTCAAAAGTCATCTGCAAAAGAAACCATGCTAGAAATAAAACAGCTAGCCATTTAAAATTCTTCTGTGATTATTAATACTTAGACACTCACAAAAAGCTTCAGAAAAACCCAACTCTATCAGCTATTTAGACCATGATTTAAACAAAAAATCAGTACTTAATCTAAAACCATAAGCACAAACCCAATTTCATAGATGAAAAAAGTAAAATATCAGTTAGTAATGTTCACCTGTTCTGAGCTTATCAGTACTTACATGTTTATTAGAAATTACTTCATGGCTGAAACTATGGTAGCAGAATCAGAGTCTGTAATTTTTTTTCAATACTGATTAACTGAAAAGCAATCCAAGAAGTATAAAAAGCCTTTCTATTTAACCCAGTCTTCCCTGAATAGAAAGGAAAGAAAAGGTAGGTCCTTAAGTTATCAAGAAAGGAATTATGCTAAAGGTATTTCAAACAAGAATAGAGTATGTGCCAATGGAAAATACATGGCAGCTTATTAATAATTTTTTCTTTGCTATTTCAGATTTTAATAAAATGAACTGCTACACAGCTTACCTCCAGCAAAGTTCAGAAAATAAGAGCTATTTTATGGTTTCCACTGCACTGATACATGAGTGCAACTCACGGATGGAAATCACCTAAGACTTACACCCAAGCAGCTCTCCTCTTCTATAATCAAATCTGTCAAAGCCAGTTTTGACACATCCTAAGGCACAGAAATCAGGAGTCCAAATATTAACAACTGACTTTATTCAAAACACAGAGCAGAACAACCACGCAACACTCCATTTCTTGATGGACCACCTCAAGAATGACTTTCTAGGTAACTGCAGAAGCAAAACTACACTGGAACCAGACACACAAAATTCTCTCCATCATCTGAATCAAACCTACAAACTTCCTCATTGATTTCTATGACAGAGAGCAACCTCCTCCCTTCACCAAACCACCCCTTGATACAGTCCTGCTCTAAGGTCAGATCCCTAGGCACTGCAACTGACATGGAAAATATGCCACCTTGCTAGCACAAGCAAAGAGCCCACAGCCCAACACACAACTACACAAAACCAGCCACTTTGGCATTTCTGCTCGGAGTAGAGCCACTCATCACACCCTAATCAGCCTAAGGATGAGATTTGTCCAAGAAAAATACTCGCAGCAGGAAAAGATCTTCTCTTCCAAGAGGACACAGATATCGCACAGTAACTTCCTGCAGTGCAAAAATGAGAAAGCGGACAAAACACAGCTATACCATCACCTAATGCACCTATAAGTACCTACTACAATAGTCAAAATAATATTTAGTAATAAAAACAGTAAAATCCTCCTCTCATAGTTATGTACTTGTCAACAGAAAAAATGATTGTCAATTGTGTTAACCATGTAAGTTGAAAACACTGCTGTAATGAAGAATCTATATCCCTGGCACAGAATATGCTCCTCTGTTCATGAGAGGAAAGTAATCCTAAGGATAAAGAAATCAATCTACAATCAGGATGAAAAAACAAGATTGTGAATTTTGCTAAATGTTTTGTCTAGTGTCATGTTCTCAACTCTTCAGCGATTTTTTAAAAAAATCAACCCAACAACCTACCACAGTTAATTCAAGTTTTGCCCTCAATTATCTTGATTACTCATATTTCTACTCACTACATTTTATACTGTAGTATAAATGCTGTGTTGAACATTATGGCCTCAAAACCAAGGACTTAGAAAACTGCCCTCATCATAACTAGTTCAGTCATAACTTAGCCTTCCTTCTTACATGTAAGATGCAGTGACATGACTCTAAGGTGCCCATACCTTCTGCACCTTCACTGAACAGTTTCAGAAAAATCCAGCTAAGGCTGACTCCTGGCACAGAGAATTTCAGAGTGAGCAATTACATTTTTACACCTGTGAACAACTGGAAACAGGCTTGTAAAGAGAAAGGTTGAGTAACCTTATCTACCAGCAAAGCCACTGCATTACCTGGAAGCTGTAAGCATCTGTGACTTCAGAAGCCCTTTAATTTTAATGATGCCCCATAGAAGTGTCAGGGCACAGCTGTTGCAGCAGCACTTAAAAGGAGGCATACATGTGTAAATAAGTACCTGTGTGCACACAGACACATAAATGTCACAAGTTATCTGTCCTCTGTGCGAGCTAAATGTCTATCTGCAAAAAATGTCAGGTACTTTACCACATTGTATCAGAATGCCGGGGTTTAACCAGGGAGGCACTAAATCACATCCCACTGCCTTTTCTGTTGGGAGTGATATCAAGCAAAATCATTAAATCACCAGTAAACAGTTATTAGCAGATGATAATACAGCACTTTCACAAACTAATGTGCTTCAGCAAAACACTTTTTAGGGAAGCAAACATTTCTTTAGAGTGGAGATGCTGATATATTTCAGGATGTGTTAAGAGTTGTTCACAAAGACCCAACCTCTAACGTCTGCCACCTAAGTGGTTGTAACCATCTCCTTTACAAACCACTGAAGAGCACTGAAAGTCCATATAACACTGCCTGTCTTAGCTACCTTACTCAATTAGTTGATAACACAACAAGTATTGCTAAACCAGCGGCTTTATGAAATAACTTTGAGGATTTATGACAAAACAAAGCTCAGTGAAGATCATGCCTTTCAGAAATATTTGCTTGTCCTTGCTTTTCCCCTTGCTGCTTCTTGGACTGCTGCTGTGCACACAGACATATGGCTGTTTCAGAAACATCAATGATAAAGGGGCAGTTTCAAACTAAAACTGTCAAAACACGTGTCTGCTTGGTCCGGCAAATAAATTTATTTGTAAAATGCAGTATGCTACGAAAAAGCATGACTTCAATTCCTGCCTCTGAGGGGAGTGTCTCCTCTGAGAGACCAAAAGTCATCTGCAGTCACTCTAGTTTTGACAAGTGAAGGCTACATCACAAAAAGGTGTCCAAAACACCTCTTTTGCAGCGTACATAATACGCAATGACTCACCACTGCCACAGGGTGTCACAAGTTTAATAAAGTTTAACAGAATTCAAAATGTTGCAAGGGAAGATGCAGGGAGAGTCCAATTACAGCTTAAGAGAGGCTATTACCTTGGTTAACAGCATCAGCAGCTGGGAAATTTGTTATAAATTTTAATGATCAACAGCAGCTACAAGCAGGAGCGGGAGGCAGTGAAATGACTACATTTCACAATAGCTATCCACTTGAATCAGTTACTTCTAAATAAAATACTCTAAACATCTTCCTCCTAACTCAACTTTTGTGCCTATTTAGTCTGGAAATTTTTACCATTAAAAATAGTAAGAAATCCTTTTTCAGAATAACCACATCTTCTTACTTCTAGAGGTCAAAAGTAAATGAATTACTGATGTATTCATCAAATTATTAATACTTTTGACAGCTATGTTACTTCCGCAAAGGGATCATCATTAGTTTCAATACTGGTCCTTTCCTGGACCAGATACATTTCATTTGGTAATACGGAAGCATGAAAATATTGAGGGGAGAAGGGTGAGGGGAGGAGATGAAATGTGCTCAAATGGGTGAATTTTAACTATTGGAAGAAAAAAACCCACATACCCAGTTTGGGATTTTCACATACATGTGTGTATGTACACGAACACATGCACAGTACAGCGTGTGCACTGCATTTGACATATGTACATATATACAAACACACAGACAAAGAGAGAGCGGAAACATTCAGTACAGGGCATCATTTTATCACTTTAATATTTAAAGGAATAGTACGGTTACATACCATATTATTATAGCTTTTCAAGTTTCTTGTGAATGTGCTCCCAACTCCATGCCAACCCTTCACTCCATTTTTCCAAGCAATTCAGTTGGACTCTGCTTACATCGAGCTTCACCAACTACTCTAATGCTTGTGTGCAATCACAGCTCCCTAAATTTTAGAAAAGTATTTAAATGTCAAAGAGGCTGAAAATGGATTTTAAATTCTTCTATTTTCACTCATTAACTTATTTTGTACTTAGCTCTGTAAATATTGATGTTTGATGATGACATTTCAGTTGAGAAGTCTCGAGGGCAGTAGTTTATAGGAATGCCACACACTTCGCCAGGTTTCCATTTCTGCTTAATACCGCAAAGGCAGCCTATTGCTACAGAATGTGAAGAGAACGTCAGAACTTAAAGCCAAACACCTTTGACCCCGCATCTCTAACCTAACAGGCTGGTTTTTACTAGACTCAGGAATGCAGGTACCCAGTAGATCACGGCAGATCAGAACATTTTAACACATGCAAAACTTGTTTAAGTCTCTTTCCATTTGACAAAACACTTAAGTCTGTGCTCAGCCCTACAGACAAACTTATGCTCGCTTAGTTTAACCAGAACTTAAGCAGATAGAGATTAAGCATAATTTGAAGATCTCTTTTTCAAAAAAGCCTTTTAGCGTGCTTTCTTAGCTGAGTTGTTTTACCACATTCGAAAATTAAGTATAAAAATTATGTGCTGTGTATACACACTGACTGGTCTCTCTCAATGACAAAGCACAGAGAAATTCCTAGGCCATTTTTGCATTTTCCCCATATTCTGCATTCCAAAGTTAGGTCAGGGAGCATGGTTTCCCGATTTGGCTTTCTGCTTTTTTATATTTGATCTTCAAAGTGGCTGCAGAACATTTAAATTTTGTTCCACCTGCCTTCTCCCATTTTTTGCTAGATAAATTTTACTCTTTCGTAAACAAGGTGAAGCCAGTATAAATCAGAAAACTCGGATGAAGTCAGTGGATTTATCCTGATTATAGACCAGAGTACCTATTTAATTTTTATTAATGTATAAAAAAATTACAAGCCTGGCTGATTTTGAAGTAGTGCTCTGAGGCTACTAAGCACCAGCCTTAGCTACAAACATACACATTTGGACAAGCAGCAACACTTGAATTTTTAAATACATATATATACACATACAGACACAGAGGCACATGCTACTAAGGGAAGGGGGAAAAATAATCCTAATATTCTTAAAAATTGAACACAGTAAACTGATTGTGGATTTTTAAATAAATACTGTAAGTCACTATTTGAATTAAGGAAAGGGTTTTTCCCTAAATATTCTACAATTACACCAATGAATTACCATTCTGAATGATAAACCTGTTTCCCATTAATGTCAAAAATATATAAGTAAGAATTTCAAGATTTTTCATAGCTGTAAGCCATGGGTTTTTGTCAGTCTACGACAGCTTTTTGCTGATGAGGTGAGCTGTTTTACTCTGTGAAGTTACAACTAAATCCTCTTCCTTTGGTGCAGTTTTGAACAAGCCAGCGATGTTATCACACTCATGTCACTAAGCTTTTCTTATAAAATACATGATGGTTTTCTTTTTTTTCTTTGTTTAAAACAGATTTAGGACAAGTATTGCCCATTCCTGGAACAAGAAAAACACTTGTTACCATGCAGTAAAACACTTCTATCCTCCACTATCCTAGGACTAACAAAAGTAACATAACGAAAAACTCCCTGAATGCCCAGAAATGCCCCAAAGCTATGTGTAACACAGATAGACTTCATATCTCTCATGTCAGAAACCCCAGATCGCTGTCTTTTTGTTTTAGTTCTCCAGGGGAGCTGAAAAATCATGACAGTAAAATGCTCTAACAAAAGCTGTTTGCAGCCTGGTCAGAAGAAAATAGATTCCATCCTCCCTAATAACAAATAATCTCTTCCTCCAAATCATAACCTTAATCCAAATATTGGACTGACAGCCTCCATAAAGAAGGAAGAACAGATGCACAATAATGAATTTCTAATCTCCTAAGGAAGCACAACACAGCTGAGGAAAGCCAAAAATAGAAAGTCAGGCCATCAAGGTACCACCAGAGGTGGTTATTATTCGCATTTACAGTGATCTTTCCCCAGATTCTGTAAAGACCTGAAGTTAATGGAACATTAGCAATGGCCTACTAGAAATAACTGAGAAAGATCTAGTGACTTGCATGCCCAATGTAGAAGCATAATTTGGGGAGATCTATTTTACTTGCTTTAGATTTACACTTCCTAGAGAGAGTTTATTTTCTATGTTTCTAATTTTTTCTCAACTTTAAGACTGTAATTTTTCATTCCCATTGAAAAGCTTCTATAATTTGAACCACCTACAGGCAGACATAGGAAGGCATAAATTGGACTTTTATCCCTTCCTTCTTTGAGAACTTCCACTTCTCCATGATGAGGAGAACGCAATTACACTATTGTCATTTTCTAATTAGCATTATGGTATCTAAAGCTTTTAGGAATCAAGCTGATATAGGAATGCTCACAGAAAAGAAATAAATAGCACATGAGAAACAGTAATATGATCATAAGTTCTACTTCAAATCTGAAAAAAAGCTTTGGCATTCACTTAAAAAGAAAGCACAATAAATCGAAAAGCCCTCTTACTCCATTAGTTCATCTAAACAAAATATGTGAAATTAAGAGTGTGTATTAACTGTTCTTCTGAATTCAACATTTACTTCCAACTGGAACAACATCCATGAAATGGCACAAACAATGCAATAATTGTTTACATGATATTTGTAACAGACAAAGCCAAGGTATTAACAGTCTTTTATGACAGTAAAGATTTCATGAAGTTCCTTTTAAGAACTATTTTTCTTAATAAAATAAAAGCATAAACAAGAAAACCCTCACAAATAAACCACTGAAGAGATTTCAGCTTCCCACCCCAAAACATTCTTGCTGTCGAGTCAGACGGCATTTTACAGGGAAGATACAGAGCTTCCCTTTGAGGAAAAAAGGAAAGAATGCCAACAATTAGCCACCCAGGAGGCATTTGTTTCACAATATTTTTGTTACTCCATGGCTTCCTATCGGCTTTGGCTGATAGGATTTGTGAAGACTTACAAGTAGCCTTGGAATATAGCTTCTAATTCAACAATGCTGGCTTGCCATTAGTAACCCTCATTTGTTTGTCAGAAATCATCAAGGTCATTATGTTTTGCTTGACCCTTTCAATGGGCACAGAAAAGCTAGATTTTGTTTTGTGGTACACTCCAAGAATTTGAGCTAAAAACAACAGTGATTATATAATGCTGTTCTCACTTCCATTTAAAGGGACAAATTTGTTTTCGTTTTAAAAAGCAGAATACTTACACCCGATTTAAAACCTGCAGATGTAAGAAACTGAGTAAAATGAGAATTCTGAAAGCTGATTTTAAAAAGACCTAAATATCATAAACCCAGATTTAAAAATGTCATAAGAACTCACCAGGATTCTATCCAAAGACACTGTAAAACATAAATAACGGAATTACAGAATAGTTGAAATGACAGAGATGAATAGAGGTGCTTTCTTTCTGAAGCAATGAAAAAAATTTTCTCATGACCAAAACAAAAGGTGCACTGAAAAGACTATTATCAGTACATTTTTACAGTATCTAGGGTCACAGTCCGGAAAAAAACCACTGACATCAAAGCATGAGAAAGCCAAGTTAGAGCCTATTGGAAAAATCATAGAGCAATTTTCATCCAAAAGTTTATGCTTCTGGAACAGGACAGGATTTTAATGTAAACATGGAAAACCTAACCCTTTTCTTAACGATCTCAGCAGGAAAGGCAGAGAGAGCAGGTAAGACAACCACACCAATCTATCCATAATTAGTTAGGTGTTTCCTCCATGGCATATTTCTGAGACAATGCACAACAGCCATGGGAAGCTTCCTGTCTCTTCTCTCAGCAGGCTCCAGCATGAAAGCGCCAACATATATACACATACACCTAGATATAAATATATTTAAACTTATTGATTTTTCTGGATTGTCTATACAGTACCCTAACACTTCATTATATGAATGTTCTGAAATAAATCACACTGTGGTTTTGCACAATTTAATTTCAAATCTTTAATTTCATTAAAAAAATTCAAGACTGCGACACATTTTAGAAGAATCCTTCACGTAACCCGAAATCCTCCATTGTATCTTCTAGATAGTGTCAACTTGCCTGCTTATCTGCTCCAGAACAGTATTTTGATTTTTTTAAAAAATCAGTACACTCAAGAGAAACCAAACTATATATCAACTGTAAAACTTCATACCTAGAACTTTAGGAGGATCAAATTAATCCTTACTCAAATCAACTGTTATTGCACTTCCTCTACTACTCCATCTGTAATGCAAATACACACATATAACTACAGAAGATACAGTAAAAAGTATAAAATTTGAATTTAATTGGTATACATTTAATTTTTCTCATCAAATCCACAACTATCGGAAGCAATAGAAATAGGTTACTACTGAGTCACAATTGGTAAGTCAACCACACTTCTTCAGCTCCTGCTAGTCCCCAAAGCACACACCTTTTGTTCTTGGGCCCAAAACAATTAAGGCTTCCCTGGCAAAGAATAACTTCATTCCTTCCACCGGTCTAGGGACTGCAGCAGTCTTCATCTAACAGAAATGATGTTCTAAGAAGGTCTGATTTACAGCAATCATTATCTTTTGGAGGGAACTGATTTACTACAACTGCAGCCACTGGCCTAACCATACTCTCAAAGTACCAGTTAGAACAAAAGTCATTATTTGAAGCAAAAGTGCTTTAGAGAACACAAATAGGTCTTCTGCAATTTCCAGACGAAAACATCCCCATCTCAAATAAAGATGTTATTACACTTTAAACAAACACAAGGCTTTGACATCCATCAAATTAATGACTCAAAAAAACACACCAACAAAAGAGGCAAAGAACTCCAGAACTGGTATAGTCTCCAAGAGAGAAAGCAAGTAGTAAGAAGATTTCTCCTATCTATAATCTAACATAATTGCAGTTAACTATTTGAAAAAAGGATAATTCATTGCACTATTCTAGTTCTAGTCTACATACACTTCTTCCAATAATTATAAAAAAATCTTTGTAACCACATATCTAGATTAGTGTTACAATTATTAAAAATGAAAATTAAGTCTCTAAGCAAAGCTACAATTCTGCACACAGGAATTTGAATTCTTCCTTCACCTCAAGGCATCTTCCCAGTTACTAACAAGTAGCAGCAACCTCAACAGAGTCAGAGGACAATGGAAATAATCAGTTTTAATGGAGTACATTACTATCATACTGTGTATAAACCAATTTAGGAAAAAAACATACAAAAATTTCATGGCTGTCAAACACTTCAGATGTACAGGGTAGCATTTTTTCCAAACACTGGAAATCTTATTAAAGTATACTTATCAATTTCTACTCCACACTCTTTATTTAGAATTAACAATGCTTTAATTTGAAATGGTTCCACTCATAAACAAGAAAAAAGTTATGGTTGACATACTAGAATTAAAAAGAAATTCCACAAGCTCATTCACCTCAGACTAAAAACTCAGAAAACAGAATTTTCAGATTTTCTTCACACAACATAATGATTTCAGGGAATTGACAGACAAATCAAATTCTCTACAGCAGTACTACTTGGAAGTCCCAAATCAATTATTACTAACCATTCCTCCAAAGCACTCCTTGCTGAGTCTGAGTTGAAAAATTGGAGAGGTATGGTGTCTGGCGAGGAAGCCACACTCCGTACACTTCTGTCCTGCAAAACCGCTCTGTCTCTTAAATATGTGCTGATCATTATTTGGTTTTTCACCACACCATCTCGACACAAAGGCAGCAGCTGGCACAGCTGGAAGGGTCATGGCTTTGCTAAGCCCCAGAGGAGTTCCAGGAACTGTCTGCCTCATATTCCCACCTCTGTTGGGTGGTGTGGGAGATGGTTCAGGTGAAAACTGAACCTGGCTTAGAATAGTCCAGAGAGAGCAAGAACCTCCATTCTGACAGATCTGGAGAGCATGAAAGAAGTTTATAATTAACTGAGGGGAAAGGGTAAGCAAAAGAGGAAAGCAAATAAGCATCAGAAACACAGAGGGAAATACTGACATTAAGCAACGGTATAATTTTATGGCTACAGACTGTGGGCTTAAGAGAACAGGAGTTGTCATCTGGTTGGGAGTGAAAAGTGCCAGCGGGACTGAAATTGTGATCATTTTCAACAAGCGCCAGCACTTCGAGAATAGCAGCAATTTTGAGCAGATATCTGGGCCCAAGAAACAGATTTAAATCAGCCCATCCAGGAGAGCATAACTCACAATGTTAGCTGGAGAAAAGACAATGTACTGAGCCATTTGGAGCATGGCTCTACCACTTGACTTATGAGAGAAGTACAGGTCACATCTTTTCATTCCACTGCAGTTAGAAAATGCAGCTTAAAAGCTACACATAAAATTAAAAGGTGGATCTCAATGGTGTGGAAAGGAGGGAAACAAAAAGTCTTTAAGTAACTGATCAGCATGAACCACACTTGCAGAACCCTCCCAGAGATCAGCATTTCCTCACTTCTGAGACTCTAAGAGAAATATTCATTCATGTGTCACTAATAATATCACATTTACTTGAAAAGAAAAACTAAATAATGATCAGCACATATTTAAGAGATAGAGCAGTTTTACAGGTAAGGTAGAAAAATGTGCACTTATGGCACTTGTTGAACATACACAGTATGCAAGGTTTTCCAAATTTTTCTTGAAGTTTTACGGCTGCAGAAATCCTATGGTGCTGGGAAAAAATAGTTTAAAAACTGTCTACAGGCACCTACTTTTATAAGTACTAAATCACAGGAATGTTACCTGCTCTCACCACATCCCACAGCGGTTTGAAATTCTACTGAATTGCACTTCTTGACAGAAAAGATGAAGTTACTTCAGTAGCATCTTGTTCCTATACTATGACTTTTCACTTAAATCTTCTGAAGATATTTTTAAAGTATTGGCAGCATGGGCAGAACTTGAAACACTCTTTGAGGATTTGCACTTTTAAAATTTTATTTAAATAATATCCCATGTAGGCGTTCAGAAATTTTAGCCAACCTTTTTAGCTTACCAAAATGTGACCTCTGAAATGAAACACTTACATAACTGGTTTTATAACAATAAGATTATTCCTTTAATAGCAGAAGAAAGTACAGACTTGCCAAATCCTTTTCCCCAATATAGCCATAGCAGTTCTAGAGCAAGGCATGACATCAGTAGGAAGAGAGGCATATAACAGGTCAGGAGTGACACTGGAGCGGGAGGAGGGAATCCCTCAGCCTCGAATGAGCACAGACCCCCAGAAAGGGTATATGCAGCCTCACTAGCCCAAACAGAAAGGAAATGCCTGAATCATCAGAGAGCCCTTCTCCCCAACAGGGAGTTTGTCCTTGAGGGCAGAACCAATGAAAAAGACTTCATGACCTGGAAAGACAATTAGAAAAAACGTGGTAGATTTCTGCACTGCAGGACAAGCAAACGCCCCTTCAGAATTCAGAAGGATACCCACAAGAGGCAGAGGGCCACCTCATGCCACCAGCGAACACCGCCATGAAACCACGCTGCAGCATTTACAGAAATCATTTGGGAACTTCTGAACATCAGACTCAACTTTCAAATAAGAAAGGAGACAAGGAAAATGAAGAAAAGATATATTTAGGTCAAGATAAAAAGGAATCCTACTAATTTTTTTCATTTTGTTTCACTCATTTTTATGTATAGGAGAACTACAAGCTTCACCAGGTGGCTTTGCAGTGCAGGAGCAGCCGATTCTTGCACTGCATTTCATGGACTAACAACATTAGATGTGTAATGCAGCTCACTGAAAGGTGCTCTGCGAGGGTATTTTCACATCCCATCAAACGAGAGCCCTGAACTTCACATCAGAGATCAAAACCACACATCACTATCAAAACTTGCAGTAATTTCAGAAAGACGCAGAGAATGCAGCAAGTCTAAAAACACAGTAATTATTTCTAAACTGGAAAGTTTAAGAGCATTAAAAATAGAAACATAGAAACGTATTAAAAATAGAAATATAGCCTTTAGTAATATCTGTTGTTTTCTCCCTGAATCAAGACTTTTTCTGTTTCTTTGCAACATAGAAAGTCAAGGAAAAGATTTCTCCTAAATTTTCACAGTACATGGCAGCAAAAGATGGTTGTAAAAGAGGTTTCAGCACCGAAAATTTGATGTCTCATGTAGCGATACCATAAAACAAGGACAGGAATCAATTAAATTAAATTATTTAATTAACAGCAATTTGTTCTACAACAGTTTAAAATATGGATGAGACAACCAGCTGCTAAACAGAACAACTCATTAAATAATTTAATTGGATTAATTATTTTCTAGATTTGATGTAATTTACTTGTATGACACGTAAATCTGTGATTTATACTCAAGGTAGGAATTAATTTTGTCATTTGGTTGCATTTTTTCTAAAACTATTACTTTGTTTCTAGCTGGAAGTGTTTTATAAACACTCAGCTTATGATTATTTTCAAGTACTAGGAAAGGCAAACTGGCTATAGTGCTCCCAGAAGGAGATCAGTAGGTACAGTGCTTTCAAATACTTACTGAAAAAAATCCTAGGGAGGTTTTAAGTGGGATGTGCCCATACTGCAATTCTATTATACAGGGACAAGAAAACATAAGACAACCTCTCATTCATGCAGGACAAATAGCTGCACCAAAAGCACAAATTACACCTAATTACAGGGTATAACTCTGTCATCTTTCTTTTTATAACCTAGCCATTTACACACTTTGATTTTTACTTCCATTTGGGTTTATTAACATCAAAGCTTTGTCATCACTTATCTGTTTCTACAGACTTTTTTACCTCAGGCAATAAATAAAAACTTCTTTGCATTTCAGCTTTTCGGATGCAAGGAAGGTTTAGTCTATATTGTTCTTATGATGTTTCATGCTTACTAAACTTTTGTATGTTGTTATAAAGTTTATTGCCCTTGGCATACCAATCTTAAATGTACTATAATTAAACTGACTCTCATTGCACATAAATGCATTAGCACTATCCTATGATAAATTTTATTCTTACTGTTAAGGTTTTTTTCATGTAATTATACTGTCTTGCATAAAAGTGTAACAGACAATTTAGTCTAATGCATTGTTTAGCTTTTTGCAAACATAAAATGGCAATGAATTTTTAATTAAGCTATATGGGGCTTCTTCTCTATACAGATTACAGCAAAAAACCCCACACAGATGACCGTCCTTGAAGAAATGGAGAAAGTAGAGTTTTTCTTAGAAGGCTAAAATAGTCTGGACAGTCATGTTGAAGAGATACCTCTCAAATTCAAATCGAAGAAAGATGAGGAACAGATGAAAGCTATGGTTATACAAAAAAAAATATTGTGTAAACCACATCTGAAGATAACAACTGCTAGAACTCAAATTCCTACGCAAGCATTAAAGGGATATTTCAAAACAAATGTCTCTTGAATCAAATATATTATGTTTGAACCAAGAGAAGAGTTTATCACTTTCACTGTCCAATATTAGTAAGATCTTCACAGTCTAGAGCAGTCTTTTAATGTTATTTTTACACCTCCCCGCTCTCTGCCTTACAATGAAGAAAAAGTTTCTTCACTTTTCTTCTCAAAGAAGGTGAGTTCGAGTAGGGTGTCAGGTAAGTGTAACTGCAGATGTTATCTCACTTCAACTTGTCTACTTCTGTTCCGGGCGGTCATTCAGTCAGAAACTTAAAGAAAAATCCAGGTTAAAGAAAAAGTGTTTTTTTAAAAAAATTAATTTCCACCTTAGTCTCAAAAGTGGGGAATTCTACAGCTACACATCTTCAACCAGCTCTTCAAAACCTAGCAATTACAAAAACTCAAAGCCTTCTCATGCAATCTACCTAATTATTTCATTAATTGCAATTCAGAAAGGTTTCTCTAATATCTCCTTTGAGTTCTTCTTGATAGCGTTTCAACTGCTATGACTTATCAAGGACACCATCAACACAGGCAACTATTCCTTTACTTCTTCTGCAACATCCTTTTACATATTAGAAAACCACACTCTTCTCTTCTTCACTGTCTTTCCTTCTACAGGCTAAACAAACGAAGCATCCTCTAAGGGATTCCTCCTATCTTCTGATCACCCGTGATGCCTCTGTTCAGCCTCACAGTGGTTCAAGTTTTCTTTGCAACATCTCTCCCCAAGTAGAAAACAGTATTCCAGCAGAGACTTCAGTACTGTCGAATCACGAATAAAGTTTAACTTTGCTCATTTTACTGGCTGCACTTCTACCCATACATTCCAGTGGCAGGATTATCCCCTGATACAGTATAGCGCTATCAAACAAAAAACCCTACCAAATCCTTTTCTGAAGGACTGCTATGATTTATTCATGGATAAGTGTCACCTCTTCTCATCTTCACTGGATTTCACCTACTCATGTGCAGGTTATTTTTCCAGTTTTGCAAGATCTTTCTGAAATATGGTCTTGTTCTCCAGTCTTTCCCGAGTTTTGTGTCATCTGAAGAATGACTCCAGCTACCATTAAGTACTCCAGGTAAAAAAACAGAAAGGGAGCCAGACTCTAGGCAGGTCTGTAGAAAACCCCTGCTCAATATACCTTTTCATTTTGAGAGCAATCAATTGACAATAATCAACAGAAATACTAATCCAATCAAATTTGCATTTACTGTACACTAATTTCTCCTAGATCACATTTTTCTGCATTATTTATAAAAATGTTACGAAAGACAGATTTATGAAGGGCTTTAAACAAAGTAAAAATATATGACAGCTACTGCTTTGTTTCTATTGACAGGTTCAACTGTTTTATCACACAGAAAAATTAAAGTAATTTAAGATTATTTATTCTTGGTAAGCCGATGCTAGCAATTGTTCATCTCTTCACTATCTCACACATAAATAAAAACAGTTTTACAAATTGGTTTTTTTTAGGACATCAGTATTAAGATAGCTGAACTCTCCCTCCCTGACTCCTCTCCCCCCTTTGACAACTGGTACATTTATCCTTCCCAGTCCTCCAGTATTTAATCCACCCTGCACCATATTTCAGAGATAAGGCTGCTATTAGGTAGCTTAGAAGGTGATCTGTTAATTCAAATAGCAAACGTTGACAGCACTGTCCCCAGACGAGTTAGAGGATATAGTTTTACCCTCTCTTCTCATATTTCCTATGTAGGCACCAACTGGAAAAGAAATCTCAAGAAAGGCAACCTGGAAGCAGGAACTTTTCTAAGAGGCAGTCTATTTGCCTCCATACCCTCAATAAAACCACTGTAAAAATACAACATTAATTTGAAGTAATCTAAATTAAGTAACCTCCTTGTCTTCAGTCATGTGTCTCACCTGCACCCTCAGTGATTTTTTTTCACTTAAGTATCTTCTGGAAATCATAAACTGGTAAGGTAGATCCAACAGGATTACAACCACCTGCACCACCTCCCCCACTTCAGTTCCAGTGCCAGTAGCCTACAGTCAGGCAGCAGGGGCATTCGGATACACACAATTCTGGTAGGAGTGTATCAATATGTGAACTTTGCTTCCACTTTCAAGGTGTTAACACATAAAGAAACCTTCTGCCTTTTCTATTTTGTCTTATCGTACTTTCCTAATCTAAAATTGAGACAAAAAACTTTCACTTCCATTTTAGTCAACTGTTTAATTTCAGCATTATAAATATCTAACACCATCCTTTTCATTTCTTTCACATAGGAGGGTCCTTACTTTTCATAAAGCTTATTTTGCTTGACTTCTAGCATGTCTCACCATTCCCTTTCATCTTCTAAGTAGTCAAGCTCCTGCTATAGTCTTCTGGTTTTTGAGGTGCTTATTTTTTCCCTTATGTTTGGAGTTATAGAATAGTTCCACAGTTGGAAGGGATCTTTTAAAGGTCTCCTAGTCCAACTCCCCTGCAGTGAGCAGGGACATCTTTAACTACATCAGGTTGCTCAGAGCCCCACCCAACTTGACCTTAATTGAATGTTTCCAGAGATGGGCCATCTTAAGACCTCTCTGGGCAACCTGTTCCAGTGTTTCACCACTCTCATCATAAAGAACTTCTTATATACAAAATAATTTTAACCTCCTCCAGTTTAAAACCATTAGCCCTTGTCCTGTTGGTACAGGCCCTGCTAAAAATGTTTGTTCCCATTACACTTATAAACATTTAAAAGGCTCTCTCAGCTTTCCCTGGAAGTTTCTCTTTTTAGTTTGGTGTTGAAACTCCAGTTATTTTCTATGCTTAATAACTGAGCTCCTATGCACTCAAATCACTGCGTTATTTAATTTTTCAAAGTTTGCGCTTGAATTCGAAACGAAATCAAACCAAAACTCCTATGCATTTTTTAGTTTTATTACTGTTTTACATTCATATTTATTTTTACATATATATACAATTAGTCAAGCTTCTACACTGTTCTCACTGAAGAAGATTTAGTCTACAAGTAGAATATTCCTTTGAAGGCACAGAGCTATGCTGTCAAAAAACACGGCTGCTGCTACACCCAGGAACACACAGGCTTTACCACTGTTATTAGCATTTATTCGCCAGTTAATAATTGGGGAAAATGATTCTATGATTATTAGTATCTCTTTCTCAAAGATATATTTTCACTCAAATCCAAATCAGATCCTAAAAGTCTAAAGCACACTTTGTAATGTTATAGGTGATGACTTAGTCATTACATGATCAAGAGAACAAAGAAAGTGTTGAGACAAAAATACATTAAAGAAGTTTTACCTACTTGGCCTAGCAAAATAAAAGCTAAAAGAGATAAATTTTTTTCATATAAAAATATGATGAAGTAAGGGAAGGTATAAATTATGAAGAAAAATTATTATAATTTTTTAAAATGTTGAAGTGAGGGCAAAACACTGATCAGAAATAAGGTAGGTTAAACATAAGATGATCCAAACCCACAATTCTGGAATAGTTTGTCAATTAAAAGATTAGGAAAACAGAAGATACAGGCCACAGTGAGTTAAAACGGAGGTTGAGTAATTTGTGACTTGAATTCTTTAGGATACACTTAACTGCTGCGGACGGGTTTTAGATTTGAGGTCCCTTGGAGTCCTACCCAGCTTACAAGTTCCTAAAGATCTAATGATCTTTCAAAATTGTTCAACTTTTTCTTCCATTCCCTTCTCCTCTACCCAGTTCGTGCCTCATACACAAAAGATAAATGCCCTTTGTACTGGCAGCATATCTCTCTTTACCTGATTCAGCAGTTCTAATTTTATTTTCTTGAATCTGTGCTTTGGCCGATGGATACTGCAGATGTTTCAACTAAAGGAGGCCATTTTTCTTTACTCTTTTCCACTGTTTCATCACAGATATGAGCTAATATAGTCGATTTTGCATGAAGCTGGATGGGGAATGTTCACATAGCTTGGCTGCAGGAAGTGCAAGAATTAAACAAGAAAAATCCTAGAGTATGGGTATCACGTTGCCTTCCCACATGAACTCATGACACCACAAACACTTAAGTTTAATTTTGGAACTTGTTAAGAAAAAACCAACAAGGCAGCAGATAAGGTTCAAAGATGAGCAACAATAATGATTCAAACTTGTAAAACACATCTAGAGCCGAATCTATTTCTTCCACCTAAAAAGAACGGAGAGCAATTTATTTTACTGCTGTTCTTACCTAGAAAAATATTAAAGTTTCTTTGTTTTGACATGTATAATCTACAGTGCTAACAAGATTAAACAACAAGAAGATGCAAGTTTCAGATAGGGGAGGGAGCATAAACAACAACAGTAAAGTGGTGAACTGATGATATCTGTAAGAACAGCAATGAAGATGGCTTTCTTAAGCCATACAACAAGCCAGCAAAAAAAACAACTACGTGTTTAAGATGGAAATATATACCTTGCCCTTTCATGACTCGCAAAAATAATTTAAGACAGGTAGCACTGGAAAAGACCATCACTGCAACTGGTTGAAGTACTAAAATTCCTATAAATCTACAGGCTAATGCACACTATCTGCCCAGGACTGGGAACCTGAAACATCAAGCTTCATGCACATAAGCCCCCTGCCACACACGCCCCCACACAGCTGGAACCACACCAGGCAGCTGCCTTAAGCCATTAACTACCTTACCTGGAAGCATGCCTTTCTCCCTCTCACATACAGCGCACAACAGATGTTTTTTTGTGATAAAATTCAGAGTTATCTTATTTTTGAGGACTTAAATACAGTCAGATACTCTGTGTCTTTGTGTGTATATGCATAAACACACACAAAGAGCTACATATTAACAGCTGTACTCAGCATCCTATTAACTGGAAAATAATGGCACAGATATAAACAACATATCAAGTATATTTTGTGCACATTTTTTCTCAATATTATTGAAAATTAAAACCCCTGATATTTAAAAAATCTACCTGCTTTCTAATTATCCGTGATACAGAGCAGTAAAATTTTATTAGAAATAAAACTCTAGAATAAAGTTCAGAAACTTTAGCAGTCATGTTGACACTCCGTCTTTATAACACTTGGCAAAACATCATTAGAATTTTAAGTGGGTTCTGTATATATTGCTTTGGCATACACAGACAATCAAATTGCGTAATTTTTTTCAAGGAAACCAGCAATTTCTTACTCTCAAACAATTTGTGTTTCAGAATGTTTCAAACTTAGAGCAGCAGTATATCTACAAGCACCATCAAACACACAAACCCACAGAAACCACTAACCTGGTGATCTCCTTACAGAATTTATCTGTACTGTCTTCTCCAGTCCACTGTAGGACCAGGCAACTGTGAGAGACTGGCAAGTTAATGGCTCAGGCAATCGACCCTTTCCAAAAGCTGCGGGTGCTTTGCTGACAATGCCCAAAGTAACAGCCCAGGTGCAGAAAGGGTGCACACCCACCCCTGGAGGCTATATTGTTGCATTTCTACAGGTAATAGTAACAATGAAAACAGCTACATTATAAAATTTGCCAAGTACCTTATTCTACTTTAATGTTCTAAAGCTTGCACGTAAACACTTGTTATTGAACCTCCTGAGAATTTTGTTGTTTCTCCTGCGCACCGCCCAGAGTAAATCAAACAACCTTCCCCTAAAGCCGCCGAGCAGGCTGGGCCGTAAGAGCAACACCTATTTCAGCTGCTACAAAACTGCTATAGCCCAACATCCTAAACCAGATTTACATGTAGTTTTCTCCAAAGATACACACACTAAAAAGAGAAAATGTACAAGAAAAGACATTACTTTTCTTGAGCCATTTGTTCACAATTGATGAGGGTCTGTGAAACAACCACAGTTAGAATGACAGATTAAATATAGTTAAGCATAAAATATTAAATGAAGACACTAAGATGTACTTCTTTGATTTCTAACAATGGGAGTGCACCTCCCGTTAAACTTATCCACTCTAATTTGATTAAACCATTGTCATTGTTGAGAGAGAACTGCTGAGGCACAGAATTAACAACAGCAGTTTCAGTTCCAAAAGCCATAAAGAAAGGAAGTAAATCAGACAATATTAGAAAGGGAAGACAACTGGAAAGAATACAAGTAATTCAGAACCAAAATAAGCCAAAATATGAGAACGTTTCTTCAGAAATGTTTGGACAGTTTCTGAGAGAAATTAAAGGAGGAAATTAATTAATTAGATAACTAAAGTAATGCAAGTAATACAAGTAGGCGAACAGTAAGTTTCTATACAGATAAAAAACTAGTAATGTGTGAACATGAATACACATTTTTTCCATAAAAATTTTAAACAGAAGTTTTATATAATAAACAGAAACCACAACTACAACAAAACATTGTATGGCACAAGAAGGATATCGGAAAAAGAGAAGAGATAGTGGGTAACAGTCATGGTTAAAAATGTATGGAAATGTCAGACACTTACATCTCTGTACACTACAGATGTAAATGTCTGACATTTCCCAGGTCACAACACTTACCAGCAATGTCAAGTTCAGCCAGGCTGTCCAACTCAGATAGTTTTGGCAAAAAATGTGCTCCACAGTAGACGGCAGTAAGGACAAGGAAGTTTGAGACACGAATTTTTTAATGCTCTTACAAGGCAGAGCTAATTGCACATTGAGCAAAAAAAGGTTGTTAACAGCTGAAATTCAATGTACATAAGCTAAATGTAAATTAATGAAGGAGGATGGAGGGACATAATGCATAAAACCAGACAGAAATACATAAAAATTAGCAAAGAAAAGGAAAAGTTAAGTGATGTGAAAGAACAAAGAAAAGATGCACTAATGGTCAATAGCAATACAAATTGCTAAACAGTGTACCCAAGGATAGGTAGAAAATGCAATTCTTTTGCATAAGAATAAAGAGTGATACATTATGAAAGCTGTACACTCCCAACTAATCAGGATCCACAGCGGCACACCATTTTCAAACCAACCAGAACTACCGCAGCCCAGCCAAGCAGACCTCAAGAGCTGATGAAAAGATCCCCTGGTTGTAACAAAGCAATAATTCCAAGACATATCTATCTGGTTTTGAAGAGTTTCAGGTTTTATTCACCAACAAACCGTAGCATAACAGCAGCCATGTCACTTTGATATTCAACAAAATGGTGCAAGCAATGGCCTGCCTTTAAATACCACTGACAAAAGAAAAGAAAAAAAAATCCCAGCAAATTAAAGGGAAGAAGAAATTGTACGGAGTCATGCACAGTCCTAGAGAGGTAAGTTTGAGCATATTTCCTTGCCTTCACAAGTTATGCTTTGGAAAGTGACTGATAATCAGCAAATGCCAGACCAAGGAATGAAGGGGAAACAAGCAATGTAGAAAACATCCCTCTGAACACAGAAGAGATGCTTTACAAAATGAAAGAAATTATACATGGGCTAAAAAACAAAGAAAAAGTATTCTGAAAAAGTACTAACATTGGGTATTGAATTAAGGGCAGGTAAGTTTACAGATGAGTCTATAAACAGTGATAAATAAGTTCTTTTAGTAGAAAAGCTGTTTAAAGGCAGGGACATTTTTTCATTAGTATCACAGTTTTCCAGCATACTGGTGACCCTAGCCCCTATGATTTGGGGGTTTTAAACATAGATGGTTACAAAACAGGAACAAGGGGGAATCCTAGCAGCAGAATGTCACTTTTAACATTAGAGAACATTAATTTCTTAATAGAGAAAATTGCTCACAGAAACTTACAGAGAAAGACCATTTATTTGACAATATAAACCTATTACTGACATAAGAACTGGCAGCTACTACCAACATAAGAACATCATACCCAACAGAGAAAGCTCCAATTCTAAGACACTCTTATGAACACATTACCTGAAGTGCAGCACAGGCCTGCTCACTGCTGTTCCTTTTCCTAAGGCTCCCTCAGAGGCAGTAAGGCAGCAAATCCTGGGCCACATATGCTTTCTAAATAGGATTAGAATTTATAATATATCCCTGTTCACCTGACAACATAGAAATGGTATTTTTTGCTTCCCTTATAGATGCAAATGTATGAGCAAGGCTACACCTTAGCTGAGAAAGCTTACTGTTTAGGCTTGGTTCAGCTGACTTTAACAAAGGACTATGTAAAATGTGCTGTTCTGCAAGTAACTGCAATCCTTCCTGGCTTGGAAATCTCTACCAAATTTAACAGTTATTTGAGCATTTCTGTTGAAAATGCAACAGCAATTAAGCACAACACTTATGCTCTTAGAACCTACCAGATTCCTGGTTAGGTAAAGCCTAACTTCAACCCATTGCTTGCTTTTAAAAAGGTAACATATTGGCTACTGCACTTCTGACATTTACGGCTGGATCCAGAATTGGCAATGGCCGCCGGCAGCTCACAGATGGACAAAGGATCTTCTAACCCATAAAAAGAAAAGAAGTTTTTCAGCACACCACACAGTACTTCCTAACTGCAATGCAGCTGTTTCTTCATTTGATAAATGCAAGTAAGGCAATTCAGACTTTCCCCAAGCTTATCCTCTACTGAGAGTTTTCAGCAGGACCAACAGTCATGCTGTGATGATAAATAAGCTACTGGTTCTGGGCCACCAGCATGCCAGTCAAAGCACCACTTCTGCATCTCTTGATTAGTCTGCAATTTTGGGATCAAAATATAGACAAACCTCAAGAAATCCATAGTTTTCTCTGCGATGTTTAAAGAACACAAGAAGCGCCCTTCTCTTGTGAAGGCAATTTGCGTTATTTCTTGCTCTAAGAGAACTACCGAAGACAGGATGAAGAAATCACTAAGCACATCATTATGTTCATCCAACCTGGATGGAACAAGTATATTCACAAACAGAAAGAAATATCTGCTGCTGCATATTTCTGGAATCAGATGTGCTAGATTTCTGACAGATTTCTGTATTGACATTTCCATTATTTATCACAAATACGATTCATTATGAAAGATTACATTCTTGTTAAAAAGAAGCTTTTAATTTTATACCTGTTAATTATGCACTTGAGATACTTTGTACTGTATTCAACTGCAAATAACAGAATTTGAACAAAACATTACAGTACATTTCTAGCTTCCGTTTTGACTTCTACCTGAAACATAAAAAGAGACAGCTGTCTTGGACACCAAATGCTCAAAACCAAAAGGAGACGGCTCATGACATAACCAAGCTCTTAGATGCTGCCATTTTATGCTGCAGACACTAAAAATTTTCGCATTCAAGTGAAATCTGGAAATGTTCATTGAAAACAGAAAAAAAAACCTGAAAGCCAGTAAATCCTGAGTAAAAGACAGTTCCTCCTTAGGCTGTCCAACCTCAAGTGTCCAGCATACTATAAAAAGTGCCGTATACACTTGCCCAGTTCCTCAGTTCTTCCTTGGCTGAACCTGGATGGCTGTTCTCATGTTCTTCTGAGAAAAGAATCACTTCTCAACTGTGCAATCAGAAATATGAGGGAGTTCAGTTAGCAGAGCATGAACTACAAAACCTTGAGCTACATGAGTCACTTCCTTAACATTATTGATAAACGTCTTACAGAGAATTTTAGGTGATACACTTTTCTTAAGGCAAGCGAGAACAACAGTGAAACCCATCCGTTTTATTCCAAGTTCAGCAAAGGAGGGCTACAATCTTGTATAACTATCGTGAGAGGTGAGGAGAGCTTCCTTAGGAGGCTCAATCATACAGTACTGAATTCCAAGGGAAAAAATATGTTTGGGGATAACAGAGGAAATAGCACTACCTTTACAAGTTAAGGCAGTTCAGACAACAGCAAGTTTCACTAATAGCCTGAATAAAGTTTCTGTATTAAATGAAAGACTAAATATTATGGGATTTTCCACAACAAATAAAGGTAGGGCTTCTGTGTATTTGATGTCTCCAAGCTACTTACTGAGATCTAACGATATTTTCCATCTCTCCATCTATCCTTACACTTCTGCAAGTCTGGAAGTGCCTGAAAGGAATTGTTTTTACCTATACATACTTCCTGTTAAGATTGTTTTCACGTCTGTATTCGTAACGCTCTTTCTAAATCTGTTTTCTGAATAGCTGGAACATTAACACTGAAATAATGACTACCTGTGGATTCCATAATCCTAAAGGTTATTACTTTGCATCAAGACAGATAAGTTGCAAAAACCAAACCCAAAAACCGCAGTGCCAGACGCAGTCCAACAACACTATTAGATTGTACATCATGAACAACATTCTAACTCAAGTTCTGTGGAATGCAAATACCATCTAATTGGAACAGCAACAGCCCCAAAACAGTCCCAACTTTTTCCAGTACCGATTCCTTTTATTTTAGGAAATGCAGTGTTAAAAGAATGTTAGAATTAGCATGTCAATCAGTTCAAAGTTAAAGAGGCCAAAAGTTCAACATTAATTCAAGAGCCGTAAAATCCTACTGTGCACCTCCACCAAACTTCTTTTTATATCCATCTAGACCCTCTTTATTTCAATCCATATCCACTGTGTCTTGTCATCTCCACCATTCACCACTGTGAAGCATCTGGCTCTGCCTTCTTGATGACCTCCTCCTGGGCACTGGAAGGATGCTATTAGGTCCTCTTGAAACTGCTTCTCTAGGTTTAACAAGCGCAGACACCTCAGTCTCTCTTCATTCAGCAAGTGTTTCAGCCCGCAACCATCTCGGTGGCTTTCTACCAAACTCAGTCCAGTTTGTCAATACTTTTCTTGTACTTTGGAATCTAAGACTGGAAGTGTCTTGGGCTACATATGTCTAAAAAACGCCAAATTAAGAGGGATAATCCTTTTCCTTCCCTCAATAAGTATATAAGTTGTATCAATAGTAATTGATACAACCCAAGATACTTCGCTCTCCTTGCAGCCAGGGCGTACTGCTAACTTATGTTCAGGATGCTGTACAGCAAAACCCTTAGATCCCTTTCCATAGAACTCTCCTCAAGATAGTATTACTGCAAGGAATTCTTTCTTTGTAGGTGTAGAACTTTGCATTCTTACAATTTCATGAGGTTCCTGTTGTCCCATTTCTCCAGTCTACCTAGGTCTCTCCAAACAGCAGATCTGTTTCTGTCAACTGGTTCTCTTCAACTTGGTGTGGCCTGCAAACATGCCAAGTGAACCCTGTCACCTTGTCTGGTTTGTTGGTAAAGATACTAGAAGGACTGGTCCCAGGACAGACCCCTACACTCCACTTCCACTGGCCTCATTGACCATTATCCTCTGAGAATGATCAACCCTTTCTTTCACTCATCTTGTCCATCCATCCAGACTGTGACCTTAACATGGAGGCAAGAATATTGTGAGAGACAGCGCTGAAGGCCTCACCAACATCAGAAGTAAATACCTCCCACTGTTCTTCCCTCATCCACAGAAAGGCCAAGAGGTCTGTAAGCACAGCATTCTCCAAGCATAGAATTAAGAGCAGGACTGTAAACCATATGAACAAGAGTTCATGCAACAGTACTCACTAATGAAAACCGCAAATATTATGAAAGCAGAAAAGCAACTGCTCAGAAACTGAAATCTCTCACCATTAGATAACTACTACACAACTGCAAGTACTGTAGTATTTTTGACAGCAGAATTTTATTCCTTCTGTAAGCTGTTGCGAAAATTAGCAACCCCTTTTGATGCAGGAACACACAGTTCACAATGCCAGTTACATCTTGAATCAAAGAGCCACTAATTGTAACTGTAATATGTTCATATTAAGCCTGTTTGGAATGACAAAAATGATATCCTTTGTTATAAAGGTAAATTTCACCAAAGTAAGCTACATAAAAATGAAGAGGCTATTTAAAAAAAGCGCCTCAGAGTGCAAATGTTTGCACGTGATAGGGATCATCCATCAAAACCACCAAAATGGTTAAACACACATCACTTATTAAAAACAAGCAAGCAAGAATAACAAAAAAAGCCCTGGGAAAACCAGCGTGATTAAAAACAACATTGCAGAACGTTATTTTAGGTAGAAAAGCATCTTTTTAAAAATGGATGTTGCTCCTTAACAATGAAAACAGGATGGGGGAGGATTTCCCATAAACTTTAGCTGGTTAACTAGAAACTGTAAAAAAGGAAAACAAAAGAAGTTTCAAACCTAACTTTTTAATAACTTTCTCAATTCACAATTAAAACCAATTGTTCCAAGAACAAGCACGAAGATAAGAAAGAATCAGTCAGGCAACTACAGAATCGAAACATGAAAGAGCTCCAACAAAAGCACCAAAAAAGCTAAGTTGATTTTTTTTCTCCCTGATGCTCACTATAAAAGAGCAGATGGAATTTGCCACAACAGCCTTTCTCCAGAGGGCTAGAACAGAGACAGCCTTTTATGCAATCAGCATAAGTTAATCTTGATAAAACCATTAACAAGTCATCAAGATCAGACAGTATTCACCCATAATTTCCAGATGAAGTAAAATATTAAACAGTTGATCTAACAACTGTGGTGTGAAATCTATTCCCTAAAAGTGCTGTAATGATACTCAAATACTGTACCATTTAAATTAAAAAATTAGCTTTCTGGGAGCAGCCAGGGAAGTTTGGTACAGGTAAGCCAGGCCTGCACCAAAGAAAACAGTTTAAACTGTAGCAAAACCAGCAAGACGAAGCATATGGATAAATACATGGGAAAAACCAGCAGCTTTTGTAGTGGGAAGTCATTATTACTAGTAGCAGCTGAAGAATTGATATGAAGCTGTGTAAGTGTGATTTCAGTATCAGGACATATCTGAATTTTCAAGAAGTTTGGACAAGCAACCCAACAAAAGGTAAGAAACCTCCCAAACAAACTGTGCTAACACAAGACAAAAGGGAAGATCCTAAAAGAATTAAATAATACTAATAAATTAAATAATAAATTTAATTTATTAAAGAACTTAATAAATAATTAAAACAATTACAGGCAAGAGTGAAAATAAACCATTTTTCATATGAGAGATTTTGCCAGCAGAGCTCCTAGAGCCAGTGTGATGCAGCACATCCAAGGTCTAGAAAGCCAGTTTAAAAAAAAAAAGTCAAAAGGCTCACTAATTACACACAATTATTTGGCACAACCAAAAATAAATCCGATCAAAATGTATAAATGACTGAAGGATAGAATTCCATGTAAATGAAAAAGAAAGCACATAGAAAAAGAAATTACACATGATCATAGAATAGAATTATAGAATAATTGGTTGGAAAAGACCTCCAAGATCATCAAGTCCTTTGACCAAACACCACCATGCCCATTAAACCAACCATATCATGAAGTGTCACTTCTACTTGTTTTTTGAACATTTCCAGGGACAGTGACTTAACTACTTCCCTGGACAGCCTCTCCAGTGCTTAACCAANCTGGGAGCAGCCAGGGAAGTTTGGTACAGGTAAGCCAGGCCTGCACCAAAGAAAACAGTTTAAACTGTAGCAAAACCAGCAAGACGAAGCATATGGATAAATACATGGGAAAAACCAGCAGCTTTTGTAGTGGGAAGTCATTATTACTAGTAGCAGCTGAAGAATTGATATGAAGCTGTGTAAGTGTGATTTCAGTATCAGGACATATCTGAATTTTCAAGAAGTTTGGACAAGCAACCCAACAAAAGGTAAGAAACCTCCCAAACAAACTGTGCTAACACAAGACAAAAGGGAAGATCCTAAAAGAATTAAATAATACTAATAAATTAAATAATAAATTTAATTTATTAAAGAACTTAATAAATAATTAAAACAATTACAGGCAAGAGTGAAAATAAACCATTTTTCATATGAGAGATTTTGCCAGCAGAGCTCCTAGAGCCAGTGTGATGCAGCACATCCAAGGTCTAGAAAGCCAGTTTAAAAAAAAAAAGTCAAAAGGCTCACTAATTACACACAATTATTTGGCACAACCAAAAATAAATCCGATCAAAATGTATAAATGACTGAAGGATAGAATTCCATGTAAATGAAAAAGAAAGCACATAGAAAAAGAAATTACACATGATCATAGAATAGAATTATAGAATAATTGGTTGGAAAAGACCTCCAAGATCATCAAGTCCTTTGACCAAACACCACCATGCCCATTAAACCAACCATATCATGAAGTGTCACTTCTACTTGTTTTTTGAACATTTCCAGGGACAGTGACTTAACTACTTCCCTGGACAGCCTCTCCAGTGCTTAACCAATCTTTCATTGAATAAATTTTTCCTGAACTTCTTTTGGTGCAACTTGAGGCCATTTCCCCCTGTTTTATCTAATGTTTGTTATGTGGAAGAAGACCTCCACAAATGACAAAACTGTAGAATGTTTCTTTTCAAGTTACTAACAAGAAAGTTTAACACACAACAGGCTCTAAACACAGGGGACTGTTAAGCAGGACCATTTTCTAATACACATAACCTGAAAAAAGTAATTTGAATACTGATATTTAATAAAGATATACAAGAAAAAGCACAATTCTAATGAAAACAGCATCATCAGGCAGCCAAATAACGACGAGAAATTAAGTGTATTTGCACACTTCTGCTCAAAGTGCAAGTCTTTCACATTTTCTACTGCTTATATATTAATACATCCGAAAAACAGTTCTTGCAGCTGGTATGTCGATATTTTTATTGCTACACAGCAAGGTACCAGTCTCTTGCAAAGGCAGACTTCTAATAAATAGCTGTCAGCAAGTCTATGCGTGACTGAAGTCAAATTACAAATAGTAAAGGAACAGGTTTTTGAACTTAATGCCAGCAAAATATCATGTATCTAATCCATGAAAGAATTACAGACCTTAAGTCTGCTATTATTTTACTATCCATACCATTTACTTTTTGGTCTGCTCCACAGCTTTGTTTAAACTTACTAATCAACGGCACTTACAATTGGTACCTTACCAATAACAGTTTCTACATATATACAACAGGAAATATTCATATCTTTAAATTATCTACGTATAATATTACATCTGCAAAATTTATAAATACCTAACGATGTTACTAGTAAAATTATATATGCTTTTAGCAATAAGTAACTTGGTTAAGTCCCCTGAAATTTCTGCATCTAACTTTTACAGTTACTTATCAAATGCAGGTCTTTCTTGTCAATAGGAAAAGATTTGAATGACTAGAACTGCTTCCTAAGAGAAAAATGAAGCAAAAGCCACTACATTAAAAAAAACACAGTAGCACAAACCCAGCTGACACACCACATAAATACTAACTCATCCTCTGCTCCAGTTCCAAAACACAAGTACAACCCCTCTTTAATTTTCTATGCTCATCATAAGGAAGATCTTGCTGATCCCCAAGCACACACAACACAACATGACAGCATCAATGCTTCTGCTTGTTTTCTGGAATGACACGCCACACCGATTTTGGCCAGCTTTCTGCCAGACCAGTTTAAAGCACTGTAATTTTACCCATAATTAAAATAAAAACACCTATATAATAATCTTTACTTAAATTACGTAAGCTACTAACAGCTTAAGAAAACAATCTATACAGTTATTGAAAGGTGAAAAGAAAAGGCCTGAAAGAGGCATGTGCCACAATGAAAACTAATCTTTTCATAAATGAATTATTACAAAGAAAATAATTTCTTGTCTTCTAACACAGTAAGAGCACAGATATTTATTACAAAGCACTTCACAGATTCCAGTTAAATTCATTAAGTGTTGCTAGGAGAGTGAAGCAGAACCAGTGATTGTAAAAACAACACAGATTTGGGTTTGGGTTTTTTAAAAATACACACAAACCTGGTAAGAACCACTATACTTTGATGCATAATTTTAGAGGTGATGTCAGGAAAGTCTGCAATTATTAGTGAATTCATGTGAAAAACTAGGAAACAGAATTTGACAGCCTGGTCTAAAAAGTGAATCAATTACTAAGATGAAAACCCAGATCAAGAAGAACCAAGACTGCTGTGTTAATCCTTCCTGGGCATCACATTACTCACAAATTCCACATTCTGTATATTTAAATATGGATTTAAAGTAAAGAATGATCACAGGCAGAAGATCTGACACAGAAGATTAATGATAAGTAATGAAGACTATGTGAATGGTCTGTGAATGGCCCAGCATAACACAGGATTAGCATGTCAGAGAACAGTATCTTCTCTCACAACTGCTACATGCCATCACATCACACAACAATGCTACTAAAATGTTAGTCATCATCAAGCCTTATCCTTTTTAAGATGCAGGCATCAAGTACAGACACATACGGACACAGGAATTCAAGAAAAGCAAGAAGTTTTAGTTTATTCCTGAAGTAAAAACATCCATGACATAGTAAAAACTCACCCATTTTTTTAGAAGCATGACAATACTTAAAAGATTTTAAAAAATCCCTTGTAATTTAATACATTTATACATAGAAACTAAAAATATTCTACATATGAAGCAACTTTGAATGGTCAATGCATCGTTTTTTATGGGAAAGAGGTGTCTCACTCAAGAGGTCTCACACTCAAGACTCTGCCATACCCAACAATATTCACACCTCATAACCAAAGCACCTCATTCAGACAGGTAGCACAAAACTCACTTCTCTGCTGAAACACCTGTGAGTGTGACAGCTCCTACTACACAATGTTGGCCATTACTGGGTCATAGTTTTGCTTCCTCTTTGATTAGAAGAAAGTATAGAAAGGAAGGCAATTAGCTGGGCTGAGCAGTAACCTGAGCAATTTACTGATAAAATACAGATTCTCATGGTTTCTACCTGGGCTTTAGATAAAATAGTCACTTTGATTACAGTCTGTATGTATGAGAGCATCTGAAAGCATTATTTAATAAAGCATAGCCTAGACCTTTCACTGTAGTATTGCTGACATCTCTTAACTTTATAGGTCACACGTCAATATAGCAACCACATATTAAATCCATTTTTATTGAAGTAATCTTCAATCAAGTTTTTCTAAGCTATTATTTTTTCCACTTCAAAATATTTAACACCAGAGATCAGAAGCTTTAGGATGCCACTCCCACATCAGCTATCAATGTCCATTTTAGTAATGATTTGGAAGACCTCAAAGGAACTTCCTAAAAACAATTATGAATACCAAACAACAAGTTAGGAACAATGTGCATTTTTACAATATGTGTTGTGCTTCTAGTTTTTCTGAGATATCAATGTTATCAACTTAGTTCAATTCGAACATCAGCGAAGTGTGCCAATAAAGATGCAATCATGAAGTATGTTGTGTCTCAGTTAGTTTTTTTCCACCCTTGAGGCACTGGTTTTGGCACAAAACAACCCAAAAGCCCATCCAAAAGCCCAGCTTTCTCTCCTTCCTCTTCTCTCCACCAATACATGCTATAAAGTATTTACTTCTTATAAAACCAAGCAAATCTAATAAAAATAAAATGAAATTTCAGAGGTTTTAAAACGAGATTTTCTGAGTGTCTAGTGTGTCTGCTTAGTAAACTACTAATCCAGGATTGATTTCAATGAAGAGTCAAGTCTAATGGAGTCTACAAAGAAATTACAGCAACATTTTTCCATATCCTATTCATGAAATCAAATCAATTTAGCATTTTAATTAGAGAAAAGCTTTAAAGAAACCTTCAACAGTTGATACTAGGCAATGCAATTTACAGTCCTTGAAATTTTATTAATTAATTATTCTAAACCTGTCAATTACCCCCATAGCTGATGTTATGCCTAAATACTAATTCCTTAAAAGAAAATGGCTTCAAGCTAGTCAGTAAAGCTTCTACCGAGGGAAGTCCAAGCTATCTTTAACTCAGTAGCTTAAAAGCCCTAAAGAATTATAGAAGGCAACTAAACAGAATGTATGTAATTACTTTCAGTGTCAACACAAAGTAACTCCTAAAAAATAACATTCCTTTCCAAATTCTATCTCATGTGTCTTTCCATTACTTACATTTAACATTTTGCACCTACCTACTAAGACATATATGGTCATAATTCATTACAACATAAAAGAAGTTTGCAGTTTATGGATCTGTATATTTTACTATGTAAATCACATAATGCTACATTCTGGTTGGTTGATACAGCAGTATCTGCACAAATTAGGTGCAAGAATTTTTAAAAAGTTGATTGCTCTACTTAGTTGTGCATGGACAACTCGAAGCATATACATTGGCTCTTTAAACTATACTACTTAGTGTAGAAAGAAAACTATTCCATTGTCTCTAACTCATTTTTCATAGATATTTTTTAGTTTCAAAATAGGATACAGCTCTCCATTCTTTCTCACACAGATGCTTGTTTAATTCAAAATTCACAAAGAGAGACTGGAAGTTCAAAGTGGGAATAAGGTGGCTGAGAATGCTCTTTAGAAGCAAGAGGAAGACGATGTAAAAGTGAACTGGCAGAAAGAATTAGAAAATTCTTACCTAGGAAGACAGAATCACAGAATAAGGTGAGTTGGAAGGGACCCACAAGAATCATCATCTCCAGCTCCTGGCCCTGCACAGCACCATCCCCAAGAGTCACACCATGTGCCTGAGAGGGTTGTCCAACAGTGGGTCAAAAGTACCAGTGGGCCATTTTCCCACACTACTCTACACAAGAGCATCAAAATAAGATTTGGATATTTATTTTCTTATCTTTATTTCGATAGGATTATGAATGAATAGATAACAGAGCTGAGAAAGAGATGATAAGCTATTTCTCAGCGTCACAATCTTTTTTTTCTTTTAACGTAAACACTACTGCCTTTGGTTCAGCTTCATATTAATTTCTCTTTAGACACCCAACACACTAAATGCTTGGGAAAGCTCGGTAAAATTTACTAAAAAAGGACAGTTACACAGCTTAGACAAAGTAGTTCAACCACAATTTTAAAAAATGCCTCTTTCTAGAATCAGAGAAATTTGCCAAAAATGAAGCACGACTCTCTTGTTGGCACAACAGAGTATCTAGTCAAAGGCCTATTTGATACCATTTCACACTACTATTGCACAATTACATCTAGTTGTTCTTAAAGACTCTTTGTCTTCTCAAGCACTTATGGCTCCCCATATTTAACAGAGATGATCTTAATCTCAGTTCTCCTAAATGTGTGAAACATGAACAGGGTTGGACAAGGGCTCTAACCCTCTAACCAAGAAACACAGTGTTCATCAAATATTATATCTAAAAGAAGTCTTTCCAGAGTGAGGATGAGGAGCTATAAAGATCACCAGGGTATAAGCTGGCAGCAGCTGTGAATAACTATTTAGGTCCCAGCATAAATAGCTTTGTTCCTGAACCATAGAGAATGTTAAATGACAGCATCAAATTAAACACAGGTTTTTTGGACCTTGGCTTCTTTTTAAGAAAGGCTGTGGGAGTGGAGAAGGACAGACATCAGTGTCCTACGTTTCCAGTGCTAGAGAAGGGAAGTGCCATCCCTTCCTTTACACTTGCCACTGTCCTGTACTTCTAGCTCTCTGTATCCACAACTATAAACAGTATTATGCAGCACTCAAAGTAGAAAGATTTTCTAAGAAGGCAGGAGAGGTGAAAGGCAAATAAGTTTAATTTAACAAGCTTAACTTATTATAGTACATCTTTGAATAAGGATTAATTGCTATCAACACATCAGAAAAACAAGTTATTTTTAAAATAGATTTTGGTCACTAAGCTTTTAAAAAGTGAATATAAATACTTGTGCTGGAAATGCAAGTCATTTTATATTTTCAAGGCATGGCACCTCAATGAAGTACAGGTCACAGTTACCTTAGGCATAATGACATCCTTAGATAATCTCAACCCAGCTTGACACTAAATATTTATCTGGAAGGCCTTGTTACAAAAGAACTTTTCAATAACAATGAAAAGTAATCACAGCTGTTAGTATGAAAAGTCAAAATTAAAAGCTGTAACATTATAAACATTTATGTTTTGCTAAATGCTTTCATAACATACCTTTTTTATAAAGAGGTTGCACACAATCAAACATACAAAGCTACAGTCTATATTTTCAGGCTTACTCTGGTCATTCCAGAAAACAAGTGGCCAAATAATCCCCATAGTCAAAGACCTTGGAAGAATTAACTTCACAAAATGGTTTATGCTTGCCATCGGGAGATCTGAGCATAGGAAGGGGGAGGCCAACCTTGCAAACATTTCGGAGCATCTTTAAAGTTTGTGTTATGTCTCCTAAAGCATAAAGTTTCACGGCTAATTCATCTCACTTTTAACTCGCCAAGAAAATGGGAGAAGGTGGAAAATTAGTTTGGTGGAGATAATATGTCTCAAAGGCTGGAGGATGTAAAATCCTATCTTGGACACCTTCAGGGTGTGAGTTTTACTGCGGTGCTTGATTAATTGTTGAAATATACGGGTGCCTTGCACTGATGGATAATTCCTTTTTCCTTCTTTCTTCCTCTCTGTGTTCATAAAAATGCATCATACAGTTTTTTCCTCCAGTGTCACTATAAAGTAGCAAACAGTTTTTAGTATCAGAGTAAGTTGCTAACATGACAGAAAGGTTAAAAGGAAGTCCCACCACCACTTAGTTTTGCAACTAACCCCAAGAGCACGTATAAAACACCGATTAAAAGGCCATCTTCTGAAGATGAGTTGCTTACAACCAGAAACTGAGAGCAGAGACAAGATCCAACACCCCATTCAAAGTAACAGCAAGACAAAAGATGGTGCCTGCACGGGAGATTCAAACGGAGCTCTCCATGTCCAAGAGTTCAGAAGGCAAATGCTGCCCTGAACTGGAGAAGTGACTACCAACATGTTGTGTTGGTAATGAAATTACCTCCACTGAGGGCCTGGCCCCTGGCAGAGTGGACCACGGGGAAGATGAATGATGCAGAGGGCTCAGCACACTCGGGGATTGCTCTTAATGCCCTGGAATGTGCCTCAGCAGAATGCCCGTGTCGGCACCACTGGCTGGAATCCAAGCAGATCCATTACCTTCCCTTTATACATCAGCTTACCACATGCCTCTCTGACACCAGAGATATGCCTTTCCTCCTCTTTATTTTTAACTTTAGTATCTTTAACACAACAGAAATGCATACTTCAGGCTATACCATTAAGGAGGTTTTTAAACCCAGTTTAGCACTTGGTAAATTATTGTGCTATCTTCCCAAAGCTAACCTAATCCTGTTACAAAAACAGCAAATTAAACTAACAATACAGTTCACACAGATGCTTACATGAGTTACACTGAATTACCTGTACTTTAAATACCAACTTATATATGCATAAGAATCCCCTAAATGTCCCTAAAACCAATTATTTTTTAATCAAAAATAATTATTTTGACTGTCTCAGAAAAATAATAGTCCTTCGCAAGAAGTTCTTAGTAAACAGAGGATAGAGAAAAGATAATGACAAACTTCCTTTCAAAACTGATTTGTTTTTTCTTCAGTTGTGGGTATTTGCTGCACCCAGTTGTACCCAAATCTGGTTGAGAAATAGCGTATCTTTGAAATTCTGTGTCTCTTTTACTCTGGCCCCCAAAGAATCATATTTCTATCCCAAACTAACAGTACCACAAGAACCCAAATATTTTTACTTGGGATAAAAATAGATAACACTCCAGAAAGCACCTCTCTTTTTTTTTTAAATTCAGCACACACAGTAAGTTGGTTGCTAATACGCCTATCTGATCTGAAAGATGCAGACTGAATTTTGTGTTTTGCTCTATCCAGATCACGGATTTGAGACTAAATAGTTCATATCCCAACCTTCAGACTCTCCTTATTCTGAAAAATTACTTCTCCCCTCAATCCCTGTTGTATGCAGTAGAAATCTTCTTAGTGTTGTCAAAACAGACATATTCCTACTTCGCAGACTACAATCACCTGTTTTGTTTTCAGTGGGAAAAAAACTAATTGAAATAAAACTTCTGCCCATTCTCCAGCAAACTTAATACTACAGAAGAGTCTGAGGCTTTCTGTACAGAAATGCAGATGCCCAGGACTTACTAGCACAGTTGTCTTTATGCTGAGGTGCAGCCTTGTTGCTTTTAACAAGGCCACTAAAACTCCACACCAAGCCTGGAATTATGAACACAGCTGTTCATTCCTACGCTAACAAGGAGAAGAATTAGAAAAAAAAAAGAATTGCAACACTACACTCCCACACCACCGCAAAAAAAGCCAGGGGGAGCTTTTATTCCCACAGCAAAATCTCAATTCATAGATTTGTAGCTCAGGTATCATAAGCCTATGTATGTTTTGCTGCAGTACATGAGAACCCTGTTATTAACAATTATTTCAACATACAAGACACTACAAAAACAACTGACATAAAGAAAATCTAAGTTCATATTTCTAAACTATTTCCATGTAACAAAATTTCCCTCTCACTTTTTTTCCCCCCCAACTTAAGATCTTCTCAAGCTGCTTCTGCATGGGAAGTGATCCTCTCCCCTTTTCTCTCTGAAGGTCACCAGCCCTCAACAAAGCAAGAAAATAAGTCATATGGAGCAAACCCATACTATCAGGAAAGGAGTAGGATATTAAATGGATAGCAAACTAGGAACTCCACAAGATTACAGCCTTTGTCAATTTTTACAGCCTTTTTTCTATTACTACAGGCTTGTTTTTCACAATTAAGTAGTGCACCTTGGCACTTTAGTGAAGTTTCTCCCCTTGTGATGTAACAAATGCCATCAAAGAACTCATCAAGGCTCTTCCTATACTTGACTCTAAAGTCTGAACTCTAAAATAAAGTCTATCTATACATCGATCCTTCCATTAAGTTTCATCATGAATACCAGCAAAGAATTTGATATCAATAAAGTATTAAAGGGTATCATTAAGCTGTGCGGAGAAGGACTTGAGGGATGGTTGATGAAAAACTCAACATGAGCTGCCCATGTGCATTGGCATCCCAGAAAGCCAACTGCATCCTGGGCTGCATCCAAAGCAGCATGGCCAGCACAGCAAAGGAGAGGATTCTGCGCCTCTGCTCTGCTCTGGTGAGACCAGCACAGTAACAGTGCTCCTAACATAAGAAGGACATGGAACTGTTGGAGTAAGCCCAGAGGAGGCCATGCAGTTGGTAAGAGGACTGGAGCACCTGCCCTACGAAGACAGGCTGAGAAAGTTGGGGCTGTTGAGCCTGCAGAAGAGAAGGTTGTGTGGAGACCTCATAGCAAACTTCCAGTGTCTGAAGGGGCCTACAGGGAAGCTGGAGAGGGATTCTTTGTCAGAAACTGCAGTGATAGGACAAGGAGTAATGGGCACAAACTGAAAGAGAGGAAATTTAGGCTGGATATTAGAAAGAAATTCCTTACTGTGAGGGTGATGAGATACTGGAAGCAAGCATCACAGAGAAGCCGTGGATGCCCCATCCCTAGCAGTGTTCAAGGCCAGGTTGGACAAGGCCTTGAGCAACCTGGTCTAGTGTGAGGTGTCTCTGCCCATAGCAGGGGGGGTGGGACTAGATGATCTTTAATGTCCCTTTCAACCCTCAATATTCTACAATTCTGTGAAAGTCACATTATTGTTCACAATACTGAGATAGTACCTCATTTTTTGTTTAAAAGCTTCTAGCCCTTACGATTCAGAAGTTTCAAGCCTGGAGGCACAAAACAAATCAAAAGAATCCACATGACCTTAAATAAAAACATTACATTTTCATCCAGTTCTATTTTAAGGCTTGATTTATGATTTCTGAACACTTATGACAACTACATCACCCTACCGTGAAGTTCCACTTACTCTCTTGTCAAAGCACTGTTTTACCAGTGCTATGTGGTAGGCAAATTGCTTATGAATACATACAACAGCAATATAATTTCTTTTAATGTCAGGTATTTCATGGATAGCTATTTCATGAATAACAGAAAATGAATTATACTATTTTATATACTAATTGCATAAAATAATATTTTTGAGACAACTGGAACAACACAGGGTGCTTCCCTCAGTGCCTTATGTATACATCAGTTCCAAAAATACAGTAGAGAAGCCCCTGGATAAGAAAAGATCCACTTTCTCATTCCCTGCTTCCTCTACTATAAAAGAATTATATTAAATAGGAATATTTCAGGACCAATATCACAAAGGAATAAAAGAAATTTTTGCTGCAAAAGCAGAACAACTGCTTTTATAAACTGCCTATAGAAGTTTCACACATTCAGCAAAATATCTCAATAAAAAAATTATTCAACTGATGCATAGGCATGCTATGCATAGTGTCGCTAGCATGTTACCTTCAAATTCTTATGAAAACTATTCATGGTCTCTGCTCTTTGCAAATCATGGCCCGAAGGACCAACACCCTATCCACAATTAAAAGCACATCACTACTGTCTCATGGCTATGTCAACATAACCTGATCATCATCAGTAACTCATCATCTGGCAATTCAAAGTTTACCAACAGAAAAGACATGTTCTACAGTTTGGTGTGGTGACCAAAAGCTTGTGCAATCTTCCCAGTTACAGAAGCTGCTCAAATAAAGGATATTGGGTCCATCAACTTTGTTTTGCCAAATACACTCACAGGGACACTCAATGGGCCAGAAACATCCCACAAGTACACAGCTGACAGGAAACTTACAATCTCCAGGTCTTACATAGCAGGATAACAGCCCAGTCATGACCTCGAGAATGGCAAGGAACACTGTATGCATGAATTTTTATATACTTTGAAGAACTGCAAGCAACTTTTAAATCCACTTACAGTGGTCTAGTCAGATCAGCTGGGTATTTCGGATGGCCAGAACTGGATGTATGTAACATGAATTCATTCAGGAGATACAAAGTCACACACACACACACACAACTGAACCGTACGGAAGGGTCTCATTCCATCCTAGTAATACCACATCCAGAATTTAATCCCCATGCAGCTTGGCCCAGAGCCACTGTGTCTGCTTTCCATTACTCATCACCTTCTAACTCTGCATTCAAAGCTGAGCCCAGAGCAGTCCATTTGCTTCAGCAACAGAAGCAGTCTTGCTTCCTGCTGGCAGAGCAGCCCCTCACATGGAGTCTGCTGCTCCTGGAAGTTATGGAGAGAGAGTGACCTAACCCACAGGCTAGAGGGGATGAAGAAGGAATAAAGATGCCCCATTACTCCCAAAACTACAGTCTCACAAATCCTACCCACAAAGGACTCAGCCATGTGATGACTCCCAGGATAACCACTCCCTGTTTGCTGTCAGTACCAGTACTCTGCAATACTGGGAGTGGTACCTCCTACCACTGCCAGAGAGAATGAGCGTACGCTGCAAGGAAAAATCCATCTCTATTGGAAAACCATACAGTCCTCTAAAAGTTTTACACCAAGGAATCTGATTACGATTCCATTCCCGACAATGCGTCTTGATTGCATTGCTGTCATTTCGAGAAGCAGCACCGTCGAGGGACTCGACACTGCAGATCAGAAAGTGAGGCACCCATGAAAAACATTCAGGAAACAAATGGTATACTATCAGTGAAAGTGCATTATTTTTCATAGGGCTGTTAACATAAAGAATCTGGTATTTATTGCTATACAAAGTCTGCTCTATAAACACATCCAGCACTTCTGATGCACTTATCTAGATTTTTCTTTACTTTTTTCATTTTTGAGGCTGAAGAGAAACAAGAACATAAGCCTTAAAATTAAAGAATAACAATGCAACACCATTTGGCAATATGACATTGCCAGTTTTCCAAATTTAACACTAGTTGGGAAAAAAGTATGTCATCAATTTCCCAATGTATTTTTCTAGAAGATTGAGTAGGAACATTACATACAATTGCTATATTCAGAATAAAAGAAAACACTGTGTTCTAGGAAAAGTAATTTTATACTCTTTACTCTGTCTATCATTCACAATGGTTCTTCAGCTAAATTAAAATCTAAAGTTTTAATGGACTTTTTTTTTTAAATACAGAAACAGAACACGTTGCTTTAGTTTTTGCCATTTTTGTTTTCCATGTTGAGTCCTTCCCATAGGTCAAAGCCTAAATGCTGCTACTTAGGACTTTTTAGATCTTTCATACTCTTTTTCAATACATTTCCTGGAAAGAGTTCAAAGATATAAGCACAAATTTCTTTACAGAAGTGCTTAACTACAGCTCTATGTGAAAAAATTAACAATTGGTTTTTTTTCCCAGAAGGAGAAATACTGCAACAGTAACACACACACACAATAACAACCAAGCTATAAAAAAAACCCCCAGCTATGATATAATACAGAAGTTGATTTAATTGGAATGACAAATTACAATACACATTTTAACTGTATATGACATAATAGAGCATGTTTCACTATTACAAATTAATCCCAACATATTCTAAGATTTTGTTGAGAAGTTTCCATATGGGAATGTCTGGCTACATCCAGTTCAAGTGAAAAGAGTTCACAGAGCTTAAAAAATTCTCACTAAGTAAAGAAAAAATAGCAGCATGCACTGCAGATAATCTGGTGGAGGGTTAGAAGAAAATAATGGCAGACAAAACAAGTCAAAGCGCAGAAAAAGCATCTACCTGTTGCAGAGCTGCGGTGAAAAACATCCCATTTTGCTTTGCTTGCACACGCAGCTTTCGCTTTACCTGCTATGCTGTCTGTATTCTAACCTACAAGTTTACTCTTCCGACTCTCTCCCCCAAGGAGAGGGAATGAAGGGCTCTGAGATGTGTAGTTGCCAACCCGGGTTAAACCACTACAACAAAAAGTAGAAAAGCTTCTCTTAAGTGGAGATGGATCTCAGGAGGAACATCTAAGAACCACAGCACCAAGCTTGAATGAGTTCAAGAAGTGTTTGGACAGTACTTTCAGGCACATGGTGTGACTCTTGCGGATGGGGCTGTGCAGGGCCAGGAGCTGGATTTGATCATCCTTCAGATTCTCTTTCAACTGAGCTTATTCTGTGATTCTGTAATGCGAACAACTAGGTCAAGCATCAGTTCTCCTCATTTGTTTTATATTGAACAGTACAGATTTCATATTAATGCTTTACATTATATAAAACCATCTAAATTGATCCGGGAAATGCTGGTTTTGAATTGATGCATGTTGCATATTGTGTTTTTCATCTTTTGGAGATTACAATGTATATTCCTGCTGTTTCGCATCCTCAGAAGAAGCCTATAATTGTTTACTTATTCCCAAACACAGCAGTGATACTACTGTATTCCCCGATGCCTAAAATCATCAAGTGTATTTTTCAGTAAAAAAGGTGCCAGATGTTTTATCCATCAGCTTCACTGCATTTACAAGTAAGAACTACAACCCGAGGGAAAGTCATCAGAGTGTAATGAGCAAGGGAAAACATTTCATTGTGACAATCCCAGGCTATTGAGACCACTGTCTCTTTGCATTTAAACAATATAAGGCTATAAAGTAAAGAGCACTTTCTTAGTCTCCATGCCAAGTGTAATTTTGATTCTGCATTGCCATTAAAAACACCAAATTACTAGACAAGTTCATGGTTGCTTCAGAAACAAGCCTAGAGAGGACTGGTACAGAAGGCTGTACCATATCTCCAAACCAATTATTCTGTCAGCTACGCTATTAAGGTTTGTTATCTTCTGATTTTCAAAGTTTTACAAAAGGAGAAGCAGACTGTCAGATAATGTGGACAATACGTAACCATTAAGACTCTACTAAAAAATAAAGTTCATTTTGGCAAATTTGTGAGATCATAAAATATGATTACAAAGTCAATTTCACAATGGTGAGCAATACAACATAACAGAAGCTCGTGCTTTTCTTCTTGGCAAGATCTCACATCAGCGAGCCCATGCAATCAAGTTCAAAGCCCAGCCTGATCTGGCAGTACACAGAGCTCTGCCTCTTACAGGGCCCCCAGAAAAAGCTTTTGATAGAACTTCACGCAGATTTCGTCCTTTAAATTCTGAGCGTATCTGTCCATTTAGACTAGAAACTTCCAAAATAAATCCCATAATTTCTCTATTAACACATTCCTTTTTTTTTTATTATTGTACTCACACAGTCTGTATTTTAAGTGTATTTTATACACATGCATAGATATCCTTACTAATATATATAAAGTGTAAATTTACATTACGAATGTATCTATACACAGCTTTATGTGCAGCTTGGTATATGTTGTTTCAATATTACAGCATTATTTGTTAATAGATTATTGTAATATGGCAGTATCCCCAATAAAAGGCATTATCAAAGAAAATGCCTACTTTTAAAAAAAAGAAAGATTAAGGAAAAAGTATTTGGAAACTCCAATTTTCTTCATTTCGTGTAACTTTTCCATCTGTGCTAGAGTTCGTGCAGTTTTTGGAGGCAGATGGAGTTTCTCTGATGATTTGGCAAAGGAGCAGGGAAAGTATCAGTACCGATAATATTTATTAGCTACATCTGCTATAAGTGCTTTTTATAGACACCATGAGTGCGAGATAGTCATTCTTGAAATTTCTCCTACCCTGAAAGGGACACAAACCTTGAGGAACTACTTGAAATGACGTCTGGTGTTTAAAGCTGACGAGACTCCCTTCTCTTGTCTTTCAGTCCTATGTGTAATAAAAAAGTCAGTGAGTAGCAGCAAGGAGCTATAGCCCACTACACGTGTTCTGAATGAGCATTTCACACAGTTCTATCTGTCATTTATCTTGGATGATTATTTACACTAGATTCTGAGTTATTTGCTCTTTCTGACTAGATTACGTTTCCAAAATGCTGAGCCACTTGCCAGGAATAACCATATTCGGTCAGCCACAATGTTACACAAAAGTTTACAAGTAAGCGTAATGCAGAGCTCTCACGCTAACCCAGCAAACACATTTGGAAAACAGTACAAAACAGCAGCAATGGGAGAACAGTCACTACTGCTTGTACAAAACAGATCACTTTTTACAAAAAAAAAACCAAAACAAACCAAAATACCCCAAACAAACAAAAAAAAACCAAACAAAAAAACTCAAAAAAAATCCCCCAAAAAACCCCCAGGTAATTATCAATATGGTAATTATCAGTATGCTCAAAGTTTCTAGGAAAAAAAAAGGCAAACAGAGCTCCCATCTAAGAAACCAAATGAAAAAGAAACTTTGTAATATCTATGTTGAAACCATCTACTGCATTTACTGGAGAAAAAGTTTTGTATCACCAGTAAATAAATGTTAGTTTCTTCTTCAAGTTCTTTGTTAAAAATCAGAATATTATTTTGTGCAATTCTTTCTAATCAACCTTTTTTTGTTTTCAGGCAAGCTATTTTCTCATCTGTTTATGTTTGTCCATTAACATAAACAGTCAAAGATTCTCAAGCACTAACCTTTTACTACATTGGCTAAAAACACAAAACCATGCAGCTTAACTCACCCCATCTGTCCACATGTATCAAAGTGCCTAGAAAGAATGTTAGTTAGATTTTATTTAATCACTGAAGTCATATAGCAAGAGTGAATTCAAGGAAAAGGTGACAGATCAGATGAAAGACAGATAGTTAAAATTTAAGCTTGACCTCTAAGATTGCATTTGACATCATGTTGTTTTAGTATCAATGAAGACACCTGCACAGAGAATCTCCGTGCACACAGAGAAGGGAATAAATGTAAATATTTTCAAAGCCAGGAACTTCAGGATATAAATATTTCACATTCAAAAAGCTGAAAAGGATACCATATATTTAAAGGTGTGAAACAAATGCACATACATAAGTAATATTTAAGGGTATAATTAATTATAACATCATGGTCCTACAGATTCCACACTCTCTATACCACATTCTATTTCAGGCACATAACATGACAATGTCTGTATGTCACAAATGCTGAGAATGATGTTTGTGATATATTTAATATCCCAGTTATTGATTTAGACTGCTTGATGGATACCTGATACATACAGCATTTCCATAACACAGTGAAATACAGAATTAAACAAGAGGTAGCTAAGGCTACCCTCACTGGCTGCACAAAGGAACAGTTTCAGAAATACTGAAGAATATTTAAGGAAAAGAAAAAAGATTGGGATAGGCTGAGCTAGCACTCTAATTTCAGGGGAGATGCATATTTATCAATGCTGAAAAAATGGAGGAATGTTGTTTAAAAATGCATGTTTTGAGCACATGCTATTTTCAGAATATTTTGAGACTATTACCCAAAACCCATTCATTGAAGATGAATTCAGAGGCAACAATGTTACAGGTCATTTAAACTCAGAACAAAACCAATTGTAGTACTTCAGTTTACTTCTAGATGCACAGTAAAGGAAAAAAATTAATGGGAATATATTCACATGATATACCTGAGTTAGAAGGCACATGCATAAATCACACTAAACTGTCTCTTTCATAGCCATAAACTATAGATACCTGAATCATTTAATAAAAAAATGACTACCCATTTCCTGTTCAGTAATAGGCAGTATCGAATGCATTTACTTACTGAGGTGACTGCCTTGTCATGATCTTTGACAGCTTTTTTTTTGGTAATATTTACTGAGATAGTAAATATAGCAGTAAAGACACAGTGGAAAATAAACCATGAAGCTGGCAGAGGGATGGATGTTACCACGTGCCAACAAGAGCACTGACTGCAGCTCACCACAGCTGAGTAAGGAGCCTCTCCAGTGCTGGGCCCTGCTGGAAAGGAACACCAGGGGGGTCAAAGCACCTTGAATCCAACTGGGGCCTCCTCCAAAGGCTGCCAGTCTTGCAGGTCCTTCACCAGGAAGATTTAAAAGCACCATCTTGTAGATGGTTCAAGGACACAACCCGAAGATGCAGTAAGAATCCTGTAACACCCTTCCAACCATGCTACAAGCAGAACAGAAATCTAAGGCTGTGCAGCAAACCACTGCCTGGCTCTGCGTGCTGTGTCCTGCCACTCAGAACAGCCTAAGACAGCAAGGAGAACAATAACCAGCAGCAGGGTAAGATGCAAAAAGACAGAAGGACAACATTTTGAGGAAGTTGTCTGTTCCTTTAAGGAAGTTGTCAAGCAGGACAGAGATTTAAAAACCCAAAGAAATAAACAAACAAGCCTTTCTTAAAGATGCTCCAACCCACAACAGCAAAGGTAATTTTCATTATGTTTACATGCCATTGTTTTACTACATAGATTTTAAGTATTAATAATGTAACCATGTGGTCAGGTTCACACAAGCTGAATTCCACTGTGAGGCTTCTCTGAGGCCTGCGAGCCATCACTGAGCAGCTTGTTTGATGTGGATTACAAACACTTGCATTAAGTTTCAAAAGCATGTTAAAACATTATGACGCAGACTTCTTTTATACATGCCTAATTTTACTTAGTGAGCATCCCAGTAATCATCTATGTGCATCTGCACTCTCAATTAATTTCTAATAGAATGAAAACTTGAAGATAAACACTTTAAAATATTCCTTAGAAGAAAACAACCTATCCTGGGATTTTTACTCCAACAAAAGCAGGCAACCTTTTTCTTTTGATGACAGAGTAAACACAAGATTGTATGTTTCTTAGATTAGACTGCACATATCCTTTCTGGTTTTATTTTAGAACCACATTCCTCCCTCCAGGCAATTCTGTACGTCATTAAAAATCCTTATGCAATTTTATCCCAGGTTCTATATTTATCAAAACACCTCATCTTAACAGCAATGTTCTTTCCTCAGCATGAACCAGGAAAAGACACTCTCACAAAAATTCCCATTCTAACACAATTCATCAATGTCTCACAATTCAAAGCACTAACACGTAACTTTACAGGAATCATTATTAATGTATAAGAAATACACTCCTTTTTTTCTATTTGGTGACTGAATTCAAATGCCACATGCATATTTTTATCTGGCCAAAAATCCTTCACATGCACTTATTATGCACAGCTTACCTTCTTAAATAACACTATCTATTACAAAAAAAAAAAAATCATAAATATAATGAGTGAGAAAACGTGGCCTAGAAGCAGTGTAAGCATCACTTAAGTCACAAAGTGATCCTGGTTACTGAGGATGTGTAAAAAATCAATAAAAATCCCAGAGCTATGCACTTCTTTCTTCCACTGCTCTGTAGAAATTAATTCAGATGATTTAAACAAAACGCTGTTTTGACCTGCATGCAACTGATTACTATTGTTTTGGAAGCACATGTAGTTTACATGTTTTTGCCAGAAGTTACCAATCAAGCAAATACACACTAGACAGGTAACGTGCTTACAGCAGACATTATTTTGAAAATTTCCTATTGATCCGGGTTGGAAATGTTACCTGAGAAAAAACCATGCACAAAATACTGAACTTGCCTAAACCAACTATATTTCAGCACTCAATCTTTTTGGAGATACAGCGCACATCTTGAAGTGTCACCAAAAAACATACGTAGGATTACAAAACTTTTAAAATCTTTTTTATCAGCTTCCAAGTCTGCGAGTCCAGAGACTTCTACTAAACCCCTGATAAACTTTAATTATATTTAATATATGTGCTCTCCCTAGATTATCCTATCAGCTGTGATACTGAGCTCTCCACAGCCCTAGGATTTGTTTATATACTATTTTGCCTTCCCACAGTGGCAGAACCAAGGGAGTGTGCCCTGAACAAACTAGTATCTGGAGAATCTTTTACAGTATTCTGGTTTCTTTAAACAGTGTAAGGCAATAGTTCCAAAATAATTTTTTATACTGGGTACACATATAGGCCTGGGAAATCAATCTAAGATCTAGTTTTAATTACTCAAAGTTTTTTACTCCCAGTTGCTCAGAAAAACAGTTTTCATATTGTGACATACAAAGTTGCCACTCCCATGTGTGTGACCTGGGAGTCACCACTCCCATGTAGTGTGTGGGTAGTGTGACATACAAAGTCACCACTCCCATCTCTGCTTCTCTTAAGAATCATTGGCACTCAAAAAATGATTAAACATTCAATGCAGTTTAAAGTGAAATAAAAAAATTAATGTAGTCCAAAACATAATTGTTTCAATAAATACATTTTAAATAAAATTAGAATTTGAGACACTTAAAAATGTTTTACAAATCATTACAAGTTGTTTGTTAATTATCTTAATATTTTCAGTATGATCAAATACAATGTATGTATTTAAGACTCTAGGATACGAACTGAGTCTCCTCTGATCTGGAATAATTGAAGAAGACTGCTGATGCAAGACAGCAGTAGTAGAAAAGGTAAGATTAGGAGAACCAATTAGACTACAATCCTGTAACAGAAAGTATTAACAAGAATAGACCCCAAAAAATGCTGTTAGTAGGTTATGTTTTCCTCTTAACCTCAGGTAAGCAGTATCACATATTTAAGTACCAGCTAACACTGCCACAACCCTAAAAAGAGAATGCTGAAACATGGTAATGTTTACCAGCAGACAAGACTCTGCATACATAAAGCTTCATATATGTGCTAGTAACAACTCCAGTCAGTCTCCTTTGGAAAACAGTGACTTAGACTCGGCACAAATTGTGACACGCTGCAGGGATCGCAATTTTTCAAGGGCAAATCAAATTATATTCTTTCTGAAGCTAGTGACCTAAACAGGGCCATAAAAAACTCAGCAGGGGCAGGATATACTGCCTCTGGCAGCCTGCTGCTTCTCAGAATTTTCTTATCATTTGCAGTTTGCGCGTGTCCAAGATCGAACCTGCAGTCTGTTGGGAAGTTCCTAATTTAGCTGGAGTGGGCCATGCCAGTATTGCAAACTGCATGCTCTGAGAGAGTAGAGGCACAAGAGACAATACTGCAAGTCTGATCAAGGTTACAAACCATACGCCATTGTGCCATTTGAATTCCACTGCCGAAGAAGAAAAGCAGCCTGTATAGTATCAATGCAGTGCGCAGGGCAGTGTGAACATTTTTGAACACATCTCACTGTGTTGGTTAGGATAATAGAAGAAACACTTCTAGTGAATTCAAAATAAATCCCCATTCTGAGTCACAATGGTAGAACAAAAGCCGTTACCCCCTCCCTTTTTTGTTTCTCCTCTTGATACAAGCTGATTAGCTCATTTTATTAAAGAACAAAAATTGATCTAGTTTTTCCCAACACAAGCTATGTCTGGTTTGGGTATTGTCAGTATAGCTTCACTGGTAAATAACAAGTGTAGACAGAACTAAAACCTGGTATCTATAAAGAAAAAGTTTCAGAAAGACAGGAATTAAAAATAGATTTAAGAAACTAGGTGCCAAAGGTATCAGTCTTTGATTTCAGAATATTCAAAATCTTTGACAGAAAGAAAGAAGAAAGAGTAAGTACTGAATTTATAGACCTTCACCTCTGGCATGCTGTTTGCCAGCTTCACTAGAAATTGTATGTCTGGAATTGCCTAGAACAGGGAAAAGCTGAAAAATGCCTCACTACTTCAACAGAGGCTAGTTTTAGGGAGAAAAATGGAAAATCTTAATAGAGTTATAGACTTCAACGACTTAACATAAACAAACAGGAAGTATTTACAGTGAAGTCTTTGTCTCTGCAATGAAGTTACTAATGGTAGTTACATCTCACTTAGGACAAGAATGAAAATTACTCAGTGGCTCAAACTATGCTTACACCAGAGTCACACACAGAAATGACACTGGTCTTAATGACAGAACTTTTTAAACATAATGTAATGCTGCTGAAACGCATAAAATCTTATTATATTGGTTCTTTACAGCATGGAGATATATTGTCACTTTGTCAGCTTCACTTTGTCAAATATTTTAAGCAATTACTATCTATTTTGCAGCAATTCAACAGTCAAGACTATATTACCAAGGAAAATTGGGAAGCACTGTAGCATAATCTCACTGCATTCTCAAGAGCAACCAGTAGGCCTTGTTGATGAGACAGAAGTATAAACATTTCCACTACATACTCCTTTGTTACAAAGATAATGAAAATTACACTGTTTAATTTCAAATACTTGCCTTAACCTGTAATATTTCACATACCATGCTGCAAACATTCCCACTACATAGCATACTACAACAGGAACAAATAGTTCAATATTGTTTGTCAGCACAAGCCCAAGCAAGGGTGGTTAAGATTAGTTACAATAAAAAGGAATAATAACAGAAAATAAGGTTATCCACTATGTGAATGTGTAAAGAATCTCAATTTCTCACAATTCCACAAACTCTGAACTGAGAAAAAGATGGCTTCAAAATGTATAATAAAGGTGACATAACTTGTTTCAACACTGTTTCACTTTGGACTATTTTCTATCAATCAGAAGCTCAAGTAGCATCTAAACTGTTTAAAAGACTTGCAGCGCGCATCTTTGGCTCTGTCACTTTGTTCTCCATGGCTTTCACAATCCTCTTGCAGCATTATGCTCTGCATGGTCATTTCTTAGGTAGTTTTAAAAAGATCAGTACATTACCTGCAGCAATATGGAGTTCAATACATATGGAGAATTAGCTTCTCCAACAATCATTTTACAGGAAAACTGAAAAGTTCAAATTGAATAAACTACTAAACATCTGAAGAGTCCAGCAATTCACTGCCTCCAAAACCAAATCAGTTAAGTAAGTCCTAGACTTTCGGACTTCCTCCTGAGAATTATTAAAAGCGTACTCGTAGGACTGTCCATGCATCATATGGAAGCTACACCACTAAAACACAGCAGCACCAGAGTGAGGCCCCTTCACTGAACACCATTTAAAAGTGATTACTTCCCACATTTAACACTTTTTTATATATACCTACATACACATCTACTTCAGCAAGAGTTCCATTCATGTAAGAAGTTGGTCTCAGTGACAGGACTTTTTAAATATAATACAATGCTGCTTAAAAATCTCACATAATTAAACGGATGAACAACAAGGAGATACATTTTCAGTAGGATATCTACTGAGTAATGGATGCTTTCCTCACTTGGAGATGGATACAGAAAATTAAAGTTTAACATGTGCTGTCCAAGGAACCAGTACCAGTACTACTAGATAATTTATTTAGAAAAATGTTTATTTCATAAAAATTGATTTTCTAAGAAGATGTAGCTTAGATATTTTCCACAATGAAGACTACAATATTAAAAAAAATTTAAAAGGTAATTCTTTGTTCTTGACTCAAGAATAAAGGTTGCTATTTATCTGCTTGTAGTTCAGCCTGTTTAATCACTGTTAAGAGATAAGACATCAAAGCATACAAACTGTTGAATACTTCCAAAAATTCTTAGACATAAGTAGATGAATGGCACTGCAAGCATAGACTGACCTCCTCCCGCATCACAGCTAAACCCTCTGGCCTACAAAGCATTTATGTCTTCCAGCTTTGAAATAACAAACCAGCTCTAATTAACAGTAACTTCTTATCTGAAGGAAGAACAGGAAAAAGCTCACTGCCTCCATGAAAAGGATGAAGTTGGGAAACCGTGTACAAAGATTGTTTTGTAAACTACAACGATCTGTCCTTGAGCACCCTTCTGAGTGTGCCCTGATGCTCCAAGGCAAACTACATTTTAGCATCCAGAGCACACATTTTGGACACAGTAAGAGGATTTCATTCTGTCTGTTGCATTTCAAACAAAGTATGAACTACAAAAGTACTACTTCCGTGAAGTATCTTTTTTTAAAGAGACAAAAACGTGCATGACTATCTAACAGCACCCGACGTGCAGACCGAGCAGCGTGTAAGTTTCCCCTGAAAGTGACCAGCGAAACGCGGAGCTCACTACAGGCCGTGTGTCTGTGCAAACCACACGGCTCCATCGTGCTGCACGACCAGGGCTGTCAAGGGGAGAGGGGAAACACTCCGTGCTAAGGCAGATCCTGCCTTCTCCCGCAGTGGAAAGCGGCGGAGTCCCCGCGGATGAGGCGAGGCTGCTCAGCGTAAGTGACACGCTGCTGATGCCGAGGGGGCCGGGGACGCGCATTACCTGCCAGAGCACCGGGGCCAGGAGGGCTCCGGCAGCCAGGTCCCGCCTCAAGACGGGGTCTGACCACCGCGGACCCCGACCCGCCCGCGGGCCACCGACAGCCGCCCCCGGGCCNCCCCGCTCCGCCCGCGGGAGCGACGGCGCCCGCGCAGCCGGAGGGGACGGAGCTGGCGGAGAGGTAACCTGAAAGGAGCGTGTAGCCAGGCGGGGGCCGGCCTCTTCTCCCAGGCAACAAGCGACAGGACGAGAGGACACAGTCTCAATCTGCGCCAGGGGGGGTTTAGGTTGGGCATTAGGAGGAATTTCTCCGCAGGAAGGGCGATTAGATATTGGGATGGGCTGCCCACGGACTTNCCCCGGGCCCCGGCTCCCCGCCCAGCCCTGCCGGGAGCGGGGATGCTGCTGCCTTACCTGAGCCAGGACCGTGGGCAACACGCGCGGCCGCCCGCTGTAACACGCGGCNTGGCACTCAGTGCCATGGTCTGTTTGACACGGCGGTGTTGGGCCACAGGTTGGATTCGATGATCCCAGAGGTCTTTTCCAACCTGATCGGTTCCGTGGTTCTGTAACGCAGGCGGAGGTGCGCCCGCTCCCTCGGTCCCGGGCCGGGCAGCCCCCCAGGTGAGGGCAGGCGGCAGAGCCTCCTTCCAGGCTTCCCCTGGGAGACAGGCGGGTTCCTGGGGCAGAGGGAAGGCGGGCAGGGCAGGGGCCAGGTGTCGGCTTGTGTCACGGGAGGGAGCACGGAGGTGGGGACTGAAAAGTGGCGGCGCTCGCAGCGGTCCTGCGGCCTCAGGGGTGCCCCGGCCACCCTGCGTCTGCCACGGAGCGCAGCTTCACCTCGATTCGATGATCCCCCCTTCTCCCTTAAAGCTTCTCCCAGAGCTTTAAGCCACTGCTGGGTACATGAGGAGCAATGGGTCAGGAGCGGGGTTCGAGGCCCTGCGGGAAGCCCGGGGTGCTGAGCCAGGCAGGTTAGGTGAGCTTCCACAAGCCGGGCTGACCATGCGCTGATGGTTTTCTAGGCGTTGATGGCCCATGTGGATGTGTTGCTCAGTGTGTGATCCAGATGAGAAACAGCAAAAGCGTGAGCAAGTTTAGAGTATCCTTTTCAAGGGCAGAGTAGAGTTTCTCATGAAATACAGATGACAGAAGATGAGTTTACAGAAATTGTGGCAGAGGTGTTAACTGAGAAGCATTACAGAATTACTTGCTTGGCGGTAATCACTTTTGCCAAAAGACTACTATTCACTGTGAATGCTTCAGAGTGCTTTTTTTTCCTCACTGTTTTAACAAAGCTCTCTAGGTCTTGGTTGGTTACATCAGACATTAGTTAGTTGATCACATTCAAAAATTGGGCCATCTGGGAGTTAATGATAAGGTCATATGAAGTAAAGCAGAGAGGAAGTTAAATGTCATTTGTGTGTTGGCAGTACTAGTATCCATGTTATGAGAGTAGTTCACTTAGCGACTCCGTATGAATGTGGAGAAAGACTGCTGAGAAAACAGCTGCATGCAATTTTCTGTTACTTCGGTCTTTGGTTGAAGGCCTTCAGAAAGTACTCAGTCTGTTTTAGCAAACTGTATCTTTCACCTCTTTCTGATATGACAGCCAGTACTGTGTTGTCAGCATTACAAATGTTGTGGTACAGGCTCTGAAACATGGAAATGCTTTTTTGCCCTCTATCCACTGACAAAAGGTGATTATCTGTCAGTGCCACCAAAGTAATTTTAGTTCACTCTCCTTCCCTGACCTGAATTCAGAGTCATGAATTCAGTTTCATAGAGTGTAATTTCAGTCATTTAACCAATGGCATCTCAGAATTTATCCAGTCTTCCTTTGGCACATGTTGTTCACTGAGTGTCACTCTGTGAAGTGTTTGAGACATCTTCAGGAGTCTCAGGACCCAAGTCCTTAGCAGGATAGAAACCCTTCAAAAACACCTTCTCTGGGGAACATAAATGACTGCTCATTGCAAAGTCACCCAGGAGTGCAACACGCAGGGTGAATGGTTTCCATCTCTACATGCTAATGTACATTGCAAAATCTTTTTCCTATTCCCAAAGACCTAGAAACTAGCTCATATGGGAAAAGCCTTTTTAATCCCAATATGAAACATAGGAGCAAAATCTGTCAATTGTTATACTCAAACACACTGCAAAATCCCACTTCTGTAAAACTTGCCGGAAATTCCTATTGCCTAGTTCTGTTTCCCTCTAGACAGACAAAATATTTTCCATCCCAATCTTATAGTTTGACACATAGTATTTGTACAAACACCTTAAAAGTACTTTACTTTCTGTGTAAGCCAGTAGCAAGCACTTCATGAGTGCTGGCAACATCTTAGAAACATCTTGTAAAGGATGGCTGAGAGATTTGATTTCTGAATGCCGGATCCCGTGATGTTGAACATGCAACCACAGCACAGGCAAGGAGGTTTAACTTGTTAACTCTGACAGGCATTTTCAGTTTTTCTCTAAGTAAAAACAAATAAGTAGGTCATTTGTCTTTCCTCAGATGACTTTCCTGCCTGGAACAGATACAACTGCAGCGTGAATGGAGAGCTATCCTCATGTGGCTGCGAGCACGCAATGCTGATGGGCTAGTTAAGTGTCCTTAGCCACCCCTTCTCTCTCTGCAGTAAATTCACCTCGTGGGTGCAGGGTCCAGGAACACGAAGCTGCAGCTGCGCTAGTGGTGCTCACAGCTGTGCTGCTGTCACCGTGCTGGTGCAGTCGTGAGTGCTAGAACACATGCCTAAATAGCAAGAAAACTCTCGGTGAGTCAGACGTAGTCCTGTTTCACCCCATGCAGTATCACTGCAGGGTAGTTTATGACAGAAAGCAAGGATCTCTGTGGTCTACAGAAATGATGCTGACAGTCTGGTAAATATAACACAAGTTTCACCAGGCAAATCGAGTTATGTGGTAACAAATGTCATCAGCTACTATATGCTGCAGGACTAAAATGTTACCTCCCTTTGTCATCCTGCTCAGTTTGTTCTTCTTTGCTCTTGTAAGCAGAAATCATTACATTTAGCAAGATGACATACCTGCTTTTTAAAAAAATGCTTTCCATGTGGTGACTTCAGACTTTGTACTAGAGGTGTCTGCATTGCTGAAAATTTGAAAAAGCAAATGAAAATACTAATAAAATATTTTCTGAAATGTTTAAAATGAAGTTTTTCTTTAAGATTCAGTGTCCCACTGAATATTTATGTAACAATGCTTAAATGCAGTCTTTTAAGTATAATGAATATAATGTGAAATCACTATGAAAGACAAAAACATACTACCATGAAACAAAACCCTTGTGAGTCCTGTCATTCTTAGGAAATCATGTTTGGGAGAAACTTGCGTCATTTAAGTTTTGTTACAAAGTAAAAAAAAAAAGCTAAAAATGCCAAGTAAACATACATCTCCTCATGCCTGAAGGTCCACTTCCACGTCTCAGTGTCTTTTAAGAGCGTTAGGCCAGGTTCCAAGAGGGATTCACTCTCTGCTAGAACTCCAATCCCCTGAAGAGCATTAGGCTTAGTGCCAGCGTTCATTTACTCTTGGAACAGCTTAAATTAACTCCTGTTACATTCTGTCTAAACCCTTTCTTACAGAGTAAGAGTTGAGAGCTGGATTCAGTCAGTTAGTCTGAGGGCCACCCATCATGCATGTCTGTCTTCCCGGGCTTCAAATGCTGCATAAACTGGATTGGGGAAGGCAGTGATCAGCCATTTGTAAGTTGAGGGGGAAGCTGGCAAGCCATCTTTTGTATACATGTCCCCATTTCACGAGAAATAGCGTGGGGGTGGTCTGACTTATTTAACATAAGTACATATGACAGTAATCTCCAACCAAATATGAGATTTTAATAGGCTGTGGAGTGTGCTAACAGTGTTTTGATACTTTCCTGGCAGAGCTGAATAGACAAGCTGATCGAAAGACAAGAAATATCACTGCTTGGTTTTGTAAGTCAAGGACTGGATCGTAAGATTATATTTTGCCCAAAGTCAGACAGAAGATTCAAATGGAAGGTCTCACAGCACCAGACCTTCTTTAGCCCCTTCAAACTTATCTGGTCTCTTAAGAATATCACTTCTATTTTACTTTAGCAAACATGTTTGCCCGTGATTACAAGGCAAACACTCTGAAGCAGGTAAGGATGTAAGCACAGGGAAGACAAGTTTTCCAAAAAGTGATAACACAAAATGTTCTTAGCACACTTAGAAAAGTACAGGGTAATTGGACAGAACTGGACAGTCACTAAAGTTGGCCAGCTTATACCTTGGTCTCTATCCAGAGGCTCAAGAGTCCTGTACTTCACCTGTCTTCATGGTGAAGGCTAGAAGTTGACTTCAGGGATTTTCAAAGCTGCTTTGTGTGCTAGAAAGATTATTATTCATAGAATAGTTACAACCTTTAAGGGTCACCTAGTCCACCTCCCTCTGATGAGCAGAAACATCTTCAGCTAGGTCAGGTTGGTCACTCCTATTCAACCTTGAGCATTTTCATAATTTCTACCCATCCCTCCTCCACAGGAAAAAAAACCCAAAACCAACCAAACAAAAAATAGAGGAGAGATTAGTTTCAAGGAATCTGAAATAGCTTCCTCCAATGAAGAATCTTTTAAAGATGATAATGTGCTGTTAATTTACCAAAAGTCCAGTTGTTTTGTATGCTTTGGAGATAATGGAAATGGAACTAATTACCAGACAGTCAACATTCATCCACTAGTAAAACTGAAAAAAAAAAGTGAACATTTTGTGGCTAGATAACACTATTCAGCTCATAAATGAGAGTTCACAGCAATCTTTGCATTTAGGAGCTACGCTATAAATATAGCTTATCTTCAAATACTTTCAACTTGCTAAAGTTACTTGGAAGCTTATCATGATAGAGTCCACTTAAAAGGAAAAGAATTAAAATTTATCTAAGATATGTGTCCCCAAATACCTCTCATAGTATTCATTTATATTGACCTTTCTAACACACTGTCTTCCCATACTCTTTGCGTGTAGTTAGCTGGAAAACATTGCTGGTATATGTAACAAGTTCCCTCAAACTTCAGAATTACTTTTTTTAAGCTAAGTTGAAAATCAGAGAAAAAAGTTGAGAGCGAAATTCTTACTTAAAAAATACTAATTTGAGAATGGAAGATTACAGTAATGGAATTGGAAAGATTTTAAAATACAGTTTCTAAGTTGGCAGTGACCTTTTTGTAATAAATATTTGATTCATGAAAGAAATGGTACACAGACTGTTTAAACACTAATGTGAATACAAAAGGTAGATCAAAAATGATACTCTTTTGTGAAGGAATGTGTATTTTTTTAATTTGAAAAGTATATTTGCTATGACTTTCCAAGTAAGGCTATAGGTCTCAATTCAAGTTTCATATATTATGTCTAATTTTAAGCATTTTGAAAAATTCTGTGGTCAGAAGCAAAACTACTTCGACTGCATAAAATTAGCTGCATACATAAATCTTTGAAGACGGGACTTTCTTGCTATTAGATGAGAACCGTGGTTCAACTGCTGTTTTATCTTTTAATGATAAGATCCCATGGCACTTTTGCAACAGTAACAGAGGTCCACTGAAAATGTTTGAAGTAATGGAATTACATTATGTGTTTTTAGCGGTTATATTTTCCTCATGTTTCCAGGTGAATAAGTTATACTTCATTTTTCTTCCGTTGCAAACATTCTTCTGCAATGCTGCTAGCACTGATTAAAAAGAGAGACCTATATCTAAGTGAAATCCTATCATTTTTACTTTTATCCTGTATTTTTATATACATACAAATATATACACATTAATATATGTATTTTGCCTCTAGTGTATTAATCACAGGATTTCCTGAAATCTTATTACCAGTGCTTCCTATGTAAATACAGAATTTTTGTTGCTGGGACCTTGCTGTATTTCAGGGAGTGTTTCTTCTCTTTTCTTTCATTGTCTGAAATCAGTGTGAGCATTGCAATCAATTTTAATTATACCAGTATTTCACCCTGAGTTTTATAAGAAGAGTTGGCAGTAATAACTATAGTTAAGACTGGCTAAGACTTTCTGCTGTATAGATTCTGTACTTAAAAAGAGAGAGGGATAGAAATTGTACATGAGGGTACAATAAAACATGTCAAGATTAGCAAAGTTAATTTTATCTGTGTTACTTGAAAAACCAGAAGAATTTATTAGGGACTCTGACATTATATTTTTAAATGCAATGTGACTGAGACTGATATAATTTAAAATAATTATTGTTATGTAGTTCAAGAAATACTATAAAGATGGCAAGGCATTACTTCACAGCATTACTAAAGAAACAATTATAGAATTATCAGTATTGTAGCCTGTAAAATATTTTTAAAATATATGTTTTCTGTAAATGTTGAAGTAGAAGCAGCATCGTATATTTATTTCTTGTTTCTTTTCCCAGACCGCGGTCTAAAGCTACTATTAATAACACGTTGCACTGCTACTGTGATTTATTAATGAAAGTTACTTTAATTATCACATCCTTAATACTACTGAAGATGGTGAAGTATATATAATTATTTCTGTGAAAAAGAAAGGAATAATAAAACTCTAAATTACTGTTTTCTGTAATGTATTCCATTATTTCAAACAGTGTTTTCTTCTTTTGCTCAGAATGCTATTTATGAGCTGTGATTGCACCTATTTTTGTATAAGCACCTATTTTTGTATAAGCGGGGGAAGGCATGACTATTTTCCATTTATATGTTTAGTTGTTTAGCATTATCTAACCTAATAGAACGAGTATGTGGTAGACACACACCTTCTCTATAAAAGATTCTACGATCCTTTCATAAAAAATTTGAAAGTCCTAATACGAAGTTCATTGTAGTCAACAGAATCTCTTTCCATCAGTGTCTGCATGTGGCACTTGCAGAGCTGAAAACCAGCTTTACTATTTGTGTGAGTATTGTGGGAAGTCTTGGGATATTTGCTGGTGAGGGATCGTCAGTCTGTAGCTGCATCAAAAGGGACTGTTGGATCCACTCACAGTAATAATGGTACTAATAAAATCCCCGACAAAGCTATGGATAAAGTTGACGGTCCCCATTTGACACTAGTCAGGGGGGAGCTGTTTTGCTGAGCACACCCAGAAAGGATTTCCAAACCATTAAATAACCTTTTTCTGGAGAAGGGAACTTGAGGGAGTTGGTGTTCTGGAATGTCTGAATTGCCTGTGTCCAAGAAGGCATAAGCTATACCAAGAGCAAAAAGTTGAGGTACACAGACTGTCTCGTGTTCACAAGGCTTAGGGAATCTCCTGCTCACAGGGCATTTATATGGTGTTTATGGGTCTCATGTTCCTGCAACTTAGGTGTAGACTCTGTGGCTGGTCTATAATGGAGAGATTTAGTTGAAGTAGTCCAGAGGATCCACTGCAAATCAGCCATAACTTAAATTCGGAGGAACGGAGGAGACTGGTGGGGCTAAAACATGCATAAGGAGGTCTGTGTAAACGGGCAGGAGTGTGTAAGACACGGGTAAGGTTCATCCCACTAAAAAGAAATGTCTACATTCAGGTGTCTGCACCTGAATTTATCACCAATTTATCACCTTATGCTCTTGTTAATGGGGTAGGTATGCCTTTCTGGCATTATTTGTCTCATCCCAAGATAAATATTGAAGTGGCTCAGTTGAATCTCAACCAAAGGAATACCCATGTCAGTCTTTCTGACTGTGAGGGGAACTGAGATAATTTTTGTTCAGCTGTAAATATCTACACTGGAAACTGCTTTTCTTTACTGCGTCTGGTTGCTGCAGAGATTCTTGGAAAGGAACTCCTGCAGATCTGGGTATCTAACTTGCTGGGCACATATGCTGTCAGAGTTGGCAACAAAGGAGATAGTCAGACAGAGTTTGATTATGGGGTGCCACCCTGATGACAGATGAAAGCAGGGATGTGTTACTTTAAGGTGTAGCTGAGGGAAGAATGTTGCATGGGGGAAGTTGTGATATCCTCACTCCCTCTCTGTGTACTAACTTGTTACTAGGCTTATGAACATCTGTATTTGGGAGCACTGGAATTTATGTCTTTTTTGTGTCTTGACTTGCATGAAAAATACATATATCCTCTCTCAGTTCAGACATTACTCCTGTCATCTGCTGCAGAGAGAGTTTGGAGAGAGCTCACAAAGGTAGATTTTCCAATGTTCCAGAGGATGGATACCTGCCTACTTGCCTGTGGTAGTGGAAGGCATTTAGAAGTGCTCGGCATACCATGCTAGATTGCCCCTGAGCTTAGGTGGGTGGCGTTCTGTGAGAAGGGAGGGGGTGACTGATGACAGCAAGCTATTTATTGTTCTCCACAGCAACAAGAGAAACTGCCATTTTCCCTCAGAGGACCTTAGGTCAGTCAGAAGCCTCCCACTCCATGAGCCCTGAGAAGCTCTGGAAAGCTGGCACCCGTGAAGGACTGAGGACCAGCAGAGTCTCTGGGTAACCTGCTGGAAACCAGACTATCCATGGTGTGATCGTGCCCCAAATCTACCCATGACAGCCGTCTGTCAGTGCTGCTAACATCTCAGCACCCAAACAGCCCACTGCTCTTGTCAGACCTGGATGGATGAGGTGGAAGGCAAGTTTGAGGAATAAGTATTGCATTATTATATTGAATAAATTGTAGGCTAGCAGTTTTTGTTACAGATTAAGTAGGATCTAAATGACTTAACACCCATGAAATCCCTTTTGTCTTCTCCTTTTTGTGTACTCTCCTCCTCAATCTCGTTTTATATAATCTCTGTTTTATTATATGTAATACTGGTATATTCAGCAGCTAGGTTTGCTTGCTGATCACCAGAAACTCAGCTGCCACTGGTAGTTGGGATGGTCCCAGAATCCCTGCAGGGAGAGCGACAGGAGACTCTGCTGCTCTGAAAGGTCAGGGTACCTTAACAAGAACTAGGTATTACAGCATCTGTGGAGGGTCACTAGAGGTTGATTACCTTCTTTTTTTTGTACCATGGAACACATTAGGCTGAAATGACTTGTCTAAGATCTTAAAACAAGGCAATGACAGAGCTGGAAATAATCCTCGAAGGCAGACGCTATTCATAACATATTTTCTGCAAATATTGCTTTATTTGGACAGTTTCTGGTTGATTATTGCAAATTTAAAAAAATAAAATAAAAATTTCTGCATTACCAAACTTTTGGTGTCCACATTTGATTTTAAATCCAAGGATGTCTGTCAGTCTGATGCTACTACTCATCACATTCTTACATCCACCTTACATGTAGTTTTTAAATTTTCCTAGCTATAACTCCACTGATTCTAATTTGTTGTAACTTACATTCTGAAGAGACAGGACAGACTTCGGTCCAACAAAAGCAAGTAACAAGAAGATGTAAGAAAAAACATCTAAAGCATGCTGGGAACCACTACCATTAACTTTATGCCTTATTTAGTGCACCTCATTCTAATTCCTTTGTATATAGTGATACAAGTTAAAAATCCCTTATGTTCCCTAAGACTGAGACAATCTCTAAGATTTTAAGATGCTTGAAGTAACTAGCAAAACTATTCCAGACCTCAGTCCAGAACTTATCTTTTGTACTTCTACATACGCTTGATGGCCTAAAACTTAACCTGCCTTATTCATCATCTTTATCCCCTACCCTTAGAAACAGCTTAGCCAGAACAAATAATGAATGTCCTACAGAAGTGGGTTTAGACATTAAAGTCATCTGTCCTGCCTTCTCCTGTGCATCCTGGAGTTACGGTACTGGTACTGTACAAAACACAACTCTTTTGTCACAGAGGTAATAATACTGTGTGTTAGGCTTGTGAAAACAGTTTGAGGGTTTATACTGTCCTCTAGCAAATCAGAGAATGGTAAGATGTTCACTCACAAAAAGTGTCTTGTCTTGTTTCTCCATGCCTGATCTTACATCAGCAGTTATGAAAGTAAAAATTGCTGCTGTGGTTTTACACAAAAAGAGAAATTCTGCAAGAGCAAATTTAATGCAATTTGGACCACTTTGTAGACCTTAGAATCTGCCACATTTCCCCTGCCACTCAAATGATTTTAAATTATAAGTAGTTTTGCAAAGGTGTTAGCATTATTTTCTCAGCTCACCCAAAGTTTTTGCAAGACTTATTATCTATGATGAATCACATCTTTTATTCATAAAGTTATAAGTGCATTAAAGCTGTCAGGTATAATTTGCTGCTTTTTCTTCTTTAGATTCAGCATGGTTTCTGAAAATAAGCTAATTTAATAACTAGGGAATCTAAGTTATAATCAAATTTATTGTATTTACCAGGCTTGAATATCAGATGGGATAACATTAAAAATGTGCTTGAAGAGGAGAGAGCAGAATTGCTGGTGGGCACTGAATCAGCAGCCTGAAAAATATCTAATAATGTTGTGATCAAGAGTGTTATGATGATGAGAGGAGGAAGAGGAATTCTGTTTGTCTTTATCTGTAGCCTTTACATGTCACAAACTGAAATGAAGGTTAGAACCTCAGCTCAAAGCTTCAATTCAGGGTAAAGAGTGTTCTCTTTTTAGATTTTTCAGTGACTTAACAGTATGCCTTTATAACGTAGCACTGCAACTCTGCCTACAAATCTAAATTTCTGTTAGAAAGGAGATGCTGCTCTTTATGTACATGTACGAGCACTTTCTACTGTATACGGTGTACCAGACGTAATCCTGTGAGTTCTGCATCAGCCGAATTTCTGCTGAATTCTGGGTGAGGCTTGTGCTTGGAAGGCTTCTGGATCAAGGTTTCATGTCAGGGAGTGCTGAATAAAAGGCATGTTCAAAACCAATGAAACGGAAACCCAGCAAAAGAAGTCTTTTCCTTTTCTTGTAGCTCATGTTAGTCTCCTCTGAGTCTTGGTCTCCCAACCCTCTTAACCAAGTTTGTGGCACAGATTGTATTTTATTTATCGATATATATTGAGACAGCCTGTTATTTTGGATTACATTAGTTGCATTTGTATTGTAGAGATTTTAAATTCCCAAAGGTGCTGCTAGTCTTTGTGTACACAATTTAAACTGAAGCAGAATTTTTGTTTTTCCTGGGGACTTCAGCAGACTTTCAGATATTTAAAATCTGAACTTATAGTTCTCTTCGGTTCATCCGTTAAAGACTGCTGGCTGTACTAAAACTGGCAAAAGAGATAAACAATAAACAAGAAGTGTTCCAGAGAACCAAGAAATCATAGAGTATTCCTCTCCTGAAGGTACACTGCCACTTAGAAATCACTGATAATAATGGTCACACAAATACAAAGAAAGACAATTCAAAAAAATAGTGAAATGTTGTTTAATATTGAAAAGCTTAATTAAAGATCTGGAGGTTTGAGCATTTCTGCTGACCGCCTTGTGCAAAGGGGATTGTCTCTGTGTGGATGTGGTACATTATTGACAGGACACAGTAAGTCAGTTGTTCACCTGTCTCTGCTGTAGCTCTAACCCTCCACAGTTGAGAATGCTCACGTCACAGGTGGGAGGAGGAGGATGATATATCAGCTCCTGGCATTTCAGAAGATGTCTGAGCTACAATGCAGAGCCCTTGGTGCTGAAGGTAGTTTTGACAAAGAGGTTATGGCACAGGGGCCATAGCTGGTATGAAGATACAGGGTCTCGCTCTAGAATTCCATATTCTTTTAGTCTCTGTTTTAAAGACATAGTTCTTTGAGGAGTCTCATAGTTGGAGGATGACAAATGTGGTAGAAAAAGTTGAAGAGGATCTTATTGTTACAGAAGAAGAACTAAACTAACTTTTAGTAGAAAGGTAGGAACACGATGAAATGTCATAATACCCACTGCAAAGTCTCTGGGTATTATTCTTAAGAGCAAAATGCTAGAATTTTGTGCCAAATGCTCAGTGATTCAGAGCTTGAGGACACAGTACATGAGTAAGTATTTCTTGCTTTAGTCATCAAACAGCCACATTAAAGCATGACTAAGAAGAAATGCAAGGCAGGAGTGAAATGTGGAGCTGATGAGATAGCTCCGTACTGAGAGCAGAACTGGAGATGAGATCACAGATGATTGAATTGAGTTGATTGCATCTTGCTCAAAAAGTAAAGAAGCAGAGAAGGGTAAGAACCTTTCAATAATTATAAGCAATCAGAGAAAGAAAACAAACCCCAGAAGACAAGACGTAAAAACAGCTCACAAGACATTGTAATCTCATAGCTTATGCTGTCAGCAAAAAGGGGATTGGATGAGTTTCTGCAGACTCAACAGTAATTGCCATGCAGCAGCAGTTAGTACTATTGAAATGCTGGAACTGATGGGAACCAGCTAGGCTGTCGTGACTGGGAACAGATGTCCTCTGAAAAGCATGAGACAGCATTCTGCAGCGTGAGAAATCCTTGCCTGTCAGTCTAAACTAGTGGTTTGCTTGATGGACTGGGACCTGTATGTCTCATGAGATAGGAATTTTGCCTTTTTCTTCTTTTGTGTCTGTAGATACCCAGTTTGGTTCTTAGTGAAGATGGAACAGTCTTTTTTTTTGTAAATGCAGCCTAATGGATATTAATATTCAGCTGTTACATGTATTCTAAATATCAGCATTAGGAGGAGCAAGGGTGCCTGCATTTGGGAATATATTCAAGAAGGAGTGCAATGTCAGGAACTTTTCCTCTCCAGCTCAGTGTGAATTAATGTTTTGTAGTGTTCTGGGCATAACTGACCTTGAGTTGAGCTGTTTATATTCCCCCTTGGAGAAAGACTGGTTAAGCTCATGCAGTTCTATACCATCAAGCAGTTGAAACTGGAGCCACTTGTGTGAATCTTGCCTCAGGAGGTTTGAGGTTGCTGCTCAGTATTTTTGGCCAGTGGACAGAAGTAGGATTTGCATTTGGAGCGTGACAAGCGTGGCTGAAGTCTTGAGAGTCAAAGCATCCACAGTCAGCCCTAAGTCCCTGAACACACAATAGCTGTGAGCTGTATGCCTGTGCTGCCCACCTAGAAAGTGTAGGGGGGGAGTCAGACTGCTCCATGTTTAATACAACTGCCTGAAAGGAGGGTGTAGCCAGGTGGGAGTCGGTCTCTTCTGCCAGGTGACAAGTGACAGGATGAGAGAGAATGGCCTCAAGTTGTTCCAGGGTAGGTTTGGCTGGATATTAGGAAAAATTTCTTCTTGGAAAGGGTTGTCAATCATTGGAACAGGCTGCCCCAGAAAGTCGTGGCGTCACCATCCCTGGAGGTATTTAAAAGTCATGTAGATATGGCACTTAGGGGCATGGTTTTGTGGCAGTGGACATGGCAGTGCTGGGTTAATGGTTGGATTCAATGATCTTAGAGTTCTTTTTCAATCTAAATTTTTCCCTGATTCTATGATTCTGATTCTCTGATTCTATTATTCTCTGATTCTATGAAAAGATCTTAATGAACCTAATTTTCTTCAAGTATTTCCTGTAGTTCACTTACTAAGTACTCATGTAAGACATCTTCAGAGTTTTGAATGTAATTGGCCAAAAAGAGACACCAACGAACAGTTCTGAGAATTTTAGCCTTTCAGTCTTAATTTAAGCTCTATTTTTTGAATATTTGCTCTTATAAATGCATAATTTAAAGTTATTTCAGCAATGGAAGCCTTTTGATTCTCTGTTCTTGAAGAGAGGCTCCACTTGTAAAACATCCTTATAAAAGGCTGACTTTTTTCAAAGCATGTTACCAGTATGGTTATTTTTTGAGTGTGACATTTGTGTGTGTTGTGAACCAGTGTTTGAAATCACTTAAAAAATTGCTTAAAAAATTGCTTTAAAGTCTTACAGATTTATTTTTACCTGTCAGAAGTATTAAGAAATAAGCTTCATTCTCACTGTTAATAGGCAACTCTAATGCCTCAACTTTTGAGTAGCATTGAAGTAAAGTTTCAAAGTAAATTAGAAGTGTTTCATAGACTCTGCACTATATAGACTTTACTTAAACCTAAGGAAAATGGAAAATAATAATAATAACCCCCAAGATTTGCTCGTCTGAATACTGTGCAAAGATGTTTTAAATGACTAGACAAAAAATTATGAAAGCAGCATATGACTTAAATTATAAATAAAATATGGGGACTACTGGACCAAAATCTGCATGCGGGAAAAATCTAGTGACAATCAAATCTGCAGAGAGGACTATTCAAGAACATTTACTAAGCCCTCAGTCCTCACACTTTTACAGTTAGAAGTCACGTATTTTGAGCACCTGGATTGCAAACAGTCTTTATAGAAATTCACTGCGTGACTCTGTAAATGTTTAAGCAGTTCTTGGATCTTTGACTCATCTCCCTGTGCTTCGTGTACCTGTTTTGCTTTCATCTGTCCTTCTATGGTGACTTCTACAGCTTCCTAATTATGTAAGCTGTGATTGAGAATGGTCCACTGCAAATTCTGAGTGTTTGCAGTGATGAACTATAAAAAGATTTTTTACCTGAAGGAATAAAAGACTCAAATTTGCTTGTCTTGCATTCGTATCAATTGTCAAAGTTCCAGCAATGGAATGGTGCTGTGATAGCTTACCTAAGATGGGAGTTTGTTCTATTTTCTTTGAGGATCGGAGTTTGCAGTGTCATCACCATCACCCCACTGGAAGAGACAACAAGAGAACATCTACTCTAGAGAATGGAGCAAGCTTATCAGCTTGGTATATCAGAGCTCTCCTTAGCAGCCCCCAGCAGGGCAGCAGAACCAGGTTCCCAGATACAGAGCTGGAACGCTCAGATGATTACAGGAATACAAGGTATGAATTCCAGAAAGTTCAAGCAAATTCCTTCTGCTTGTTCATATCAAGATTTATGCAAATAGCATAACATGAGGCTTGGCAAGATAATTTTCCTTCAGTTTTGCCATGTGTTTCTTCACAAGCCTGTGCCCCATTAAAAAAAGCAGGATACCTAATACTAGATGTCTCAACATTTGCATGCTTAGTTCTGTTGGCTGCAGTGCTACTGCAGTAAAGCCAAGGTAGTCACAGCCAATTTGTCCGTATCTGCAGAAGTGAGTTCTCAGTGCTTGGTTGTGCTATAAAGTCAGTCCCTGAGAATCCCTGACAGTAATTGCCATTCTCCTCCTCAAACCTAGAGCAATATTTAAAGCAGAGGAAGCACAGGAACCTCCCGAACAGTTTATTTCCCCGTTGCCTGTCAGTGATTTCACTGCAATGCCTAGAAAAAGCAAAGTAGTTCAGGCGGCATCTATTTCTGGCATGAAATCCTAGTTGTGGATTCCCAGTGCTGATGTGTTTTTCAGACCCTCTGATGAATTTCTAAGCTCTCTTGGAATAACAGCTTCTGGGAGGGGACTTAAATTCCTATGGCAGATTTCAGGTTTGCAGACTTTGATGGAATCTAAACAACAGGGTGGGAAAGCTGTTTTTTGTCAAGAACATCTATGAAGGCAGAGAAGCAAATTCTTGTTAGTAGAGGGCTTTTCATCTCCTTGACAATTTTTTTCTGAGAAATAAAGGGTAGGATATGGGAACCAGTATGAATTTGGAGGAGTAGGGGCAAAGGAATGGAGACTCTTTCCTGTTCCGCTCTTCTGCAGGGAGGAGATATTCTAGCTAGGGATGAAGATACAGCCTGGTACTCAGAAGTGTGTTGGTGACCCTCATAAAAGGAGTGCCTTGAGATCCAGGGAGAGGAAGGGAGAGTCATGTTGGGGGTTGTGTAGTAGCTCAGAACCACTGTTGTTAATTTCTTTTTCCTTCTCTGGAAAGCCTGATTTCACTTATTTTAAAACTAGAAGAGACAGCTATTACTGTTGATTAACTCCCTGTGTAACAGCAAACATGGGTTGGAGCTGTTCATGGCAAAGATCTGGAGTAGAAAAACTCCTTATCTGAAATACCTTAGATACACATCACAGGCATTTCCAATTCTTCACCAGCAAATGGGCAGTATATAAAATATTTTTGGTAGCTCGCAACAGCATATGAAAAGATTATGCTGATGGCAATTTGTACAGTTTGGTGCCTTCTCTTCACTCCTCCTTTTGCGCAGTTCCTCTATAAACTTATTCAGGTTGGGCAAACAGAAATGGCTTAGACAGAAGATGGCAGTCCTCTATGGGGAATGGCTTAGTAATCTTATAGTCCCTCAGTTACCCATGACTACTGACTTCTCCAGAGCTTCTCCCCCTTTCCTCCCTGTACAAGAGGGAAGGGTCCCCAGTCTTGCTGTAAAAGCAGTAAATTCAGGAGAAACAAGCAAGATTCTAATCAGAGATACTTTTTTTCTTGGCCATCCAAAAAGAAAACATTAGTATATATCCAGAGTAGTTATTTAAAGTAAATGGTTATATTATTTTCTGTTCCTTCACATCACTGAATCAAAGTGCAGTTACATACTGTTGAGTTATTGGTGAAATAGCAACAGAATGATTAAGAAAATCATCAGGCAAAACCACGCAAAGTATGTTAGTTATGAACAAAGTAATTGGATAGCATTTAAGCAAATGAAACAGACACAGGCATGCAAAGGATTATAATAACTGTAGCAGAGAGTGGAGGTTTCCAAGTGACTGCATTCCAAGTGACCCAACTATATTCACTACCAGCAAACAGAGGACTTTCTCATCATTACCCTACCTCAAGAAATCACAACGAGAGGCGACGGTCACCCCATAGGTATCAGTGATTTCCCAAAAATGGGAAATTATAAGTGAGACTGAGAGTAAGAAAGCTTTAGAGAGGAAGAAAACAAACTCAAATTCTGAATTCTGTTAGATGGCTAACAAGCTATATTTCATGAAAAGGATAACTTTTAAGCCTGTTGTGGTTCAGTGGTTACAACAACAGTCAGAGTAAAAATGCAATATATAATACTGAAAATAATTTCTAAATTGGGGAGGGAGAAAAAGTATAAAATTTATTTGCAAAATGGGAAAAGTGATTAAGTCAAGCTGAAGTCTACAGGAAGAAAATTACTGACAGTTTTAAAAAGAAATAGGAATTTTCTAAAACATTTGTAAAGAAAGAATTCCTAGTGATGGTGTAAGAACTTTTGTTAGCTGGAGATAGTACATTTAAAATAATGTAGGAAAGAACTAAGTCTTTATTGACTTGGAACCGGGAAGGAAGAAGATGATGGAGATAGCGATACTGAAGTATTTTCTAAATCATTAGCAGAAAAGGAGAATTCTTAGTGAACACAGGCTAAACAACTTAAAGAACTGATCCTCTTATGATGTGTCAGAACACCCCACATAAGCACAGATGTCCTTCCTTTCCCAAACACAGCCTCCAGCACCACTTCCACCCCACTCGGCTGTGGGCTGATGCAGAGCTGCCTCCAGGTCTCTGCGTAGCCCATGCCCGGCACTCTCTTGTCCTCAGCGACTGCTGCCTTCCCCAGCAGCAGCGGGCACAGGATGAATGCCCAGCAATTGGGGTGCACAGCCCCGTGCTCCCCGTTGGCTCCTCATCCGCAGCTGTGATCGCAGCTAAGGGGTCATGGCCAGCCACCACAAGGAAGGCATCGCAGAGACGAATGGTGTCTCTGACCGCCCCATTATGGTCTCGCTCGCCAGCTCTTGGCGCTGCTGGTTGGGACCGTGGCTGGGTCGCTCTCCCCGCAGCTGGCTGAGCGGTGCTGGCGCCATCCTGGCCAGGCGCTCTGCGCGGAGCGCTGCTCCAGCCGCGCTGCCCAGCCGGGCTGCCCGGCGCCNCCTGCCCCGCAGCCCCCGGCCCGCAGCCCCCGGCGCCTCCTGCCCCGGCGGGGTCAGCGCCGCGGCCCCGTGGGGAGCAGCCCCGGGTGGCCGCTGCAGGCCCGGGCTCAGGGCCACTCGGCGTGAAATGTCCTGGGTGGCCACGGTGCCGTGGAGGAAGAGGTAATCCCTTCCGTCGGGAAAGCTCTCCAGGCCTCTGGCCGTTCCAGAAGGCGGGCACAGAGCCACCATGGAGCTAGCACGGACCCTCCCGTCGGGGGCGGCACAGCGGGCTGCTGCTGTGCCTGCCGCAGCGGACATGGAGCGGTGAGTGCGGCACCCAGCCCAGCTCCGGCCCAGCCGGGCAGGTGCCGAGAGGCGCCTTCTCCCTGCCCGGCGAGGCGGCGGCGACCTGGCTGCTCGCTGCAGCTCCAGTCGAGCGCTGGTAAGTAGCGTCCAGCTGATGGTCAAGCTATGTGCCCTGGTTAGTGTACGAAGGCCGCCTCATCTTTCAGGCAGTGAACTATCTACAGGAGAAGAATATCAGCCAAAGGAAGAGCCTCGGGGATGCCCTGCAGCTTGCTGGCAAACCCTGCCGAGACTGCAGCTACAGCTGAGCACCGACAATATGGCAGCATGAAGGCGGCAGAAACCTCTGATGAGACACCGCGTGTGCTTGGGCAGGGAAGGGGCAAGAGGCAAAGCACTGGCCATGGCAAACAGGTTCTCACAATGAGCACGTCTGTGAGCCGTGCCACACAGATTGCTTGCCATGTGGAGGCCTCTGCAGTCACCTGCACACGTGGCAACTCTGTCTTCCTCCCTTTCTCTCCTTTCAATCAGTGGCACTTTGGCTCTTGAGCTGGAGGGACTTGCAATGCGGTGGACAATCAATTCATTACTAAAATCAGCAGATACAAGCTATGTACAAATAAGCACATCACAGAAATTTCAAACATATTTGGCAGCTTTCATACTTAACATCACCCTATCTACCTTCAAGTATCAACAACAAGGACATGCATTCAAAAAGACTGTATTGACACCTGTGTCAATGCACTTGACTTTATCTGGCTGGTAAATAGCAGTATTACTTCTGTGCTCAAATTAAGGTGTCTTAAAATGTGGAACCTAATAACTCCCTCCCTAGGATGGTCACAAAGATCATATTCTGCCAGTGTTTATTTATGTGAATTAATTAATTCCTGTGCACTGCAAGATACCATAACACCATGAAAAATCCATGTCAGATATCCCACTGTTGCTGTGTATTGCATGGTGACACTGACACTGGTGTTTTCTTGGAATTTTCCATCTAAACTGCATGTTTTACACTACTCTGGTGTGAAAATTTGATGTAGTGGGAACACGCCCTTTCCTGTTGAATTCTGGAATTCTTATAGGAATCTTTTTGGTCATAAATACTGCTATTTTTTCTACAGTCTCTGAAGTGAGAAAGCAAATACATTCCTCTAGTTTAAGTTTTCTAAACTTCTAGACATTTCTTTTATTAATCCAGTTAACCTAAGTCACATGGCTTTTTTTTTGTTTTGTTTTCACAAATGTTTTCTTTATTTCCAGTCAATCAAATGTTTGATAATCATGACTTCCAGTAATTTTTCATTGCTGAGATCACATGAGTTTTCTTTGGAGTGTTAATTTGTGTAGCTATATTAATAGTTTAGTGCCCTCACCAGCCATTCTGGGGAAATGCTCAATCACATGTGTAAGGCAGCAGGTGGGATCCATGCAGGCCTATCTAGACCTCTGTCATGCAGAAGTCTACATCTAATATAGGCTCCCTCCATAAACGAGGAAGAATTAAGCATCTTTAGAGCATGAGTCATGTCATCCTAAAGTAGATGCCTAGAATAGGTCAGATGATTTGTGCCCTAAAATTGCTCCTATTTCTCTATGTTAAAGAACAAGTAATTTATATCTTGATGTCTCAATTCTAGCAGCCTCAAGTGAGATAAGATGAATTAATAGTATTATATCCAGGTTTATATCGTGCTTCAAAATACCCTAAAAATTCTTATTTGTCAAGAAAGTTGAATATGGCATTACTTTTTATATTATTCTCCATTTATTAAAAAAAAAAGCTTTAAAAAGTTTTCTGCCTCAAGACATTTTAGTAAAAATGGCAAATGCCATGTGTTTCATGGGAAAGTCATAACACCTCTCTTTTTAATATCTAAGTTTTTCAGTTCTCTGTCTGCAAGTTTGGAAATAAATGAGTTAGATACGCTAAAGGTCCAGAATAAGATCCTGCTTTTGGTGAAATTATACAGTATGGGGGGAGTTTAAAAAAAAACAACCAAGAAAAAACTGTTTTGGCAGGCTGAATTATTTTTTAAATGACACACAAAAACTGATACGTGAAAAGATCTTTTAAAACTAAACTAGTTGGCAGAGTACAGGTGAAACAATTTTCTTTTAAAAATGTCATAATATCTAAAACCTGACAGAGGTGTCACATTAGTGTGGTACATGTGAGGAGAACGTGTGCCAGGAACTCCTCAAGAAATGCAGGATCCTTCTGACCAGTTCTGCTCTCAGGAGTTAAAATCCTGCATAAAGCTGATGAGTAAGCTCTTGATGACTCACTGTGGCAGATGCAGTCTTTAATTCCAGGAGGGTATAAGGGAAGTGGGTGTGAATCTCGAGTAGAGGGGAGCTAGGGATGTTCCTGCCTCAGTGTCCTAGGGATAAAAGTGTAGGTTTTTAATACAGCCCCAGCTATCAGCAATGCCAAACTTCTGTAAGGGGTAAGTTTGACATTACACATCACACATAGATTTTATGTGAAGCAAGGTTGGAACACCACCTACTCACAGATGGGTATAATTTTGGGGATGTCCTGCATAATTCATGTGTGGCTTTGATACTTATGAGTAATTCAGACATCAAAGCCTCAACTTAGATAACACTTTTATAACACTAAACTTCCTATAGCAAATAACCTGTGGGCTTTCATTTAAGTCCCTTAAAAAAAAGCCAACTATACCAATACTTTCTTCTTTACCTTCAGATATTTTTCATAAGGTAAGCTGGTGTGAAGTACAAGATAGAAAATACTGAAGCCTGAACTAGAGGGGAAAAAAAATTCCATATAATACTCTTCACTGGGACTAGAAATGTAAATTTAACTCACTAGAAAGGAGCTGGGAACCTCTTTCCTGAGAGCACACCAGATACCAGGGCCTTACAGTCACTCGGCAGTATTCCCCTCTGCTTTGCCTGTGGCACAAACCTTCACTTTTCCACAGTCCAGTTTTTTAACAAGCAATTTTATGTTCTCTTCCAAGTTAGCCATTAAGCATGGAAAAATCTCCCCATTAATTACCGTAAAGCTCCTTTATTGTTCTCCTTCAAATCTCCTTAAAACTTCCTTCTGACACCAAACACTTGTCACTGGCTGGGCCTGTTGCTTTTTATTCTCAAGGCTGTTTTTCCCTTATCCTTCCCCCATGGGTCTGTACTATACACCTGTTGTCTTTCATCATGGGTTAAGATCATAAGCTCTTTGGGCATAGACCATCTCTCTTATTACATGTGTCTACAGTATCCGACACAATGGAACTGTGAGCCCTGAATGGGGCCTCTGGGTACTGCCGTGATCCAGTTGATAAAGAATGATGATTTTTGACATGGTGAGTTCTGCAGTTTTTCCCAAGTCATTCTGCAGTTGTTCATGCTGATATAACCAGTGTGTGAGAGCAGTGCCCTTAAATCCTAAAAAAAGGGTAGATGCTTTGGAACTATTTGTCAGAGAGCAATGACTTTACTGCTTTGGTGTTGTTTTTTTTTTCTGTTCTTGCACATTGAAATGCATGGGCCGACATGCAGCAACTGTTTCTTTTTGTGGGTTTGTACAGAACTAGAGTGATGTGACCCTGCTCTGAAGCTTCTGCATCCTGTCCTTCAAATTGCAATAAAGACTGTTGGAATCAAATAAAAGGGGGGTGGCTCATGTGCTACTGGCGTGAGTCAGTTCCCTAAAGGTCCGTGTGGATTCAGGACACAGCTTTTCCCTGCTGCAGTTTCCCCGCTAGACATGGAAACTAGTCTCTCTCTCTTCTCTCGTGTTTAGTCACATTGGCAAGCGGGGGGATGCAGGAAAGCTGCACCAGTCAGAGCTGGACTGCTGGCTTTTCTGGTGGGGAAGGCAAGGAGAGCCACCCCCTCCACTGCATGCACATCCAGCAGGAGGACATGCAGAGTCGATTATTTTTAATTAACCCCTTTGCAAAATTCTCCTTCTCTAGAGTTCTCTTTCCAGGCTCCACCAATGACCTTCCCAAATCCCACTACCTCAGCAGTGCACATCATCATTCACACCATGCAATCTCTTCCCCCAGCCCCCAAGATATTATGTTTCTCCTTCTTTTCTCCCTGCCTCTCTCTCTCCCCCCACCATTCCCAAAAGAGCCTGTCTTTAGGATTTGTGCTCAATTCAAGGGGCTGCCGGAGTGTCCTCTACCTCGTGCAAGGCTCTGCATCGTGCCCAGTCCTTGAGCTCTGCTCAAGAACACTTTTGCAAACGCAGGAGACCCTCTGTCCCTTTGCTGATTCACACAGCTCTTTTCGAAGGGCAAAACCACAATAACACCAATTCTCGGCATCATAAGAAGAAACAGAAACCCTCTCTCCCCTCGCCGAGTCTCTCCCGACAGTTTCAAATAACTTCATTTTGGGGGGCGGGGGGGGATAGGGTTTGGGGTCAAAGAGAACACGTACTTCGCATCGCACGCCTGTCTCCCCTCATGCCACCTCCTGCTCGCTTCTCCCTTCCCTCCACCGCGCTCTTAAAAACCGGGGCCGAGCGAGGAGCCACGCTTGGCCCGCGGGGCGTCCCGGGCGGCGGCAGGGCCCCGGCGCCACCCGCACCGGCAGCGGCATCCCCGAAACTGCCCCCCGGCAGCGCAGGGGCAGAGCGGGAGGGCTGCGGACCGCCGGGGCGGGGGACGGACTGGAGAGGGCAAAAACTGCGGCGTGGGCAATAACGACCCCCACCACCCGCCCCGGCTCCCGGGCTTCCCGCGCCCCGCCGGTTTGCCCGGCGGAGCTGAGTTTGAACCCCGCTTGGGACAGCGGCAGCCCGGTTACCTGCGGCAGAGCGGGCCGGGGCCGGGCTGCGGAGCGGTGCGGGGCGGGCTCGCCTCCGCCTCCCCTGCGGCGGGGCCGGGCCCCGGGCCGAGCTCGGGCTGGGCGGGCAGGGCGCTGCCCGCCCCGCTCCCCCCGCCAATGTCAGGGGGGACTCGGGCTATGCGGGCATCTCCCGAGGAGCCCGCTTCCCGCAGCGGGCGGGCGCGGTATATTTAGCATCGCGTCGCTTTATTCCTCCCCCAAAGTTTCGCCCACTTATTTATTTATTTGCCGGCGAGCGCCGCGCTGCCGCAGAGCGGCAAGAGCCGCTCCGCGCCGTGCCGAGCGCTGGAAGCGGCTCGGTATTGCAGCAGGTAGGGCTGAGCGCTAGGACCTCGGAGAATCCTTCCAGCAGCAATCAGGACTACCTTAAACCCAGCCCAATGCCTCTTCCTGCGCCACTCTGCGTGCTGGATGGAGATCCACAGTCAAGAGCTGCAGCTCAGTGCTGGAGTACAACATTTCACAGGGAGCCCTGCAGAAGCAACACCTGTTTCGAGCCAGCCAAGAAAGACACAAGCACTTGTATGTTGCTGCTTTGCTTGTGGATCGTCAATAATCCTAAACCAGTGGACATCTGCTGAGCCTCCTGAGAATTCTGGATAATAGATTTGGACGTCAAAAGTTTTTTTTCCTTTTTCTTTTTTCCTTTTTTTTTTTTTTTTTTGGATTTATCTCAGCCAACAACGTGAGATTTCCCCCCTCCCCCTTTGCAGGATTCATGCTGATGTATGCAGTCTGTTATAGAGTAAAAACAGCGCATGCCTTTCTGGAGTCAGAATCCATAAATCCTGACGTAGCCTGTGCATCTTAAAAAAAAAATCCCTATAACGCCTAGGTATTTAAGTTGCTATGGTCATTCTTATCTTAAACCAAATGGAGAAACTACGGATTTTTTTCTTTATTACAGTTGGATGGGCTGAAGACCATATTGCTTGCTAAGAGCTGGGGATATATGCATTTATATAGATATACACATCTATATGTTTATAAATATGTCAGTGTGTGAGTATAAAGTGGTGGTTTCTTAGACTAACTGGTTTGACCTTGAACCTGTACCAGTCAAAACAGAATATTACTTTTATTTATGCATTTAATGGATTGAAGAAAGAACATTTTCTCTGTAACTGCGCTAGGGAGGGGAGAGGAGTGGAATATACCTAATCTTATATCTCCTGGGTTTGGCACCATCATTATTGTTTATTCTCATTCTCTAAAAGCAGAATCTTCTGATGGCTCCCTTAGGTGAAGTTGGGAACTATTTCGGTGTGCAGGATGCAGTACCCTTTGGGAATGTGCCCGTTTTGCCGGTGGATAGTCCGGTTTTGTTAAGTGACCACCTGGGTCAGTCTGAGGCAGGTGGGCTACCCAGGGGGCCTGCGGTCACGGACTTGGACCATTTAAAGGGGATCCTCAGGCGGAGGCAGCTATACTGCAGGACTGGATTTCATTTAGAAATCTTCCCCAATGGTACTATCCAGGGAACCAGGCAAGACCACAGCAGATTTGGTAGGTATTATCCTTAACCCTTTAGTGGTCATGTGATGAAATAATGGGGCAGAACTGCGGGCGGGGGGACGGTGGGGGGTGCGAGGCGGGCGGGAAGGGGGGTTTGTGTTGATGGCTGATCCGCCGAGGGGAAAAATGAATGTGTCCGGGGGGG